>RYFJ01002108.1:0-197032 GCA_003991445.1 Oryza meyeriana var. granulata
ACAATTCACACCACTCGAGGATAGAATTTTGCACTTAACAGTTCATTTTCCTCCATGTTTTGCAAACCAATTCACAAAAGGTAGCTTGCTGGTCAAAATCATCCAACATTCCTGATTTCTAGAAGGTGTGTCATACTCAAATCTATTTTTGACTGTTTAGCTACAGATCACTCTGAAAAATAAGTCCATTAACAAGATTAAAAAATATATCAGAATCTTTCACTTAACTTCTTTTTTAATCTACTTTTTACGCTTCTGATCGAATGAAGTTTATGCATCAATCCAAAGCCTCCAACATAAGGTTGATGCTGCATAAGATATCTCCTGTCATTCATACACTTTTCTATAAGAGTATGCAAGGTATAAATCATAAATTTACATTCTTATCTATTAGACCTAAGAAACAATAGAAACATATTTTTTTTACCTGTTTATCAGAAAATTGCCCTTCACCTATAGCACATACTTGTTGTACTAAATTTGTAAATGTGATTCCACGCTCTTGTGATAATTTGAACAAATTGTCACATTCTGCATCTGTGTCAAACTGCACATCCTGCCAAATCATTTTTGTATAATCGAAAGACATCAAATCTTTACCTATCTACTTTCTAGAGAAGAAGACTGTACACAACATAAATCTGATAAATAAAAGCCCTTAGAATGCATCAATATATAATTGAATTATAAAAAACAGAGATAAACTATAATTGTGCTTTTCTCAAAGTTGCGCACATTTCATATTAAAGTTGCATTTATACATATTATGCAACTGTATGTATAAGTTTAGTTTATGCAATGTGCAACCGTAGGTGGTTTGATTTTTTTAGGAGAGTGTAGCAATAATCCTAATGTTTTTTTTTTGTGTTTTCATGTTAATATGCACGGGATCAAGCAAATAGATTGTTCTACTATATTTTTTTCAGATACAACACTACAGAAATCCAACAGAGAGAGGGGAGGCAGATGTGTGTATTGCAAATCAAATCAACACAATCATGCTGAAGAACAAGTTCGAGATTAGACCAAAAATCGAAGATGGGTTGAGGGGAAAATGATTTACCTCTGCACTCCATAGCCGAACAATCCTAGGTATGAACAAAAAACAAAAAAAAAAATTCCTCTCTTGTTTTTGTGTTAAGAATTTTTTTTTCTTTCATTTACTTGTCTCCTCTCTCCATGCTCGAGATCTCCAAATTTTCTTCGTTCGTTTTGATCTACTCTTTCGCCATCTCTCTTTTTTTTCTTCCCATTAATTTCTGTGCATGTGTCTTGAGTTGCAAGACATATAAACTACATCAGTCTTTTTTTGCGCTACCGGGCCGAGTGGTTATTGAAACGCTACCGGCCTAACCAAAGAAATCCACAAAGGGGGGCGAGAGTTTGTTTATTGGGTTGCCGTCCTAAACTCAAAATAGGCCCGTTAGATAGATCGTTTGACATATTTGATTTTTTTCAAACGTTTTGTTATTGGGTTGCCGGTATAAACTCAAAATTGGCCTATTAGAAGGGTTGTTTGACGGATTCGATTTTTTCAAACTTTGACGAATAGGTGCTCCCAATAATTGTTTGGTTCAAAAATGAAAGAGAGAGAGAAAGTTAGAATTATCGTTTGCTATATGTTGATAAACTGTGAGAAAAATAAACGAAGTGAAAAAAAATAATACTTTATGCATAAAACTATCGTAACTAGGTTCTTAGTGATTTTAAAGCTAATGTTGTAAAATATACTATAGTGAGATAGTTTAAAATTAACTCTAAAATTAAGTCTCAGAATTTAAATTCTGATTAGGCTAATAAGAGGCATATATATTTAGTTACTTATTGTAGACCAAATCATAGAATATATATTCTCGTCATGTTACAGTACGTGCCTCTCCTATAAAACTCTTTTGCATTTAACATATTAAATTCAACCCGTACCTAAATACTTTGTCCAGACTGATACAATGCATAGATTGAAGCTTCAAAATCCAAGCCATGCATATTTTTGCATTTATCATTTTTAAAGCTGATGTTCTTTTTAAAAATCCAACTTATTTCTATTTAGGGCCCACTTGGCTAGTACTTTCTTCGTTCCAAAACAAGTTAATTCTTCCTACTCTAAAAAAATTATAAGTAGATAAAAATAACTAAAGTATCCCTTATTAATGTGAAAGTAGTGTGGATGGATGGGTATGTAAGAGTATTAAAAGGATAAAACTTCTTAATCTATATGGTAGGTAATGGTATAGAAATCAAATTATTTTAAGATAAAATTTAAAATCTAAAAATCGACTTGAAGACAATGATTTAGGATGAAATAAAGCAGGAAAAATTGAATGCAGTTTACTTTTGTAGCAGACTATTCCCATTAGCCAAACAAGCTCTCGTGGGTGGCTTATAAGTTACACATAAAACGAAAAACAATATTAGCGTGTGATTAATTAAGGATTAACTATTAAAAACTTAAAAAATAAATCTATTTGATTTTTAAGATCTTTTTATAAAAAAGTCTAAAATACATACTATTTTAACGTGCTAACGAAAATCAAAATATAAGCCACGAGCTAGAAAGACATGAGAACGCTGCCTTATTTGTATGAGAAAGTAAAGAAATTGGAGCAAAATCTCGTATCCTTTGGCTCGATTCAGCCAGACAGCGCGAGCCGCCCTCGCAAAAGCTGGTGACGACGGTGGAGGACGCCTGGCGCCTTGCCGGACCCGGCCCGCCACGTGGCACCCGGGTGACGCCCCCTCCATCTCGGCATCTCCCCCGTCGCTTTTGCGCGTCAGCACACACCACCGCGCGGCATCAAACCCACCACCACCACCACCCCCGCGCCCGCATCCCACCGCCACCGCCACCGCCCCCCCAAAGCCTTTGCCCTTCTAGAACCTTGCGCCGATGGCCCCGCCCTCGTCGCTGGCCCCCGATCGCGGGGGCGACCCCGACGACGCCGCCGCCCTCCGGCTGCGAAGCCGCGCCGCCGCTCCCGACTCAACCGCCGGTGAACGGAGGGAGAACGGCGGCAGCGACGGGGACCCGCAGCAGCGGCAGCAGAGGCAGCAGGAGCTGCTCTGGTACCGCGCGTCGGCGCCCGCCCACCGCCGCGTCAGGGAGAGCCCCCTCAGCTCCGACGCCATCTTCCGCCAGGTGAGTGATTCTGATTCCTCATCTCATCTCCGCCAGGTGAATCCCTATACGCCTGCTCGATCGATCGATGCTGCGTTCGTGGAAGCTCCAAAAAGTTGAAATTACTGCGCCTCTACTAGTTCATCAACTCTTGATTTTTTTCTTAAAAAAATAATTTTCAAACTGCATTGTGCTATTATTAGCCGTTTGCTTGTCGGTTAGCAACTCGCGTGCTTCGTGTGCTCCCGAATCGTGGCTAGATTTTGCGTGTATGTGCGGGGACGGGCACAGTTCGTTTCGTGGTCGTATATGCTGCTGCGGATTCAGGTCGCTGTCATTGCTCGTTTTGGGGATCAGGGGAACCAGCGGGCGGCGGGCGCCGGACGCATGCGTTGCAGAATTTCGTGGTGGCCGGCAGAGACAGCGATGTCCGAGGATAACTGTTGCTGTTTGGCCTTCGGCGTGTTAGAGTGAAATAGTGAATAAGCAAACAATGGGTCAGTACATGCAAGGGTTGTAGACAACTACACATTAAAGACTTGCACTTGGTTGGTTGGGAATGTGAAGTAGGCCATGGGGAGATACTTCAGATACAGAGCTGCCATTGAAGGGCTATATATGCACAGTATGTAAATGCTGACAGCCAAGTCTAGCATTTATGCAATGTTGGACATGTCGTTGCTCTCTTCAGTGTGTTACATGCTGATCGATGGGCTTGTGGCCTTGTCTTCTCCTGTTTGGGGCATTGCTTCTGCGTGAGGTCCATATAACTGAGTGTATTGTCGTATCAGAGGACCACTGATTTGGTTGGATGTCCCCTTTTTGACAGGCATGTTACTTGGCACCGATATGGTTGTTTTGTATTTGCTACTCAAGGATGTCAGTGTGCTGCAACGTTGGCACAATATCAGGGCAATATCTACATAATAAGTTATTTAATGAAATGCTAGTGCAACATTGGTGGTGGGAACTGGGAAATGATCTGAGCCGAACACTTGGTCCATACCCTTTGATCTGGTTTAATGCAAAACTTTCTATAAATGTTTGCCTAAATCTGAAGAATATCAGGGTTCGAATCAAGATTTGAGTTTCAAAGCTGGCATTCCTATTAATCTGCATATATGCTTCCAAATCACATCGTTCTTTCTTTTAACTGACAGAATAGCATTATCTAACTGAACCTGTAAGCGGTAGAACAGCATTATGTAATTGAACCCATGATAAAATATTTATTACGATTTTAGTACATTATATGTCAAATTTTCTTGCTCTTTCTTTTAACTGACAGCTAATCTTGAATTGTAGAGCCATGCAGGCCTTCTGAATCTATGCATTGTTGTGCTGATTGCAGTGAACAGCAGGCTTATTATTGAGAACTTAATGAAGGTTTAATTACTTTTCCTAGTTCATTACCATTTCTTGCTCTCTTAATCTGTTTCCCAGGAAGTAGTAGCATGTATTTATTATGGTTTCTATACATGTACCTTGTCTGTTATGCATTGTGATTTAACTCTTTCTCATTGTCTGTATTTGCTGCTGCAGTATGGCCTATTAATAAGAGCTGGATTTTGGTTTAGTGGAAGATCGCTGGCAGATTGGCCCCTTCTTATGTGCTGGTATATATATTACTCACCTAGTTCTAATTTGAGATCTGATAAACAGTACTTCACCTCTTAAAATAATCAATCTGCAAATTACAGTCTCACTTTACCAATTTTCCCGCTTGCTGCACTTATGGCTGAGAAGTTAGCTCAAAGAAAACTTATCAGTGAACATGTAAGCTTGTTTTAGTCTTTGCAGTAGTTCTTTCTAGATTTCTTGAGTTTTTTTTATCCAAGGTTCCTTCTCTATTGATGTATGTAAGTTCATATCTGGCATAAGATTTGCCTATTGAACTCCAGTTAAAAAAGATTTGCCTATTGAAATACTGTTTTAAGTGCCAATAGACAGTTCATGACTTTTGTACACCTCTTGCAGGTGGTTATTCTTCTCCATATCGTTATTACAACATCTGTCCTTGTCTATCCAGTTGTTGTGATTCTAAAGTAAGCATATTTCTTTTTGACTTTGCAGTTTGTTTGGATGCATCTACTTTTGACATTTGTTGAGCTCTTATATTTGATGGTATGGGATACACTCGTTTTTTGTCTTATTCATAAATATGCTGTATTTATGTGGTATGGGTGCAAAGTTAATTCAGGTTTTTCAGTTTCATACTGTTTAAAACATTTTGTTTAAGCTGGATACTAGAATATGTAAATTTGTTGACTAAAAGACAACTTATGTAACTCTTGTCTTTAGTTATATATGGTGATATATGATATATCTTGTCCAAATGTTAGTTTTCAGCTTAGTAAAATAATCACAGTCATGTGGATAATTTGATTCAGTCATGGTACCTTAAAGCCCTTTTCTTTTTCATAGTAGCTTCATAGGTTACCCGATTAGAACATTTTTGTTATTACTTACGATGTGAACCTAAATCATCAACTGTATAATAGAAGTAAATCATATTAGTTTCAGATGCTTTTGTAAGTTACCTGAGAGATATCAGCGCAGTCCTGCCACCCTGAAATTGCACGCATGTGGCAATGTTGTGCAAATTACATTTCATAATCTTAGAATTCATATTAAGTCACTCTTATTTGTCAAACAGAGACATTAGAGGGCAGAAGTTACAAGTACATGTCACCTTTTTGTTTATTGTAAAGAGATTAAAGAATTCTTATATACTTATCTATTTTGGGTTAATGCATTGATATGCCAAGAAATATTACTTATGAAGATAATGTTCTTTCATAAAGCTAGATTCTCGGTTCACTTACATCTCAATCTTTCAGGTGTGACTCAGCTGTATTATCTGGATTTGTGTTGATGTTTCTTGCAAGCATTATTTGGTTGAAGCTTGTTTCTTTTGCTCATACAAATTATGATATAAGAATGTTGTCCAAAAGTATCGAAAAGGTAAAGCATTGTTATATGCTTGTATGTTGCATTTTCATGGTTTCTATTACAATCCTTGACTTCAAAACATTAAGAATGATGCAAAAGAAATTTCCAAAGCAGTTTAGATTTTACGTATGTCAGCAATGAACTGCTGGGCAGTGAACTTTTGTTGTATTAACTACATTAAGTAGCACTAAATTATTTTTTATTAATAAGATTTGAATTGCTTGTGTATTGCATATTTTATAGCTTAGCTAGTTCTTTACCCACTTCCATGATTGTGGCTATCATTACTTTAGTAATGGCATCTTTTATTCTTATACGATAGGGCATGACACATGGCATTTCTATAGATCCTGAGAACATTAAATGTCCAACCTTTAAAAGGCTAGCCTACTTCATGTTGGCCCCAACACTTTGTTACCAGGTACTGTTCTTAGTCTTAGACCTCTGCTTCTCGTTTTCTAAATTTCAACTTTGCATGATTCATTTGTTTATTACATATATTTACATATTAACTAAAAATACAGTTTCCTGATTTCATTCTTGTTCACTATGCAGCCAAGTTATCCCCGAACTACATATATTAGAAAAGGCTGGGTGGTCCGACAACTGATAAAATGCCTTGTTTTTACAGGCTTGATGGGTTTCATAATTGAGCAAGTGAGCCTCTTAACATGATTCCTTATGTATTTTATTTATATGGCTGTATGAATACTCAAAATCTCCTTTATTTCTCAGTACATAAATCCAATTGTGAAGAATTCCAAGCATCCATTGAAAGGGAATTTCTTGAATGCTATAGAGAGAGTATTGAAATTATCAGTGCCAACATTATATGTCTGGCTTTGCATGTTCTATTGTTTTTTCCATCTATGGTAAGTATCTTGATTACCTTGTTTTATCCCTGTATCACATTCTTTGTATCTTCCAGTTGGATACCATATATAAGGACCAACAGTTCCACAACATGTTGGATGGCCATGGTTATTGACCATATTTAGTTAATCGCTTGTTTTGATGGGTGTATTGTTTGACATAGTCATGTATGATAAGCTTTTGCATAGAAAATACAGAGTTTGGGTGGTCGAGGTAACTCTCTGTGTGTGTATGTGTGTGTGTGCGTGTAACAGGAATTTATGGTTTTGGATCAGAATGGAAAAAAATATAAGTTTCAAGAAAGTTATACGAATCACCAGATTTGAACCTTTCATCTAATACGGCTTCCATGCATTTTGTACAGGTTGAACATTCTTGCTGAGCTCCTCTGTTTTGGTGATCGTGAATTCTACAAGGACTGGTGGAACGCCAAAACAGTTGAAGAGGTGAAATACCTGTTAATAGTAGATGCAACTTTTTTTTATTCTGTGAGAAATTTGAATAGAGCTGACACTGTAATTTTCCATGCATTTCAAATGGGATGATCTTTCGGGGATGGCCTCAGTATTGGAGGATGTGGAATATGGTAATTTTCTTTCTATCTTCGTCTTCAAAAATTTTTATTCAGGGGAAAATTATATTACTTAATTGAGTAAAACTATTCTGAAATTACTGCCAGATTTCTTTTAAATAAATGTTCAAATTTGTCGCTAAGCCTGAGATGGTTGTCTTAGTAATTAACATTAGTATCATTCTGTTATCTAACAATTGTTTTGCTGCTTGTCAGCCTGTTCATAAGTGGATCATTCGACATATATATTTTCCATGCATAAGGAATGGTTTGTGCAAGGTAATTTCTTCAGTTTACTTTTTCTCTCGAAAACGCATGAGAGCCGTGTCATTCTTCAGTTTATCTAAGACAACCATGCATGGTTTATCTTCTAGTGGCGAATTTCAGTATTGTCAGAATACTAACAGTTTGCTCCGTTTAAATTGCAAGTACCTAATTGTGGGTAATAGGTCTAAATGTTTGACTTGTTGAACTGATGCTACATGGAGAACAGTTGCATGCCCAAATGATACTTAAGATAAACTGGAAGCATGGTTAAGCAGATATCAATGCTTAATTTCTTTGCCTTGTAATGCTGGCCCTCCTGAAACATCAAAACAACTGCTTGATACTGATGTGGGAATACTATCATGGTGAATGTTTTGCCATGATGCAGTTTTTCTAGACTATTGAAAATGATAATTTAACATGGAAGTTTGAATAGATGTGATCTTTTTTCTTGATATGTTATATTCCTCATCATGCAGAACAGATGTGATTTTTTTTTTCAATACGTACTTTTCAAATTCATGATGTATCTACACTGCAGGGTGTTGCTATCCTTATCTCATTTCTGGTTTCAGCTGCACTCCATGAGGTACTAAGTTCTTCCACATGCTTGGAGCTATCATTTTTAATTGAAAAAAGTCCATTTTACTCCCTCAAACTATTTCGCCGGAGCACTTAACCCCCTTTGGCTCATTTTATACCCCCAAACTATTAAAAACTATTCACTTTACTCCCTAACGGTATTTCTGTTTTTTGTTTCTTCCTATATAAGTCATATTTTGCATTAAAATTTGGTAGGATGATGATAGATGTATTACAACTTACGTCTCAATATTGTTTTAGAATTTATTTATCTATTTACATAGGTTGGAAGCACCTAAAACTGATTTAAACATCGAGATTTTAAAATTCAAGAAAACAGTCATGAAAAAATTTGAAAATATTTTCGAACTCTGATAATGGTATCATCTATGGCTCTACAAAATTGCACTTAAAATACAGCTTATATAAAGAGAAACAAAAAGAGAAATGTTATTAGGGAGTAAAGTGAACCATTTTAAATAGTTTTGGGTTTTCTTTTTGTGGGGGGGGGGGTGGGGGGGGTGGGGTGTAAAATGAGCCAAAAATTTGTTTATGGGGTTAAGTGATATAATGAAATAGTTCGAGTGGGTAAAATGGACTTTCACATTTTTAATTTCTTTTCCTAGCCATCAACTAGGAGTGGAAAACAACACAACTCCTTATGATTTTATTGAAAAATACTCTGGTATGTAATTTTGTATGCGTTTCTTATTTCATTGTCTTTAACAATTTACAGCTATGTGTTGCTGTTCCATGCCACATTTTTAAATTCTGGGCATTTATCGGGATCATGTTTCAGGTATATAAACCATTCAAAGTATACTTCTTTTTACCATCTCCTTATGCTTTTGAGTTCCACCACCATTTCCATAGTAGCCTTTATAGAGGCATGTAGAATTTGCCTTAAAATCCAATTTAACTATAACCAACTTACCGTCAACGTTAGTTGGTAGAAATTCAAGTTCAACAGAGTGGAAAAGCGTTCATGCATGTCTTGGAGATACATGCATACACTCGGTGACTCAGACTAAAGTCACAACTGTCACATCCATGCTATGTTTATTCTAGACCAGTTCATGCATACACTTCAACTTGCACAAATCCATGCTAAGCTTATTTTGCACTGTTCTCATGATTATCTCTACTTCATCGGTGTTAATTGGGCTGATGTTGTTGATGTCTGTCTTGCTCAGATTCCCCTGGTATTCTTGACGAAATACCTTCAAGATAAATTCAATAACACAATGGTATGTGATGCATATTACAAAAATATTTATCTTGCGTATCTTCTTCACATGGCATGATCTTACCTGAGCACTCTTTGATATTGACAGGTGGGCAACATGATATTTTGGTTCTTCTTCAGCATCCTCGGGCAACCAATGTGTGTTCTTTTATACTACCATGATGTTATGAACAGGCAACAAGCCCAAACAAATAGATAGCCCTGTTGAAAATATGTACCATAACACAGATCATCAGAAGCAAATTAACTCGCCGCAAGGAAACAGCGTCCTCATTCCATTGCGCCATCAGCTGTGATAATCTTGCTAAGCTTCTCTATCCATGAGACTCATGCCCGCGATGCAGAATGTACATTACTGTACTGATGGCTCAGTGTTGTGGCCGAAGATCATTTGTACACAGTTCTCCTGACATGTGGACTCTATAAACTTTGTAGTCTGCATGTCAGCAGTGCTGTTTACATAATGTGGAGTTAGATGTACATTAATGTACTACCATGTTAATACAACTTGCGTTGGAAGTTTGAATGTGCGGAAGGCTCACCTGGAAAGAGAATTGGTATATAATGGAACCGACAGCTAAATTTGGCATTTAACCTGTTATAATGTCAGATGCCCTGCCATAATTGTGTATTAACGTTGCTGGAAAGAACAATGAAGCATCTCTGTTCTGGTTTCAAGCACTTCTTTTTGTATTTCTGATCCCTTGACCCAACGTTGGATAATACTCTGATACTTTGAAATGCCATCTGTTATGATTATAAATGTCGTAACGGCGGCAGCTTTGGTTTTAGCGAAATTTACTAGGATCCTATTGATTAATTTAGCAGTCTTCCTCTTCTTGTATACTGTTGTGCCTGCCTGGTGCTGTATATCAACTCCTAATTTGCTTCGTGACAAAAAAATAGCACGACTTGGGATTCTCAAGGACTCAAGATTGGGATGAAAACAGGACAGCGAGTTCGTTAAACGCAAAGCTGCATTTGCAGAGACGAAAAACGCAAGGAGACAGCATCTATAAATCCTGGAGAAAGATGCTAAAGAAACACCAATACACTGGTCTTTTCTGTACCCTCACTTTCAGACCAAATAGGCACACACCAACTTTAATTACGGCAGAATTGAAATTAGAGTCTTTGGAGCTCAATTACACAGTGAGAAAACATTAGAGCATCCATTTGTATTTTGTAGTATGATCACACTCACATTGACATGCTTCTTTACCGTACCAGATCACACACATCTATTTTGGACGTCAGGGGAAGAAGAAGAGCATAACAGGAAGAACATCAAACACCTGAAAGAAACATGCTGAGACATCTGAATCTTTGAGAACTCTGATATGTGATATATGAATCTGATCAGTGATCACGGCCAGTTCAGTTGAGCATCTACCACCAGCCGTCCACCACCCGGGTGCACTTGCCCTTGATCCACCTCATGCTGCTCTTGAGCGACACCTTCACCTTCCCCTCCACGCCGTACACCTTGTAGCCGGCCACCCTCCGCCGCCGCTGCAGCTCCGGGTCGCCGAGCGCGCCCCACATTCTCCCCTTCGACGCCGAGCCCACCGTCGTCGACGAAGACGACCAAGAAGGCCAGGTGGCTGCCGCCTTCTTCTTCGTCTTGCCGGCATCATCCATGGGAGGAGGAGGAGGAGCGTAGATCGACGAGACGTAGTAGGCGCTGTGGCACCTCAGGTCGCCGGCGCCGGCCGCCGTGGTGGTGCTCCTGCTCTTCTCTGAGTAGGAGGCTGACCTCTCCATTGGTGCAGTGCAATGGTGGTGTGGTAGATGAGACTTGTTGGTTCCAAGAACCAACAAGGCCAACTGGCCAAGAATGGATGAATGGAATGGAGGTCTCTCGCTCTTATAAATTTGTAGAGGGAGTGTTTGGAGGGAGTTTGCCCTTTATTTTCCTTTTTTTCTTTTGTAAATTGATGGAAAACATTGGAGGTTTAGAAAGAAATGTGGTTTTGCTTTGGCCTTTGGGTACTGACTTTTGAACAAACAAGAGATAGCCTGTCCTTTAATTTGTACTACAGCATTTATAAGAGATGAGCGTGTTTGCAGAGTAGGAATTATTTGAGAAACTATTCAAAAAAAATTTTAGAAAAAAACCCACATCTCCAAAAAGGCCCGCAGTTGTTTCTTCCTCCCACCACAGATGCTTCTTGTTTTAGACACATTATCGGTTAAGTTTTCAAACTTGGAGTATTATATTTTTTAAATGTTTATTTTGGATTCACGGAGATAATATGCACAGATTTGTTTTAAATGTACTGAAATAATATGGTAATTTTACTACCTTTTATAAATTTACAACAAAAGAAATTATTGAACAAAGCAATATTTTAAAGATTATATGTCCGAGCAATAAGTACTTATGATTCGATGAAGTGTGTTTTAGCCGGTAAAAGATGCTTTCAACTTATTAATGTATCCGACTGAAACCTTATATATAGGGCTTGTTTGGTTCACGGCAAAACTTAACCAAACCAAATAGTTTGTAATACCAAAATTTTACTCATCTATTTGGTTTGTGGCAAAAAAAATTGGTAATCTCAAATTATTTGGCTTGGTTAATACCACCAAATGAAGGCCTAGCTAATTTTTGCTAAAAATTTTGACAATGACCAATTCTAGTGTCATTGCCAAAAAAATTGACAAGGTTAAGAAATGGCAATGAACCAAACAAGCTGTTTCAGTGGGCTACTCTCTTGCCTACATGTTGAGCTAGTAACAATCGTGCCCTAATTCCTGGCTTGACCGGTAATCCTACAAGAAAAGAAAGAGCTAGAAAGAATGCAAAGATGCTGCAAGTTGAAGCATCCGATCATTTAAGATCCTCCAACTTTTCTGAGTCGCATGAATGCCTGCTTTTTAGGGATGAAAGCAACTTTGCGTTTTGGCCTTTCCTCTCGACAGCGACAGTGACGCGAAATTGTTGGCTAGTACCACATGTATACTTGACACTGTCGGCACCGATCAAAATCCAGTCGGAAAACTTCGATTATTGTAGATCTTTTTCTGTAAATTTCATTTTGTAAGAGGGTTGGGAAGCCTTGATTTTCATCGTCCAACCTATTCCCTTCATTTTTTTAATAAATAATATCGTTGATATTATCATGATATTTGATCATTCTTTTTATTATTAAAAACATAAGATAAATATAGAAAAATATGAGTCATGCTTAGTTTCTTTGATGATAAACTAAATCACAGCAAAATAATCTGTACTTACTTTTTTTTTATAAATAAGACAAATGATTACATACCACGACAAAAATCAATAACATCATCTATTTAAAAACAGATGGAGTATTTTAATAATAAACAAAAGAAGGTAGCTAGTGACAATGGTTATAAACCTGGGAATACCTCTCTACATTTCCTATCAACATTTTTATTAATGATTCGTTGAAGTTCGTCAATATGTTTTTGGACCGAATGAAGTTCATCAATATTACAAACTGGGTATTTTGATATGTCGTTTTCTGCTTGTATTTCCTTAGAAAAATTTGAATTTGGTAAAGAGAGGTCCAAGATGACCAAATTGTCACGTGTGTGTATAGTGTATGCGTATGGGCTAGTTTTACGGTTATTGTTCGTAAGCACTGAAGTGTTCCCTAGTTTTACATCAGTTCTTTTAAGAAGTTTGTAAGAACTCTTTTACGTCTGTCATTTTCCTAAAAGAGAAGTGAAGAGCATGCTCGATAAAAAGACTACATTAATTCATTAAAAGAAGAGAAATCGGTAGAACTCAAAAATGGATGGTCAGGATGTACACAACCCACGCTCCCACCAACTGAGTTAAAGCTAGACAAGACAATATTAAAACATGTATGATTATTTTTCATAAGTAGCATTCAATTAGCTATTTCCTTCGTCCCAAAACATAATAACTTTTAACATTTAAAAATTATCTCAAAATATAACAATTTCTTCACCTACGTTTTCTTCTTAACTAATCACAGCCTTTCACTTTTTAACCTTTCATCTACATTCTCTTATTAATCAATCATAACTTTTTTTTTTGTAGGAATAGAAGTTTTGCTTCTACTTTGTATAGAAGATTTTATGTATAAATAGATGAGAGGTTAATAAAATCTCTTGCTACTATAGGGATAGTATAGACAATTTATCTAGAAGTCCCTACATTATGATCTAGAGCTAATGTTTTTAGCCAAACGCCTAATTATACTGATTCAGATTCTCTTCAGTATCTGATTCAGCAAAAATCAAAATCAAAATCACTGAATCAGAAACTCAACCCAAACAGGCTCTAATAAAATAATAGTATTGTAAAGTAATAGATAAGAGGTAAGGGTATTGAAGAGATAAAATTTCTCGATTTGTGAAGCGATGTTTGATAAGAAGATATAAATTATCATTTCTTAGATAAAGTTGAAGGGCTAGAAACATAGCCGTTTTAGGACTGAGGAAGTAGAATTTTCATGGGAAGCTCCATGTCCAAAGAGAGTGGAGATTTCGTTGATAACCTAAATTGTACGGCTAAACAAGCTGACGACAATTCTGTAGTATTGGCAATTTGGAATCCCCAGAATACGGATGCGTGTGGACAGCGAACAGCCGGTTTTGGCTGTCAGGAAAAGTCCTCATGATGCTAAAATGTAGGATCGAATTACAAGAATCAAGTTTATCAGAGGAGGTGAATGACAGGAATACCAAAAAATCAAATTTTTTTTGTGGAATAAAAGAAACTCTTAAACCTAGATGAAGTGTACCGGTCAAACCGTCTCTGTTGGGCCAGTCTGATCGCCGTATGTCCGCCGGTAGAATCGTCGTCTCGTCTTTATCGGATAAATCGTCGAAATCCAGAAATATACACACCGAAGATACTCTTCAAAGTAGATCAACTTTATTACATTAAGATATGTCTACAAAGTGCATACAAAGCACTCCTCTCTCTTAAAACTAAACTCTAGTTTTTTTCTTTTCCAAAAGTTATATGTCTAGAACCTCAACCCCTTACTATTTATACCTAAAATCTCCTATACAAAATAGAAGTAGAACTCATATTCCTACTTAAAAATAACACACTTAATTTCCTAAACAGATTCAATTTACCAAAAATCTTATACTCGTGGGCTTGCACTCCGAGCGTGGGCCGGCCTTCTGCTTCTGTCGGTGGGCAGCCACCAGATGCATCGCTCGCTGCTGCTCTACGGCCGTTGCTGCCTACCTTGCATCGCTACACTGCAGCCCACATGCATACACATCTTGCATCGGAATTTTTACTGTTACTAATTTAATTTTTTTTAATTTACAAAACTAATTTTCGATTTGGATCATTTACAGAACTAGTCTCTTGCCGCCCTGGGCCACGGCGGGATTTAAAAACCGCTGTGGCCCAGGGCGGCGAATGGCATCCCGTCACCCGGGGCTAACGGCTCCGGCGGCCGTTAGCCGCGGGGAGGCCACGTGGATTCGCCGCCCTGGGGGACGGCGGCGAATGCCCCCAGGGGGCCGAATGCAAAATTGCATTCGCCGCCCTGGGGGACGGCGGTTTTTAGCATAGTGAACGGACGGTCCGCACAAGGATCGGACCGTCCGAATCCAGGGGGCCGCCTGCAAAATTTTTTTTTCTTTTTTTTTGATATTTTTTTCTCAACTAGCAACACGAGAATAGCAAAATCTCGTGAAGGTGCAGCTTAAACCGATGTAAGATGTGGCCTGTAGAAAATTACGAGTGTGCTTTAAAAACCGTGCTGAAACTTCGGACCTCAAAAACTCAATCTTCCCGGCCGAATTTCGTAAAATTTTTTTGGACAAACCCGACAAAGTCGGGGGAAGCGGATGTAAAATTTTCTGTAGATGTCCGTAGAGTACTTATTTGCCCGATTCCGAGACCGTATGCGAAAGTTATGACTGTTTTAAGATAGTTAGCGCGCGTTACAACAATTTGCCGTCGATTCGGACCGTCCGATCGCTGTGCAGACGGTCCTATGCATTCGCCGCCGTCCCCCAGGGCGGCGAATCCACGTGGCGTCCACCGTTAGCCCCGGGTGACGGGGATGCCATTCGCCGCCCTGGGCTACGGCGGTTTTTAAATCCCGCCGTGGCCCACGGCGGCAAGAGACTAGTTCTGTAAATGATCCAAATCGAAAATTAGTTTTGTAAATTAAAAAAAAAATTAAATTAGTAACAGTAAAAATTCTCTTGCATCGCTGCACTGCAGCCCACGTGCATACCCAACTACAGTACATATACATTCAGCTACAGTACCATCCGAAGCACTGTTGCAATTTCTCGTCTTCTATTTTTCGGCTTCAATTATACTCCGAATTTATTCGCGATTTTTACACTGCTTGACCTATGTAGCCCGTTACAAAGACCTTCCATACGGTCTCCATCCATCGTATATCATATTGTGTCTAATCTTGTCACCCAGCATCCTTGACCATTTTGGACCTCGGCTCCTCTCTAAGCGTAGTCACGATCCCGTCGTTGACCGATGTTGACCCCAACACAAACTCCTGTATACCAATAGACTAAACAACCGTTTCTGAGCACAGATATCGCAACCTGACCCTCATTAGTCATACGCGCTTACACCAATATTCACAGTTATTTTCAAACCAATTTCTTATTAAATAAATTATTTATAAAGTCAATTATTTATTATAAAATATAAAATAAATTAAGACAATGATTTCACATAAACTTGCATGAATTTCGGACGTGTCACCTGCTGCTCTTCCTTTTTCTTTTCTCTTTTCTTTTTCGTCTAATAAATCGAGAAAGGTAGACCAATTCTGTTGGGTACTACAAAAGTTGCAAATTGTAAGCAACTTTTGCTCTCTTGCTGATAAAATGACAGAGCTTTAGTATGTTCATGAATAGAATTCGATGACAACGCATGAACTACAGAGAGATACTTCTTGTAATAAGCTTTCGCTCTCTTGTTAATGACATGACACACAAAGCTATAATATGTTCTTGAATAGAATTCAATGGAATCAGAACCTGAATTATTACTACTTCTATTGTGAAACAGGATCGTCAGAGCTAAGTATCAGCTTTCAACGAATCAACACCATCTAAATTAGGATGCTGGCAATAATGTATATATGCCATCCTAGTCAGTCAATTAACATGTAAAAGTTTCCCGGCAAAGATAAAATCTACAAAATATGATGTGTATACTTATTCCAATTTCAAAATAATGATCATAGTTGCCCATGGATAGGCATCAGAAAAAAAAAATCTCTGTACATTGCGTTAACACGGATAATATACCACACTGAAACACAACAAATCCATCTAGAAACCCATTATTTGCGCAACAATTTATAGAATCATCAACAATAAAAATGGAGCGTGTGGTCTGAATTCTGAAGCACATCTTCACTAACAACATGGTACAATGAAAACACAACTTTACAGTACAGAAAAGGAGAGCTGCTCCGAGACATTAGAAGGTCATATTAGCACATTCCTCCCTTACATCTGCAAAGAGATCGGAGTTCATGTATCTTTCACCACCACTCGGGAACATTGTAATAATCATCTTACCTTTGTTCTCCTCTCTAGCTGCTATCTGGTAATATTTCAACAAGTTAGGCATCACAAAACTCAATCCAAAGAAGGGTTTACAACTCGGTAAGATCAGCGGTTTACCTTGATGCAAGCAGCTACATTTGCACCAGAAGATATGCCAACAAGCAACCCCTCCTCCTTTGCAAGCCTTCTTGCCATTGTCATTGATTCCTCCGAGCTTACAGTCACGACTTCATCGATGATAGATCTATCCAAAGTTTCCGGTATGAAACCTGGCCCAGTGCCTTGAATCTTGTGAAACCCTGGTGAACCACCTGAATAAATCAAGCAATGGTGCTGTTTAGGCACATTTGGACAAGTAGGAAAACAGAATTTTGATCATGTCAAACAGTAAAATTCAGACTTGTCACAAAATTAAATCTACAGACTTCAGTGAGCAGCTCTTTCAAAATTTACTGACTTCTTTCTTTCCTTCTTATTTATTTTTCAATCTACATGAACAGCTACAAGTATACAACTTCAGATAGTGCCAAAGGGTAATTCTGACTACGATGCATGGAAGACAAACTGTTCATACACAAAGATATTCCCGGATTACCTGAAATTACAGAACTTTCTGAAGGTTCCACACACACTACACTTATAGATGGATTTTTCATCTTCAAGTACCTTCCTACACCTGACAATGTGCCTCCTGTTCCAGAAGCTGATACAAAGATGTCAACTTTGCCGGCTGTGTCCTTCCAAATCTCAGGTCCTGACATTTTCAGAAAATGAACATGAAGCAACATGCCCATGTGTATCTTATATGGAAAATTATGGAGAACAGATGATAAACACATAGTTGTGATTTTTAAATCATTAAAGTGTTTCCAGAAAAAAAATACCAGTCCATTTGAAGTGTGCCTCTGGGTTTGCTGGGTTGGTTGCTTGATTAAAACAATGATAATTAGGCATGACCTTGGTGAGCTCTTCCACTTTGTCAATCATACCCTTAAATCCACGTGCAGGATCTGCAGCAAAAGAAAACAAGCATTACTTAACACTTGTCAGAAAACACTTAAGATGCAAGAGAAAGAGTAGTAACTGGTTTAGCATAATTATGTAACCAACAATATAAGCACAAGAAGGGCACAAAATTTAATATGTTTAACAGAAAAATATGTGTTAGATAAAAATTTAAATAGGCATTTATAGGAGCTGACATCCTGTTCTCACCTGTTAATATCACTTCAGCACCTAAAAATCTCAGTAGCATCTGCTTGTCAAGTGAATATCCAGCAGGCATAACAGCAATAAACCTGTAGCCTCTCTGAATAGCAACCAATACTAAACCGGTACCAAGATTACCACCAGTTGGTTCGATCAGTGTCGTAACACCCGGTGTAATCAAGCCTTTCTCCTCTGCATCTTCAACCATACTGCAGACAAAAATGCAAATGCCATAGTTAACGTTGACCATATGGTTTACATATGCTTCCTCACATAACTATACTACACTAATCCCCGCCAAAAAAAAAAAACAGATAAAACCTATAGCATGCTAAGATGCTAGAAATGAGAAAAAGCGTTTGCGGAAGATTTTTCTTTTAGATAATGGAAATGGTTCACATCTCCAGCCTGTGTCAACAGGCACACGGCAAATGAATTCTAAAAGATAAACAAAAAGACTAGCGTTAGCGAAGATAAACAGTTTCCTCTTGAAAAATGATTTGCTCTGAAAAAAAAAACCCCAACATATATAGCCGAAGAAATGCGATGTATGAATCTTACCCGAGAGCAGTTCTGTCCTTGACCGAGAAAAGGGGCTGGTATGCTTCCATCTTTCCAACCAAACGAGCTTGTATGCCTTCTTTCTTGGCGATGTTCTTCATCTCAATCAGCGGCGTCCAGCCTATCAGCTGTCAACAATAAGATTAACCACAAACATGTATGTACCCCAAAATCCTCAACAGAATCTTCGGTAAATGCATAGCTCTGTGCTACGCTGAAATGCTGGAGTAGTTAACCAAGAACTCGTCGGATTCCGGAGCAACGGAGGGGGATGATTTACTACTACGTACCTGGGCGACGTTGGAGGCGATGGCCTCCTCCCCCGCGGAGGAGAGCCGCAGCAAAGACGGGATCCCCGTCCTCCCCTCTTCCACCTCCGCCGCCGCCATTGTTGCTCCCACTAGAATCGATCCATGCTCGCGTTCCTCTTAGATAATCCACCTCCTCCTCAATGCAATGCAACAAAACGAATCGAATCAAATGGTCGATTGGTGATTTGTGTATAATCAGATGCATCGCCTTTGCCAGTTAATTAATGGCCTCATGGTGCTTCTGCTTCAGCACGTGGAGAATAAATAAAATAAAACGATTTCAACGAATCAAGGTAATGGTAAAGTTTGGATTTTTTTTGTTGGACATGATCAGATAATTGTCCATGGAAAATGTCATCATATTTTAAGTTCTTAAGATTTTGGAAGAGTTCTTGGTATCAAAATTTTTAATGTAAATTTTATTACCAAAATTTATAATAAAAAGTGTGGTACCTATTTAAGTAAGGTAAAATAGCTCCCGTATAAATAAGAAGTTTTATAGTGTTTGTGAGGTATATTGAGGTATCGAAAGGTTGAGCAGTTAATCAAGAAGACGGTAAGATAGAAAAAAAAATATTGTATGAAGTAATTAACTAGTAAATTATAGGTATTTTGTGTTATGGTAAATACCTTAGCGGATGATATCAATACCTAGATTGCTCGATCAGTATTTTTGCCCGAGAAGGCACGGGAGATTGTTCATCTATCTTCTCCATTGTTTTTCTTCTCTGTCTACGTTCCTTCTCTAGGGTCTGGTCGCCACAGGAAGGAAGAAGGACCGACGAAGGTTGAAACAGCAGATAAGATCTCAACACCTAGGCACAAACCCATACTATAAGTTCCCTTATGCTTATTTACGTAGAATAGTTATAGCTGCTCAAACGGTTCCAATCACCGCTAAACATTGTATTCTCAAATATATAATATATATGTTTATGTTCATTAGGGAGAAGATGTAAATCTGAAAAGAAAACAATGAATATTTAGTTTATGGGATAAATTACGTATGAACCTACTAACTAATGATATTTTACCAGAAGGCCATGTTCTTTTAGGATATCATGTAAATCTTAAAATAACCATATTTTAATGATCATATTTTTAGAAACAAAATGTTAATCTCATAAAAACATGTAAATCTTCTAACATACCTCATATTACAGATAGAGATAAAGTACTAACATGGTACCTACGTATCTACTACTAATCTATTCTTGTGGTACCTACATACCTACTACTAATCTATTCTTTCTATGTAGTTGGTATCCCCTATAACTATAATTGTTATAAAGTTTGCTCCACATTTCATCATGTCATCGTTACATATTAACCGTCCAATCTTAAGCAGATGGTTCCGATCGTCACACCTTTGTGCCCAATTAAACGAATCCTAGTCGATAACCCATCCTTCGCTTTAGCCCATGCATCACCAGTTCACCGCTCGAGAGATGCGAGCGTCAAAAAACCGTCTCCACTCAGCGCATCACAATCGAAAACCGCTAGAAGTGTAATAAAAAAATGGAAAGCCAAGCGGTGGCCCTTGTTGATTTCTTTTAATCTCCACATAACCACAGCAACCCTTTCGCATTCCATTAACCATAAAGAGCAGCCTATTTCAAGGCTACTATCAACACACCTTGGTTGGCTGTGCGAGGTTCTTAGAGCAAGCCCAACCGAACCCTCAAACCAGGCCTCATCTCAAATTTAGGAGTTTGTGGGCTAAAAATCGTCTCCAACCGAAATCCTAACTGGACTCTCATTTGGAGGGGGCCCTCATCCGGGGGAGATAACCCCCCAGATGTAGGAGGCCCTCATCCCCCAACCGACAACAGCACAGCGAACCACCCCACCTCCAGCCTCTCTCACGCAGGCACGCTGCCGTCCTCCCCGCCCCTCTCCCGACCCCCTCTGCCGGCTTCTCTCGGCCGAGTGGAGGCACGCCACCGTCCCCCCCTCCCCCGCCCCTCTCCTTCCCCCTGCCGCCAGCTTCTCCACCCCCTACGGCCTCTCTCGCGCAGGCACACAAGCACGCGCAACCCCCACCGTTGGCTTCTCTCGGCCAAGCGTAGGCGTGCCGCCGCACCGCCCCCCTGCTGACCCCCTCCGCCGGCTTCTCTAGGCCAAGTGCAAGCGCGCCACTGTCCTCCCTCCCCCCTGGCCACCGGCGTCTCTCGCCTGCATCGGCCTCCCTGCCTTGCCCCCCGCAGAAGCTCTCTCTCGCCCAGGCGCAGGCGCAGCGCCCCCCGCCGACAGCACCCCCTAGTCTGCGACCTCCACGCGCAGGCGCAGCGAGCCCTCATGCCCCCTGCTGACAGCTTACGAGCGTAGCGATCTGGATAAGGGACCACCACCGCCTCCATCTGGGACTGCCGTCGCCACCTCCTCCTTTTGGAAGTGCCACCGCCGCCTCCTCCTTCTGGGATTGCTGCCGCCTCCTACTGGGACTGCTGCCACCACTGCCTCCTTCAGTCTGGTAATTCGTACGACCTCAGCACGTAGGCATGTACATTGTGATTCATATTGGTTGATTGATCTGTAGCTCCTTACTGATTTTGCAATGTTGATAGTTAGATGGATAGCTATATAGACCTATTGAGTGGAAACGTTGTGGGAAGTAGCGAGTTCAGTTGGGATGAATCCCAGTTTGGGAGGCTATCTGAGGAACAACTAAGGGCAATGGTTATGTGTAGGAGTCACAGGAATCGTGAGGTGGAAGAAGTAGCCGTTGTAAATATAGCCATTGAAAATATAGCTGTTAAAAATATAGCCATTGTAAATATAGGCGTTGGAAATATAGCCATTGAAAATATAAGGGGTTAGTTGGAGTGCGCAGTAAAATAGGAGGTTGAATATGCATGAGAGAGCCTCTATTCTAGGCAATAGGGGGTTAAATTTGAGAGCTCCATTGAAGTTGCTCTTATCTCCTCATTGACCAGAATCAAAGTGCACCATGGGAGTCTGCCCACGCACGGGTAATCATGCATCCAATTCTTTTTTTCTACGCTATTTCATTCTCTTAACGTTGCTTAGCTCTTCCACACATGTTGTAGATTGGTTAATGTTATTGTCATCAGCAAGGAAATCATATCCAGGCAGATGGCTGATGCCTTTGCTCGCCCATCGTGGCCTTCCACTGTATGCCTATCTCCAATTCTACATGCCCGGAATCGTGTATATTGGTGTGTGGTGTTAATCCCAGAGATTTGAAATTGAGAACTAATCATCGTGTCCAGAATCAACTTACAAGACAGCAGGTACTTGCTGTGACATTCTTATTCGCATTTATGTTTATAATTTGCAGGTGTAGTAATAAAGTATTTCGCTATGTCAGTGGTCGCTGGAGCAATGAGAATCAATTTGCTTAGCTTGATGAAGCCTGTTAAGCAACTCAATGGCTAGGTTTGCCCTGATGTGAAATAGAATTGTACATCCAGAATAGACCTAAGAAAACATAATCCCAGGCAGATACTTGACATATTCCCCCTCGCCCAAGCCCATCGCAAAGGAAGCGAAAACTGACTGGGTGGTGGACTAGCCTCGAAAGGTGGTTCGTCATCAAGGAGGTCAAGCTGAGTCAAGTCAAAGAAAATCGAAAAAAAGAGCTCGCGGAGTATAGCTCACATCCAAACATTTGATTTCGCTTGACGAAGGAAGCTGAGCCGATACGATAGGCGGGCGAAGTAAGCGAGAGGCGAAGTGAGCAAGACCAAGACGGGCCAGACATGGAGTGGCGAATGGGGCCTACTATACATATACGTGATTAGTAAGTGGTTCAAAGTTGAAATGTACTAATTAGTTATTTTCCTGTCTCGCTCCCACTTTCAAATTACAAATTATATATATGTTATGTCGCCACTGGATCACCGTTGGGAGAACTTTGCTGGATGTTCTAATTTATCAATCGCTCGAGGCATCTAAACTATAAATGTTTCCCCATATGTTTAGGTTACAGTATTTTCTGTGCATGCTATTCGCCATAAATTTGTTGATTTTTCATATGTTAATAGTTGTTTCACATAACAGTATGTACATAAGTTATACATTTGCACTATCATCATTCACTTCATGACATTTACGTCAGTTATAGTTGTTTGTATTTTCTCTGTTTTATTTTACACCTGTTTTGCTAACAAAACTTTCGGTTTCTATTGGCTGATAATTCTCTTTAGTCCCACTGCAACGCGTGGGACATCAACTAGTATTAAAAATAATTATATTGTTTTCTATATCCTAATAAAATTATCTTTTTACCTTTTCTACCTAAGTACCTCTATTAATACTTAAATATCTTTTATATGGTACCTTTTATTGTGGATTGTTGGATTTTTTTATTTTTGGAATGCAAACACCATAAAACTTCTCCGTACAAATAGTTCTAAAATATTCTACACCAAATAAAACGAGAAGGGAATCCTCTGCATATTGGGATTTCACTTATAAGTTAGAGCACATATCACACAGGAACACAACACATTCTGCTGGAATCCTTGCACTTCATCTACAAAGATGCAGCAACAATAAAAAATAGAGTGTAGTATGAACTATGATTCTATGAAGCAGATATTTTAATAACAATACGAACAAATACGCGTCTATCAGACGGCCAGGCGCGCGAAGGCTAGGAGCGAGACGCCGCTGGGCGCGACGCCATGCCTCGCGGGGCACAACGCGATGGCGGCCGGAGGAACTTGTCTGCCGGTCAGAATCCTCCCTTCCAACGTAACTACCATCACCGCGCCCCTTTTTGACCACATCAAAAATTCCACCGGCCGGCGAACTTTCCGCGCTATGGTAATCGGCAATGCCACAATGGCGCGGGTCAGGAAGGGCGCCGTACTCAAGGTAACTTGCAGGCGCCGCCCTAGGGTCGCGATGACCAAGTGCGACCGGAGACGGCAGTTGCACCTGCAGCTGTTGATAGGCCGGCGCTGGGCCAAGTGATTGCTCCGGCCAGAGGAGCTGTTGTCCAGAAGCAAATTAATACAGAAGTGGTGCAGGCTGAGCAACATGTTCAGATGGTTGCACTTAAAACAAAGAAGCCGAGACCGCCGCATTGCCACCAGTTAAACGCACTGGACACACAATGCAAGACTGCAAGGCCAATTTGGATTGCTTCATCTCGAATAAGAAAAACTCTCATCTTGTTGACAAGTGTCCCATTCTCAAAATGATGAAGCCAACGGGAGCCCTTTTTGGCTTTAGAAAATCGGAACTTGGTTTCCTGTAGATCCCGGATTTCGACTTTTAGTTCGAGACACCTAACTTGGCACCCATGGCTCTTGTGTCCATCAGTGGTGGCCGACTAACAGCTGAAGTGGTTCAAGTGGAGCTGTCTTGGTTGGTTCGCTCGGATTGGAATTGGAGGCCTCGTCTACAGGCGAGGATGCTTTCTTGGTCACCTTTCCATCGGTGGAAGAGCTAAAACGAATGAACAATGTTGAATTTTACCTCAAAAACGCGACGGAATAGCCAGGCTACGGAGCTCGCAGCGCGAGGCAGAGGCGAGGCTCCCGTGGTGGTAGGGGCTTGAGGCGACGGCGGCGAAGGCGGCGCTGCAGTGGGCGGCCAGGGAAGAAGAGCCATGGTCTCGCACGGCTTGGGAGTGAGGCGCGGCCATGCGTCCTTTTGCAAAACTGGTGGCGTGCAGAGAACGAGGAGGAAGATGGATTGGCATCGCCGCGCGGCTGACAGACGGGCCCGGGATATCGGCGAGGGCGGTGTGGGACGAGCGCGCATGTGGTGGAAGATCAACGGTGCCGATGGCTCGCGGGGCCATATGGCGGCGATCGGGCCATGTCTTGGTGGGGAGAAGGCCGAGCAGGCCGTGGGCCCGCTATTCCGGACTGGGCCGGAAGAGAGAAAGAGAAAAGAGGGAAGAGAGGGGCTGCGGCCAAAGGGGAAAAGAAGGGTTGCGGCCCAAAATGAATAGTAGCCTTTGGGATTTTTCTCAGAAATTTTGGAGAGGAATTTTTAAAGGATTTGAACTTGGAATTTGAATTAAATTGGATTTTTGGGCTCAGGGTTTTTAGGGGAATTTTAGGGAGGGCTCTAGGATTTGAAATTCGAGAAAAATTTTGAGATCCATACGTGGCACAAACTTCAAAAATTCGAGCGAAATCCAGACTTCGCAAATAATTTTTATTAAATTAATGTTTCTAGCTATCCTAAAAATACGGGCATTACAAGTATATTCCATGTGTTAAAGAAATTATTAATCGATTTATGATGTCAGCCCTCAAGGAAATAGAAGGAAAAACCGGCGCCGCATCAGATTAATAATTTCCTTACACATGGAATATACTGCAAACTTTAGAAATTTATAACTAATTCATCCTAACTCCGTTTGAGGTGATTCAACTTGCATAATTCTTTGAAAATCAAGATCTACTCATTAAAAATATAATAGTGTACCATTGTGTGTGCTTATATACTGTTTTCCTTATTTTTGTTTATTGCCTTTAGCCACCGACGTTCCGAAATAGACAAGATTTTAAGAGGAGAGTTCCAAAGCTTTCGTAGAGTAGCAAGGCAAGTCACACAAATCCTAAACACCTTTAAGCATGTTGTACCTATGGTTTAAAGCTATGTTTTCCTTCAAATGTGCATTTATTTTACAATGTCATCGGGAGGGAAACCCTGTTCCTTGATTATGGCCCTTTTGTTTTGATTCCCTGTTATTTGTACCTATGGGATAATGTGACTAGCTAGATTTAAATACTAATTAGCTAGAATAACTCTAGGACCCTACGTAGCCATGCTTAGAAACTATAGTGGAACTTATGGGCTACCACTTAATTATTACTCATGGTATCTGGTTAACATGAAATGGTGATCTAGTTCAAGACCGAGGTCGTGTGTGGTTAATTAATTGGTCAACTAAAACTTGACTAAATAGTGGGTTGTGAGCACATGGACACTTAAGGACCGGTTCATGGATTACTTGTTGTGAAGTAATACCTGTACTTACCACAAGCTAGAATGGGTAATGGCGGGGTTTGAAGTGTGACGAGTTCAATAGGAGGCACTAGGGCATGTTTGTGGCTGACACCAATGGCAGTTGGTAAGTCCATGAGTTCAGGCGTCGAGCCATCTCGCGGGAAGGCACTCGATCACCCCTACCGAAGACCGGAGGCTTGGCGGGAGGCACTCCTATTGTGCGAGTTACATGGATGATCTTGTCACAACTCCTTTCCGAGATACCGTGGTGGTATTAAGGCGAACGGCAACATGTTGTGGGGTTATGTCTTGTGGGTAAATTGGTACACCTCTGGCCAGAGTAAAACTCTTTGAAGAGTTTTGTTCGCGATTAATGGGCGGCCTAGAAATGTATTTCGTGATTAGTCCCACAATAATAAATTAATGTGGACATGAACTGGTGTAGCTCCATGTTGGGAGTGGTTGGGCCTATACTGCTCCGGAGGGCCTATATAGTATTGATTAATATTGTTTAATGATTACTCGTTTTACTACCATCTTAAATGCTTTATTTAAATGTTGTTTATGCAAATGAGCCCTATTATGTCTTCCTTTGTATACTTGTGCACTTGCATCTTTGCTGTGTGGCTTATGGATTATTCCATGTACTTACTTTGTAATCAATAATCATTATCAGAGGAGTACTTCAGTAACGAGGGATTCTTCGAGGACTAAGCGAGAGCCTGGTCAAGTGCCTGTGGATTTGGAGTCGTCACGTTATTACTAGTTTCGTTCTGCTGTTTAGACATTTATTATTTTGAGAGGTGCCATTCACCTCTGTAATAAATACAATCGATTTATATAAGATATTTACTTTGATATCAACTATGTTATTTGTGTGCCTCGGTTAATTCCTAGATGAGGATTTACGCACAATAAATAACCTGAATTTTGGATGAAAATTCTGAGTGTGACAGCGCGCGATTCCTGCCTCTCTCTTCTCTCTTGCCGCCACGCCCGGACCTCGACGGGTCAAAAGGCGAGCAAGCCAACGTCACAGCGGCCCTGCCCATGCCGTCGCACCCTTGATCGCGCCAGGCCGCCCTTGACCGAGCCCGCGCTCGGATTTCAAATCCCTCCGTCCGATCCACTGCCCTCCGCTGCCAATGGAGTCGCCGCCATCGATCGGTCTCCGCCCATGAATTCCCGGCGCACCCCCACCTTGACCACGCCAACAGGGAGCACACCCCTTCGATATTCCTTCACCCCAAAGCTCCCGAGCCCCTCCTCCTCTATAAGAACCCCCTAGAAACCCCTTTCCTCCGTCCTCTTGCTCCCTGTCCAGAGAAGCGAATCTCTAGGAGTTTCTTCTCCGATGTTGGCCGCAACCGCTTCGACGCCGGCCCCCCTCGCCTCTTCGTCGTAGGCTCCTTGACCACACAGGCATCGATCGTGTCCTCGAGGTGCAAAGCCGATTTGGGAATGCCTCGTCCTCGAAGCCTCGCCACTTCCTTCCACCAGAATCCTCATCTCACTCCCGAACGCCATCACCAATGCGTCTTCTTGCTCGTCGGTAGCCCTATTTCGTTTTCGGCGCCCATACCAGTCTAGATGCCCCTAAATTTAGCCAGCCGCATGTCAAAACACTCATCGATCAGAGCTCTTCAACGTCAACCTTACCCGCCGCCGCCATGCGCAAGTCACGCACTGTCTCGGCCTCCCTCTCATGGAACCACTCGCCACAACCTTTCCTGGACCCAAGCCTAGCTTCTCGAAGCCCGCACGCAAACCATTGGCCTTCCCTCTTCCTTCCCTCATTGTTCCTTTGCCACCGATGACCAAATGCCGGGCGCTGGTTTCCATCTCTCCATCGTCCTCAGCCCCTCGCCGTCAGACGCCGTCGAGCATCCCGTCACCATCTGAGCCGTTCGAATCCTTCTCCATCCCTTCCTCTTTCTGCCGGTGAACTTTGCCTGCCCAGGCACGCCATCGTCCGCCGGTGAAAGTGTATCTAACCCCTAAGTGGGTTTTGGTGGATTAATGACAAAGCGGTTAAAAGACTAATGCGTTTATCAAGAATTGTGCAGAGAATTAGTCCCAGGTTGCTTAGTGTGGTGCATGGAGCCCCCCACAAAAACATGACGCAAAACGGCGAAGCGACTCGGAGTTTATTTTAAATTCTTTTGAATTTTCTTTTGAGTCGAGGAAAAAACCATACTATCAAGAGGGGTTGCAAGCAGTGTTCCAAGACCACTCAAGTGCTTAAGATCCAAATAGCTGAGAGTCCATCACTTTGGCACAACACATTCACTTGGGATGGGCTAGTTTCAGTGTCAGGGTCGGAGGTTCCGACCAGCCATCTCGGCTTGAGACTAAGTGTTGGCCGGAGGTTCCTACCCCTAGGGTCGGAACCTCCGGGCCAAAATCTGTGAGTAACGGCTAAGTGACGTAAGACATGTCCTATAAAACCCAAACTTGGATTCTGGCCGTTGCTGAGGCATTTCACTTCATTCCAACTGTTCCCTAGCCTCTCCTAAGGTTCTTTGAGCTCTCCCAACTAGTTCTAGTGCATCCTTGGTGATTCTTGTGAAGATCTAGTGGGAAATTGGGTGAATTTTGTTGAGAGAAGGCTAGGAGGATCTTGTGCACTTGTGGAGGTCGTGGATTGGCTGCTTGGGGCTTATTTCTCTTGGAGGGAAACCTCCTAGACGGTTAGGCGTCTCCCGCGAGCTTCCTCTTGTTGTGGAGTGTCCCGGGAAAGTTTGTGAAGGTTAATCTCGCCTCCGCAAGGAAAAGAGGTAAATTCTAGTGGATACCAAGTTGATCTTCGTGATCGCTTGGTGAGGAAAGGGGTCAATTGAGACCCGGCTCTTTAGAGCTCCTCAACAGAGACGTAGGATCTTTGTGATCCGAACTTCGGGAAAAAATCTTTGTGTCTCCGTTGTCTTTTCTCGTTATTGCCTCATTTTGTATCTTACCTTCCCAGCTTTTATCTCTTACTCTATTACCTGTATCACTCTTAATCTCTGTCAAAATTATCCATTATTGAAGTATCTTGGTAGAATCAAAACTCCACGGTCGGAACCTCCGGCGTTCTAGCCGGAACCTCCGACTAGCACTCTCAGCCAGCCCGAGAGAGCCGGTCGGAACCTCCTACCATTTTGGTCGGAGGTTCCTACCAGAATTTTACCGCTGCATTTTGAGAATTTTTTAGGAACGCCTATTCACCCCCCCTCTAGGCGATATCAACAGGCTTTCAATTGGTATCAGAGCCTAAACTCCTAAGAAGCTTAACCGCTTGGAGTTGATCTGAAGATGTCGACCGAGAAGGTAGTTGATTCTACCGGGGTTAGAGAAGAGGGAGATGGCTCGACAAGCAAGTCGGGTGGAAGAAAGGGAGCTGCCTTTGATCTTGATTACAACAAATTTATCCCTCCTCCTCAGCAATTTCTCTCCGTGCCTTCCAGACGCGCTCCCCATTTTGACAGGACCTTCTATAGCGCGTGGAAGTACAAGATAAAATTGCATCTAATCTCGTTGCATCTAAGTGTTTGGAAGATTGTGTGCACAGGTGTGACGGATGCTCCGGAGGAAGGAGAGGAGCCTACACCGGCTCAAGAGGCTCTTATCCACCGCAATGCTCAAGCCGCAAGCGTCATCCTCAACTCCTTGAGTCCCGAGGAATTCAACAAGATGGACCAACTCGAGGAGGTCAAGGAGATTTGGGATACACTTCAATTGGCGCATGAAGGATCCCCCGGCGTACGAGAGTTCAAGATCGAGTTGCTTGAGGGGCAATTTGGACGGTTCGTGATGGAAGACAACGAGACGCCACAAGAAATGTACGATCGCATGATGGTCATTGTCAACAAGATCCGTGGTCTTGGTGGTGAAGACATATCCGATCATGTGGTGGTCAAGAGGCTTCTCCGCGCGATCGCCCCAAGGAACCCCACATTGGTGACCCTCATCCGAGAGATGAAGAACTTCAAGAGACTCACCCCAAGCGACGTTCTCTCGAGGATCATATCACATGAGCTACTCGAAGAGGAAGCCAAGGAAGTCAAGCAACTTGCCAAGAGTGCCACAATCGTCAAGAACAAGGAAGTTGCTTTGAAGGCAAAGAAGGAGTAAGACTCAAGCAACTCCGAGAGTGAAGATGAAGACTTCGCTCTTATGGTGAGGAAGTTCAAGCACTTCCTTCGTCGAGGCGGTTTCGACAAGGACAAGAAGGAGGATGACAAAGGAAGGAGGCAATCCAAACGGACGTGCTACAAATGCAAGGAGTACGGTCATTTCATCGCCGATTGCCCCAAGCTCAAGAACAAGCGTGGCAAGTCCAAGGTGGTCAAGAAGAAAACCGGGCATGCTCATATTGGAGAGGAGTGGTTCTCCAATGATGAGGACGACGACAAGGAAGAAAGTGATGAAGGAGGAGTTGCCACAATTGCTATCAAGTCATCGTCGGGGTTCAAGGAGCGTCTCTTTGACAACTTAAACGACGATGATCACAATGAGCCCACTTGCCTCATGGCACAAGGGCAAAAGGTAACCTCCCCATCCAAATCTCCTCCAATTGATGATGATGATTCTAGTGATGATGAAAGTGAGGATGATATGGATGAGATGCTTAAGGGTTTTAGCAAGCCGGCCATGTTACAATTGGCAAAACTTATGAAGGCATTGAAAAGTAAAGAGAAGTCCCTCGAAAGACAAGAGGACTTGCTCATCCTTGAGAAGGAGAGAAACCTTGCCCTAGAGGAGAACTTGGCTAAGGAGAAGGAGAGGATTGAAGAATTGACCAAAGAGCTCTCTTCGGTCAATGACTCTATGGCTAATCTAAAGAGTGTGAATGAAACACTTCAAGACAACCTTGTGAAATTGGACCTAAATCACAAGGCTCTTGAAGTGCAATTTGACACTCTTTGGAATAGCGCCTCTACCTCCAATGAGGCCACCAAAATGTCCAATGCCTCCACAAGCAACGGTTGTGCAAAATGCTAAAATTATGATTTGGATGCATATGCTACTAACCTTGAAACTTTGGAGACGCTCAAAAAAGAGAATGAGCGGTTGGGTACCTTGGTAAAGTTTGGATATTTGAAAATATTTCAATCCAAGGATGCTCTCTACAAAACCCTCGCTACCCACTCGAACAAGAACGGCTATGATCTTGGCTTCTCTCCCCATGAAAGTAGACCATCTAGAAGGACCATGGTCAATGGGAAGCAATGCCTAAAGTTCGTGAAAGAAGGATGTTCTCCGCAAGCCGAGGAGGTAAAAAGTTCCTCAGTCAGTCGGGTGGCCGAAAGCTTTGACCATAGTGGCCGGAGGTTTCGACCAAGCTTCTCGGCCAGGCCGAGAAGGCCGGTCGGAGGTTCCGACCATATGGGTTGGAAGTTCTGGCCTGCTCTCTCAGGCAGACCGAGAAGTCTGGTAGGAAGCTCCGACCAAAAAGGTAGGAGGTTCCGACCTGCCAACCCAGGCAGACAGAGAAGACTGGTAGGAGACTCCGACCAGAAAAATTGTACTATGAGTCATATGAGATTACCAAGGATCACCGTGGTAAAGTGATTGCTCATTTCATTAATGATTCCTATGAGGAGTACAGGGCTTGTGTGTAGGTGCCCAAGGCGCTTGTGACTAATGTTAAAGGACCCAAACTTAGACAAGTTTGGGTACCTAAATCACAAGCTTGATTTCTTTTGTAGGCATACTCTTCCGGTAGATCGAGTTGAGTTGTTGATAGCGGATGCACCAACCACATGACAGGAGAGAGGAGTATGTTTGCAACTCTTGACGAGAATGAAGGAGATCACGACAATATTGTCTTTGGAGATGATGGTAAGGGCAAGGTAATGGGTCTAGGAAAAATTGACATCTCCAATAATCTATCTCTCTCTAATGTTCTTCTCGTCAAGTCTTTAAGCTATAATCTATTATCGGTGTCTCAATTGTGCAAATTGGACTATAATTGCTTGCTTACCGAAGAGAATGTTTCCGTTTTTAAAAGAGATGATAATTCCATCGCATTTAAGGGAAGGTTGAAGGGGGATCTTTATCTAGTGGACTTTGACCTAGATAAAGTGAACCCGGAGGCTTGCTTGATTACAAAATCCTCAATGAGGTGGCTTTGGCATCGAAGGCTAGCCCATGCGGGGATGAGGAATTTATCAAATCTTCTAAAGGGGGAACACATCCTCGAGTTATCTAACATCACTTTTGAGAAAGACCGTGTGTGTAGTGCGTATCAAGCGGGAAAGCAAGTTGGGAATCCACGTCCCGTGAAAAACATCATGACTACCTCAAGGCCATTGGAACTACTTCACATGGATCTCTTCGGTCCCGTGGCCTATCTAAGCATCGGAGGTAACAAATATGGGCTCGTAATTGTTGATGATTTTTCTCGCTTCACTTGGGTGTTCTTTTTGTAAGATAAGAGTGAAACCCAAGGAATTTTCAAGAAATTCGCAAAGCGAGCCCAAAACGAGTTCGAGCTCAAAATTAAGAAAATTAGGAGCGATAATGGGGGAAGTTCAAGAATACTCAAGTGGAGAAATTCCTTGATGACGAGGGGATTAAGCATGAGTTCTCCGCTCCATATGATCCACCTCAAAATGGAGTGGTGGAGAGGAAGAACCGGTCTCTTGTCGAGATGGCAAGGACTATGCTAGATGAATACAAGATCCCGAATATCTTTTGGGTGGAGGCGGTGAACACCGCGTGTCATGCGCTAAATCGCCTCTACCTCCACAAACTTCTCAAAAAGACGGCATATGAACTTCTCACCGGTAACAAACCAAATATCTCCTACTTTCATGTTTTTGGTTGCAAATATTTTATTTTGAGTAAGAGATCTCGCTCATCCAAATTTGCTCCAAAAGTGGATGAAGGATTTTTACTAGGATATGAGTCAGATGTTCACGCCTATCGTGTTTTCAACAAAGTCTCCGGAATTATTGAAACCACGAGAGATGTGACATTTGATGAAACTAATGGCTCCCAAGTGGAGCAAGTTGAGCTTGAGATGCTAGGTGAAGGAATCATGGGACACGACATTGAGAAAAAGGCAATTGGAGAAGTGAGGCCGCTAGAAGAGTCGAAGGAGCAAAGAGACACCTAACAAGCTCCTTCCACTCAAGCGACGCCTTCAAGCACAAGAGTTGATCTAGAGGATGATCTAGCACGAGTGGATGGGATCGATGCCGAGGGCACTAGTGAGCCAAGAGACACCGTGCGAGCTCCAGTCCCCTTGGTGCACCATCCAAGAATTCACCACACCGTGCAAAGAGATCATCCCGTCGATAACATTCTTGGTGATATTCAAAAAGGGGTAACCACTTGCTCTTGAGTCGCTAACTTTTGTGAGAATTACTCTTTTGTCTCGTCTTTGAAGCCCATTAGGGTGGAGGGCACACTTGGTGATCCGGATTGGGTGATGGCCATGCAAGAAGAGTTGAACAACTTCACCCGCAATCAAGTGTGGTCATTAGTGGAGAGACCCAAGCAAAATGTCATCGGCACCAAGTGGGTCTTCCGCAACAAGCAAGACGAAAATGGAGTAGTCACTAGCAACAAAGCACGATTAGTGGCTCAAGGGTTCACTCAAGTCGAGGGCCTCGACTTCAGTGAAATCTTTGCGCCGGTTGCTCGCCTTGAGTCCATTCGAATTTTATTAGCTTATGCCGCTAACCATGATTTCAAGCTTTATTAAATGGACGTCAAGAGTGCGTTTCTCAATGGACCAATCTCCGAGTTGGCGTATGTGGAGCAACCGTCCGGGTTTGAAGATCTCAAACATCCAAATTATGTCTACAAGTTTCACAATGCGCTCTACAGGCTCAACCAAGCCCCTAGAGCTTGGTATGAATGTCTTCGCGACTTTCTACTAAATAATGGCTTTGAAATAGGCAAAGCCGATAATACTCTCTTCACTAAGAAATTCAAGAATGATTTATTTGTGTGCCAAATTTATGTCGATGACATAATCTTTGGCTCTACTAATCCCTCTTTTAGTGAAGAGTTTAGTAAGATCATAACTAGGAGGTTCGAGATGTCAATGATGGAGGAGCTCACTTTCTTCCTCGGGCTTCAAGTCAAGCAACAAAAGGATGGAACCTTCATCTCGCAATCCAAGTATCTCAAGTACATCCTTAAGAAGTTCGAGATGAAGGGAGCCAAGCCCATCAAGACTCCAATGACAACAAATGGGCATCTTGACCTCGACAACAACGGCAAACCGGTGGATCAAAAAGTATATCGCTCCATGATTGGATCTCTTCTTTACCTTTTGCATCTAGACCGGATATTGTGCTTAGTGTGTGCATGTGCGCTCGTTTTCAAGCGGCGCTTAAAGAATGTCATCTTATTGCCGTTAAAAGAATTCTAAGATATTTGGTGCACACTCCTAATTTCGGTCTTTGGTACCCTAAGGGTTGTGATTTTGAGCTAATTGGACATTCTGACTCCGATTATGCCGGGTGTATGGTTGACCGCAAGAGCATAACGGGGACTTGTCAATTTGTTGGATGGTCTCTAGTTTCTTGGGCCTCCAAGAAGCAAAACTCCATTGCCCTATCCACCGCCGAGACAGAGTACATAGCCGCCGGCTCGTGTTGTGCTCAACTCCTTTGGATGAAACAAACTCTTCAATACTATGGCTACAAAATGTCCAAAATCCCACTCCTTTGTGATAATGAGAGCGCCATCAAAATAGCCAATAATCTCGTCCAATACTCAAGAACCAAACACATTGACATATGTCACCACTTCTTGAGAGACCACGAAGCTAAAGGAGATATCGTCATTACCCATGTGAGAACCGAACACCAATTTACCGATATCTTCACCAAACCCTTAGATGAGAAGAGGTTTTGCGAGCTTAGGAGTGAGCTCAATATCTTAGATTCTCGAAATATTGCATGACTAAGTGCTTGACTAATCAATAGTCAAGAAATAGTCAAAAGGATGTCAATCAAAGTGAGCTTCTGTGTTTTTAAGGCCTCTTCTTGTGTAGAAAATGGTCTCAACACATGGAACGGAGCTCCAACATTCCCAAATTCATCTTCTCAAAAATATTGCGAAAATCCTTGTGTGATAGTTTTACATTGTGAAAATTTGGTTCTTTTCATTGTTGATCTCTATTTATGACCATTGTTATGTGCTTATTGATTGCTGCTGGTCACATATGGGTTAACGGGAAATCATGTCCACCTCCTTTCGGCCAAAATACCTTGTTTTCCTTCCTTCCAGAAAAATCTGGTCGGAGGTTCCGGCCCTAAGGCCGGAGGCTCCGACCCAACATTCCTGATATAAAAAAAATTTATTAGGCCGGAAGCTCCGGCTCCTCAGCCCGGAGGTTCCGGCCCACCGTCGGTTTTTACCCCTTGGGCGGCTGGGAGTTCTTCTCTCTCCTCATTTCATCCCCTCTTAGCCCTAACTCTATCCCATTCCCCATTTGGGCGAGTTTCCACTCCAACCATCAAAAATCTTCGGGCATTCACGTTTCCTTCCTCTTTGGTGGTCGAAAACTCCGTCCCGTCGACGTTTTTGCGCTCCCTCGTCTCAAGGTATTGGTTTTGATCTCTTCCTTAGGTTTTTGTTCGCACCAAAAACCACCGGGTGTGCCAAGAAGCTTGCTGATGATCTGGTTTGATGCGATTGAACATACGAAGGCCTGGGAGATCTGCTTAGCTCCAGTGCAGGTCCTAAAATCTTGAGGTTCGCAGGCGTGCCAGTCAATTTGACCCCGTAATTGACAAGGAGATGAAGAAATTTGATTACTGATCCAATCGGCCAGTAAGCCGATACGGATTCCTTCCAGCCGATCGCCGCTATGCTCGTGCCTGGGTCAGCAGCAACTGCACATCGGCTATCGGCCGATACGGGCTGATGTAGGCTCCTTGTAGCCGATGGCCGATGGCACCTGTGTATCGGCTAGGAAACCGATAGCGCTATGAGCAAATAGACAAGATGTCAGTATAACATGTGCATCGGCTAGGAGCCGATGATAAAATAGATATGCAGGATAGTAAGCCAGCCGACTGCCGAGGAAACACATGTGCATCGGCTAGAAAACCGATGATAATATAGATGACAAACAGTAAAGATAATACAGTCGGCTTTATAAAAAGATAACCTATCGGCTAAGCACTCCGATAGAACGTCGCATATACACCGATCGGCTCGGCAAGGATAAATCTATTATTATCGATCTAGTAGTTCAAACCTAACTGATGCAGCACAGATCGATAATAGTAAAGGAACCTCAACGAACCGATAGACCTAATGCAACTGTGATGAAAATAACTCACCGGCTATACATTCCGATAAGACGCTTGCACAAAGGCTATCAGCCTAACAGGAATAATTTATCGCTAGCAGTTTAGTAGGTCGGACCCAACCGATGCAGCACAAACTGATGATAAACTACCCCCGATAAACTGATAAAAAACTATGCACGCGTGATGTGATATGCCTGACCAGCCTATGAGGTCGGACCGAACCGATGCAGCCGTAGACAGATCCGATACACCGTGGTAAGCCGACTACCATAGACCGACTAGAATATCGGACCTAACCGAGAAAGTCCTAGCCGATTGGTCGGCGGTAACGAGACTTACCCTCTCGCAGGAGTTCGGACCTAACCGATGCAGCCCCGCTCGAGAAGCAAGAACCCGTTGGTAAAGGGTGGCGATGCGCCGAATTTGATTGATCGAGAGATAGATTACAAGGTCCCCGGGCATACGTATATATACCCCGAGTTACAAGAGTCCTTATAGGACACGAAACAGGACTTTCCTAACTAGAAAAGGAAAACTAACAGACCTGATCGGACAAGAGATCAGGTTTCCTAAAAGATAAAACTATCTAATAGATAAGATAAACAACTGCCATAACGTGGTCTTCACGATTCCTTCCCAAGCTCGGACCCTTTTGGATTAGTTTCCAATGGCTTGATATCGCTTCTTTCCTTAACCGAACATGGTAACGACCCGTACCAAATTTTGGCGTTAACAGTTTTACATATTTTTGACCCGATCTCTCAATATGTGAACCTAAGACTAGTTTCCCTTGGTGGAAAACCTTCCTGCACACCCCTAGAATATCAATCTATAGTTTTTGATAAAATGCATTGGCTAGTTTTGAAGATCAAGTCGCAGCCTTGTATCGGCCGGAGGTTCCGGTCCTCATGGCCGGAGGTTCTGACCAGCACTCTCGGCCTGGCCGAGAGGGCTGGCCGGAGGCTCTGGCCCCGAAGTCGAACTGTCCGACCGGCTGTTTCTGCTAGCTAATGAAACCTTGGCTCTTCCAATATATCCTTGACCTCAGTACTTTTTTGATTCCATGGTTGTATTTCAGTGTCAATGGCTCGCGAGAAGCGTCAAAAGGCTAGACAAGATGTCTCCACATCCGGTACCCAAAGTGATCAGGACTCGTCTCCTAGACGGGCTGACAAGGGAAAGGCACCGGCTCGTGCTAGCAGCAGCAGGAGGGCAGGCGGAGGCAAGAGGCCCGCTACACAGCCTCCATCTACAAGACAGACTCGCAGCTCTGCCTTGGTTATTCGGGATTTGGATGTACCACCACTACCGCCACCAAGGCGTGGTGGATCTCGCAGTGGTGGCACTCGCAGCTCTGGCAGTGGGACTATCAATGACCCAATCCGAGTAATCAAGCACAGGGCTATTAGCACTATTCCTTTTGGCCACATTGGTAGGCAGCACTTTGATTATCTACACGATGTGGCAAGAGGCGGCAGAGACAGGAAGCTGAACCCAAATACCCTTCCTCAGGAGTTGGCAGACCCTCGTTTTGTCACTGCCGTCCAGGTGAACTGGTACAACTCAGTTTTCATGAGTCGACCGAAGCCGGTCATGGAGATGAAGTATATCGATTGGGAGTACATGCAGCGCCAGAAGGACTGGATCTTCAAGGATGTGATCAAGCTCTGCCTGGACAAGGATATTGGTGGTATCATGGGACTTTAGTACGACTGGAGTGAGGAAGTGATTGGTCAATTTTATGTGACCGTATTCTTTGAGGAGAGCCCACAACATGAGTATCAGATGAGATGGCGGACTCAGGGTGTGGAGTACACAGTTAGTATCTCTCAGTTTGCAACCATCTTGGGATTGGACCCTGAGGATCTGAACCGGCCAAACCTGCACAGTGAGAAGACGCTGTCTGTTCAGAGGACCGTATTTCTCTATGCCGATGGGGCACCTAGAAACTGCATGAGCATTACCAAGGGGCTCTTTCCTCCCTACAAGATCCTTCTAAACATGATTAGGGCCACTCTATCTCCTAAGGTTGGCGATGCCACAGCTCTTCCCGCTCGCCACTACACCTTGCTTACAAGGCTGCGAAGAAATCAGCCACCTGTCAGCGTCATGAAGTACATTTGGTTTGAGATCTTCAACATTGTGGTGGAGCTCAAGAGAGGATGCGCCTATGCTCCATACATTATGAAGATGATAGAGGAAGTATCTGAACTTGTGTTTGAGAAGGAAGTGAAGCACAAGGCTTACCGTCCACCAGCCCCGCCGGCAGTGAAGTTTCCTTCCGCTACTTCTCGGTCCGTCGCTTCTTCTCAGTCTTCTGAGTCGCCCATCAGGAAAGCTCTCAAGGCCATCTTCAACTTATGTACTAAGAATGCCATGAAGATAAAGAAGATGGAGCGATGGCAAAAGGAGATGTTGAGGGATGCCGGCAAGACAGTCTCAGATAATTCTTCAGATGAGGTTTTCGAGAACCCCTTTGCTGCCTATGAGACTGCTCAAAACATCGCCTGTGGCACATGCCCTTCCACTAGACCATTTGGAGATTCTGAGTCTGAGGCCGCTTCTGGTGAAGACACTGAGGAAGACTCCTATCATGATGACGACAATGGAAAGGATGATGAGGAGGATGGGGACAGCAGTGAGGAAAATGGAGATGAGGATGATGAGCCTATTGCAGCACCTCCACCAGTATAGCCTGATTTTGTGCCAGATGTTCCTCTCTTCCAGCCTAGCTTTTCACATGATGTTCCCACTTTCCAGCCAGTCTACGATTTTCCTCCTATTATTGAGAGAGATGACGATGCCACCAGTGGCAATACCGAGATTATTGCCCCTGATGATGAGACTGGCACTGCAAGCAGCATAGCGTCCGGCGACACTGAGATCATCCCTTCCGACGATGATTGAGTTCTTTCTTCCCCTATTTTTCCTCTCTTTTTGGTGCTTTGATGCTAAAGGGGGAGAAAATTCAGAATGAAGGGACATCCTCTCACACTTCTTTGTTGGCTGCTGTGCAGTGTGGCCGGAACCTCTGACCCTGAGGCCGGAGGTTCCGACCCCCTCCTGTCTTTAGGATTTATAGATTTCCTTTTGGCCATTGGACATGTATTGACCAACTGTTTGAGATGTAATGAATGCTTAATTATGGCTCTAGTTCAATTTCAGCATTTAAATCTATTCTTATGATGCCATGCAATATGATGTGATGTTTATTTCTCATGTGTTATGTATTTGCCATGTCATATACATTTAATATACTATTCATCATGTCACACTTTGCACCCCACGGATGAAAATAGATGAATAAGGCTTTTCACGTTTCTCAAAAACTCAATATGCATATATACTTCACTCTCACTAATATATGCATATTTCTAGGGGGAGCCAAATTCATCTACTTTCATTCAAAATCAAGTTTATATATTCATTCTGTTGTAAGCTTTAACCGTGTTGTCATCAATCACCAAAAAGGGGAGATTGAAAGTGCATCTAACCCCTAAATGGGTTTTGGTGGATTAATGACAAAGCGGTTAAGGGACTAATGCGTTTATCGAGAATTGTGCAGAGAATTAGTCCTAGGTTGCTTAGTGTGGTGCATGGAGACCCCCACAAAAACATGACGCAAAACGGCGAAGCGACTCGGAGTTTATTTTAAATTCTTTTGAATTTTCTTTTAAGTCGAGAAAAAAACCGTACTATCAAGAGGGATTGCAAACAGTGTTCCAAGACCACTCAAGTGCTTAAGATCCAAATAACTGAGAGTCCATCACTTTGGCACAACACATTCACTTGGGATGGGCTAGTTTCAGTGTCAGGGTCGGAGGTTCTGACCCCCAGGGTCGGAGGTTCCGACCAGCCATCTCAGCTTGAGACTAAGTGTTGGCCGGAGGTTCCTACCCCTAGGGTCGGAACCTTCGGACCAAAATCTGTGAGTAACGACTAAACGACGTAAGCCATGTCCTATAAAACCCAAACTTGGATTCTAATCGTTGCTGAGGCATTCCATTTCATTCCAACTGTTCCCTAACCTCTCCTAAGGTTATTTGAGCTCTCCCAACTAGTTCTAGTGCATCCTTGGTGATTCTTGTGAAGATCTAGTGGGAAATTGGGTGAATTTTGTTGAGAGAAGGCTAGGAGGATCTTGTGCACTTGTGGAAGTCGCGGATTGGCTGCTTGGGGCTTATTTCTCTTGGAGGGAAACCTCCTAGACGGTTAGGCGTCTCCCGCGAGCTTCCTCTTGTTGTGGAGTGTCCTGGGAAAGTTTGTTAAGGTTAATCTCGCCTCCGCAAGGAAAAGAGGTAAATTCTAGTGGATACTAAGTGGATCTTCGTGGTCTCTTGGTGAGGAAAGGGGTCAATTGAGACCCGGCTCTTTGGAGCTCCTCAACGGAGACGTAGGATCTTTGTGATCCGAACTTCGGAAAAAAATCTTTGTGTCTCCATTGTCTTTTCTCGTTATTGCCTCATTTTGTATCTTACCTTCCTAGCTTTTATCTCTTACTTTATTACCTGTATCACTCTTGATCTCTGTCAAAATTATCCATTATTGAAGTATCTTGGTAGAGTCAAAACTCCACGGTCGGAACCTCCGGCGTTCTAGGCCGGAACCTCCGACTAGCACTCTCGGCCAGCCCGAGAAAGCCGGTCGGAACCTCCTACCATTTTGGTCGGAGGTTCCTACCAGAATTTTACCGCTGTATTTTGAGAATTTTTCAGAAACGCTTATTCACCCCCCCCCCCTCTAGGTGACATCAATGGGCTTTCAGCCGGAACCCGCCACACGCCGCCGGCCATCGATCTCCTCCAGAGTCATTCCCGAATCCCCAGACCAGCGTGGCAAACCACGAAGGGGCCACGTGGGTGCCACATCCCCTTGACATGACCCCATCCGAGCCAAGCCAACCACCCCCACTCCCATTGTGCGTGCTCCTGATCCACCGTGAACAGTGCTGATGACAAGTGGACCTTCTCCTCTTCAATCCATGACTGGCCCACACCGTCAACCCCCTCCACCTTGTTTCACTAACATCTGGGCCCCACCCCTTCACCATCTTAGGCCACGGCATGCTCCTAGTTGGGCCACCATCGCCAGCCCACGTACCGCGGCCCGTCCTCCTCAACGGGCTGTCTCCTCGCCCCATGGGCCAAGGCCCAGCAAGTGGCCCACAATAGCTACGGTCCACCGGCCACCTCTCTCTCCTTTGGTGGACCGGGTTCACCATGAACCATAGACCTATCCTCCCCTCGCTGACACGGTGGACCCACCTGTCAGTAAATATAAATGATAATCCAAGAATATTCTTTTCTGGAAATTCAATAATCATTTTTTCAGTTATCCAAAAAATCATTTAATCTTCCAAAATTCATATCTCTCAATCCGTAGCTCCGATTAACTCTGTTCCAACTCCAGTAATTTTACTAAAATTGAGATCTACCAAATGGCACTGTTAATAATCCTAAATAAGGTATTTTTCTTGGCCTTTGTGTATGATTTTGATTGTTTGCATATAGTACATGTTGTCGGATTTTCATTCGGAGTGGATTTCTCGAAGATTCAAGGCCAATCACCTTTGATCAATTGAGCCTATATTTGAACTTAAGTATGTTGTTTGCAAAATTGCATCGATAGGCGTGCACATGAATTGTTTAGCCCCGTCTGCGAGAGATATCGGTGGGCCTACCCAACTTGCTGCATTTCGCCATCCCTTGATACTTGCAATACCTAGTTTCCTTGTAACCACTTTTGTTGCACTTTGGTATTCATGGACTCCTGTGCGAGTACCGACGGTCATGCTCCAAACTTAAAATTTTGGAAACACCTTGGGTAAAACTTGGTTTTACGGAATCTTTGGAAAACCCGACACCTGGGTCAGCATCTTGTGAAAGAAAATGAGTTTTAAAACGGAAAACTCACGACGCAAGGCCAGTTTTGGGTGGGATGCTTGTGTCGTCGCCCGTAAGGACCGATTCCTTCGCAATTTCATCTAAACATAAAACAGTACAACCACATGGGTGAAACGGGTAGCCCCTAGCTAACCCCTCTAGTTGGCATGGGGTAACCTAATGTCGACTCTAGAAATGCCTTGTCACGAACATCCTATGCTAACTGGTATTCGATGTCAATTTCGTGTCGTATGGGTAAAGTGTACCCCCTCTGCCGAAGTTAACAGCTGTTCGAACAGCCATGCCCATGGTTATGGGCAGATGTGAGGTGATTCCTTAGCATAGTTTTGTTTTACCTTGCTTTGTGAAAATATGTGTAGTTTGGAAACTGTGGCAAAGAATGTTGTCGGGGGACAGCTGGACTCTGTGAGTCCGATCGAGATGAACTGGCTGTTATGGACAATAGGACTTAGAGAGTCCAGAGATTTGTTTTGGTTCTGTGAACCGGCTTTGAGGCCAACTCTTGGAGTTGTGCAAACTGGAGAACCAATTTGACACCTTCACTCTGACCGAGCAAGACTCCACATCACATTGATTGTTGGGAAGCACACACTTAGCAGATTTAAAGAAATTCAAATAAAACTGATTGCAAAATATTACCGAGCAAGACTCCACATCACATTGATTGTTGGGAAGCACACACTTAGCAGATTTAAAGAAATTTAAATAAAATTAATTACAAAATATTCAGCCTCCCTTTGAAGCCTGCAATAAACATCTAAGTTTCCCTAGCTTGCTAAGTACGTAAGAACTCACCCTTGCTCTATATATAGTTCCTCCATCAGGAAGCTAGAGCTGGAGTTACAATGAAGTGAAGATTAGGGTTTTGTCCTGGTTTTTAGCCGATGCCTATGGTGTTGGGAGTTAGTCCATTTGTTTTGGGATATATCGTTTGTGGTCTTTTTGTCCTTTCTCGCTCCTTTCATAAGCCTCGCTCCTTTTTCTCTATCGTGACTTATGTGAAGGACAAACGAGGGAAAGAGGAAGAGACTACGATGCCAATTTTCTAATTTACCATAGAAATCTTTTTTTATTATGTGAGATATGCACACATACATACCCCTTAAGGCAGGAAAGGGTTAATGATGAACATATGTGCACAGCGCATCTGCGCACGAATGCCAAAAAAGCTACCGCGCGAATCGTGCCCGATTTTCTTTTTTGGCACTATGTTTTTCTTTTTTGGTAAGTTTGTACAGCAAAAGTTTATACACTGAAAGTTTATATATATGATTTTTGAACTCAGATTCCTATTTAGAATGAAAGTTTCTTATATAGAATATATACATATCAAAAGTTTCTAATATAAAGTTTATATGCATAAAGTTTGTACGTATCGCGATGGGTTGGACACACGTGGGCCAGATCAAATGTGTTCGCGCGTGGCCCAGGCAAACGAATGTTCATCCATTAGACCTACCCATATAAAACACCACATAGAAACATGCAGTTTATCATCTAGTTGATTCAAGAAAATAAGTACCATGGTGACTTGGCCGGCACTAATTTGTGCCGAATCTAAAGTCTGAGGTGGCGGCCCGGGCATAGGATGACGGGAGATGAATTTGCATACGCATCGATGTTTCCGTTTCCGATCTTCTAGCCTGATCGTTTCTTTTGTTGTGCTTGTGCATACTTAAAACCTTTGAACTCAAAATCCAAAAAAAATCAAACCAAAATTTGAAATTGTCTGCTCAAATTTTAAAACTTTCAACTCAAAATTTGAAACTTTTAACTCCAAATTTTAAAACTTTTAACTCAAATTTTAAAAATTGGTGTAAACTTTCTACTATTAATTTGAAACTTTCAACTCTAATTTTGAAACTTTCAATTCAATTTTAAGAACTTTCAACTCAAATTTAAAAATATTTCAACTGACAATTTAAAAAACTCTACTTTGAAAATTTCAATTTAGAATTTGTAACTTCCGACTCAAAATTTAAAACTTTCAACTTACCTTATTTATTTTCTATTTTATCATAAAAATCATTAAATGCTTATGGTGCTTAGCACTTATGATGCCACGCCTAGAACGTGACTTAGGATGAGTTTGAAGGTGATGAAAGAAGATGAAGATAATCACGCAAAACAAGATATCTCATTAGTGAATGATTAATTAAGTATTAACTATTGTAAACTTGAAAAATAGATTAATATGATTTTTAAAGCAACTTTTAGATAGAAAATTTTTATAAAAAACACACCGATTAGTAATTTAGAAAACTTACTTATAAAAAACGAGGGGAGTTTTCACTGCATCCCTTTGGTCCCCGTCAGCGCTCGTGCTGTAGCCTCTCCCTGGTGACTCTCGGAAGATCAGCCAACCTCCACTGGCCCACCAGCCAGCCACTAACAGCTAGCTGCGCCACTTGTGGTGTCCTACCTTCGGATTCCGGAACAAAGAAGAGGAGGGATTTGTTTTTACCTGGGCGACGTTAGAGGCGATGGTCTCCTTCCCGACGGAGGAGAGCAGAAGAGACGGGATGCCCGTCCTCCCCTCTTCCGCCACCGTCGCCATTGCTGACTCTCGATGCTGCTATCCACCACCCACTCACAGATTTATCTCTTCCAGGGAAGCAGGACGAATGGTTTGACGACTTACGTGGTCGCATCGTTTTTATCGCCAGCTCCCTTACAAGTTTCATTGTAGCTTTTCAGTGTACAGTAATCGATCCTTCTTCCACCACGTGCATACCGACAGTTTTTCAGCTGACTACCAATTTCAAGATGATGGTCTTTTTTGGTAAAAAGTTAAGAATTTTATTTCTGCTGGATGATCTATGTAGTCAGGTAGTTGTCCATGGCAAATTCAGAAGGGAATCCTCTGTATATTGGGGTTGCAATTAATTCAGAACACATGCCACACAGGAACACAGCACACTGGAGTCCTTGCAGTTCCTCTACAGCAGAAGCAGCAATAAGAAAAGTGAAATGCAGTGTGATCTGAATTCTGAAGAAGAAAAGTAACAATATGGACAGAAACACATGTGCACGTACAGTACAGTGCATGCAAAGGAGAGCTGCTCCAAGACATTCAGAAGCTCATATTAGCACATTCCTCCCTAACAGGTGCAAAGAGATCAGAGTTCATGTATCTTTCGCCACCGCTCGGAAACATTGTAACAATCATTTTCCCCTTGTTCTCTTCTCTAGCTGCAATCTGTCAGAGATGCATTAAGTCAGATAGAAAGAAAGAAACTCAATTGAAGTAGGGCTTATAGTTAGCTGAGATGAGCAATTTACCTTGATGCAAGCAGCTACATTTGCACCAGAAGATATGCCAACAAGCAATCCCTCCTCCTTTGCCAGCCTTCTCGCCATTGTCATGGATTCCTCTGTGCTTACTGTCACTACTTCATCAATGACGGATTTATCCAAAATTTCAGGTATGAAACCTGCCCCAGTGCCTTGAATCTTGTGTGGCCCTGGTGAACCACCTGAATAGAATCAACCAGAAATGTTGTTTAGGCAGATTGAACAAGAAATTGGAAAAAAAATGAATTATGAGCAGTACATCATAAATTACACTTTACAGCATACTAAGATACCTCATTTGTATGCCCACTCAAAAAATTTAAAACGTATGACAGGTAACAACACATTTTTTGACATTTCTGACAGCAGGATTCTAATGGACTACATAATGGTATACTGACAACTGTGTGAGGTTGTAAGATATTCTTTGTCCTAGAGAAAACCACCTCATTTGATAAATAGAACTGTAAACATGCTCTTGCACACAAATGTCCTGTTTTAGAAACTTTAAGTAAGCATTAGGTCTTCCATTCGTTTTCTTGACCATCTTATCTGCATTAGCACTTAAATCACAAGCATGCACTTTGAGAATACTATAGTGATAATTCTGATTGTTCTGCTTGGAATTACTACATAGAGATATTACAGGGATACCTGAAATTACAGGGCTTTCTGAAGGTTCCACACAGACAATATTTATAGATGGATTTTTCATCTTCAGATACCTCCCTACACCTGTCAATGTGCCACCTGAACCAACAGAGGCCACAAACATATCCACTTTGCCGCCAGTGTCCTTCCATATTTCAGGTCCTGACGATTTGAGAAAAATGAACATGAAGTTTGGTGCCCAGGTGTATCTTGCCAGGGCAAAATAGATGATGAAAGATAGCTGTAATTTGTTCAGCATGGAAATATGGGTTTTCCTAAATAAGTACCAGTCCATTTGAAGTGTGCCTCTGGATTTGCTGGGTTTGTTACTTGATTGAGACAATGAGAATTTGGTATGCTCTTCATGAGCTCATCTACCTTGTCAATCATACCTTTAAACCCAATCACAGGATCTGCAGCAAAGAAAAACAGGCATTAATATTTCTCCTCCTCAATCGCCTAGGCCCCCGCGTCGCTCCCCGAGTGGCAACACGGGCGGGCCAAGCAACCCTAGCCACCACCACCCTCCCTCCCCTCCTCCGCCTTGCCGCCGCCTGAGCAAGCAGCCAAACTATGGCGCTATAAGCTAGGATGGCGGCAGCGGGGCAGACGACCGTGCGGCACGTCAGATCTACGTGGGAGAGTGCCAAAGAACGGTGGCGACCGCGGCGGCTCAGCGACGAGGCACATCAGCGGCGAGCTTCCAACGTTGGTGGCTTCGGCGTAGGTGGTTTGGCACAGGTGCCAGGCCGAGCAGATGGGTCCGATGTAGGTGGCTGGCAAGGCAGGTGACCGGCAAGGTAGAGTTGGTGCCATTGAGGTTTAGGTGGCCTATGGAGTTGCTGCTTGGAGGGGCCACTCGTTGGGATGGAGTGCCCGGATGCAGCTAGACAGGCCACCGGAGAGGGGCAACTGTCGATGCAGCTTGTTGGCCGGAGAGCCGCGGGACACAGCGAACAACGGTGCGGACGGCGGCCTGGATGACGATGAGGGGATCCCATCTGACCGGTTGGGTCTTCTACCGCTCCCTGGAGCTCCCAACCCTCTTTTGGCCGGTCTGCTCCCAGACTCCGGACGCGGGGAGTACCATGGCAAGGGTGAGAAGTTGGTTTGGTTGGAAGGGTTCTCCTTGATGGAGGAGAGGTGGCCTTTGGCATCGTCTGCTCTTTGAAGTTTCTTGCCGCAGTGAGGTGTTCGGTTTGGTGGAGAGGTGGTGCATGAGGCCCCCGTGGCCCTGGTGAACCAAATTTGAATTCAAATTTCCATTCAAAAACCATTCAAATTCTAAATTCTGAAAATCCCGAAAGGTTACTGTTCCTTTGGGCCGCTCCTTTTCCTCCTCCGGCCCAACTCCCTCTCTCCCTCTCCTCTCTTTCCTTCCCCCTGACTGGCCCAGCCACACAGCCCAGCCCATGGCAGCTCTCTCTCTCTCTCCCCTTCCAGGCCCGCCCCTTCCCCCCATCCCGCCTGCGCCCATTGCCGCCCAGTTAACACGAGCGTTCGTAGCGCAGCACCTCCCATGGGCCCACTTGGCAGCCGCAGCTAACCTGCACCCGCTCGCTCCACTAGGCCCGACACGCTCGTCCCCTTCAACTTGCCGCCCGTGCACGCCCGCAACCTGCTCGACGTTATGCCACCCAAGCTATTGTGTCGTGCTGCGCCCGCTCCGTCTCTCCCGTGCGCCGTGAGTCCTACCAAGCCCGCGCCGCGACAAACACCATTGCCCTACCGCAAATCCCGGAGGGAATCCTGGTCTCTCTTCCCTCCCTTTTTCCTATTCCACGCCGTGAAACCTAGTCGTCGCCTCGCTGTCACCCTCGTTGTCTCCTCCCCGATTTTCCTCCTAGGAATCCAGTTCGCCGCGCGTCACCCTCGCTATCGCCGTCCCGTCGCGCCATCACCTCCTCCCGGGAACCCACCAAGACCTTGTCCCATCGTGTCGCACCGCCATCCCTTCAGCATTCAGGCCACTAGCTGGCCGCACCCCGAAATCCCGGCGATGCCACCCTGCACCGCCTATTTAAGCCCCCTCCGAGCTCTCGCCTCCGCTGTACCCCTCCACTCTCCTCTCTCTCTCTCTCGGTTTCTTTCCTCGAAGCCGAGCTGCCGCCCCGAAGCATCCCGGTGCCGCCGTGCCTCATCGCCACCGGCGGTTCAGTCGCCAGCCTCCGCCCCGGTCACCCCCTTAGCCACCGTCGCTGCTCCAGCCACCGCCCCTCACAAGCGCCCTCACGCGATGCGGAGAGGAGTAACAAGACAACTCCCTTCCCCTACCCGCCTCCCTCGAGTCACTGACAAGACAGGCCCACGGCTCAGACCATCCTCCCTCGATTGACTGAGAGGTGGGCCTAACCCCCTAAGAAAAATAAATAGCTCCCTTTTCAATCATTGAGTCTATGACATGTGGGTCTCATTCCCGTTTAATCCCCTTCTCTCTCACTGACATCCCGGTCCCACTGTCAGGGATATTTCTTTTCTTTTTGAGTAATTTCTTTTCCAAAAATCCCAAAAAATACTTTTAAACTTCAAAAATTCATAACTAATTAACGGCAACTCCGTTTGACCCCATTCAACTCTCAAAATTTTTTTAAAAATGAGATCTACACTTTGCACTATTGGATGTCTGCTCTAAGTGTTTTACCCTGGGTTTTGTACTTATTTTCCTCGTTTCACGTGTAGAACCCGAGTATGAGGAAGGTCCGGACGCCGCTTTCGAAGGAGAAGACCTGCTCCCCTCAGAGCAAGGCAAGCCCTCCTTGATCACATTGTCCCTATATTTTTAACATGTATATTGTTTGCCAAAATTGCATGATATAGGGTACATTTTAAATTGTTCGGCCTCGGTAAATCGCTGACGGACCTACCCAAGTAGCTGCACTACTTTACCTAGGATGTTGACTTGTTTCCCTACCTTTGTTAGCCCCACAAAAAATGTGCCGGTATCATTATCCATCGGATATGACTACCGAGGTAGTTTGCTTAGCCATGCTTACGCTATTTGTCATATGGGAAAATATGGACCTTTATTCAAATGTTTGGAAACGCAATGCCTTGTGTGTCGGAATGATTGACAAAATAAACATTGTGTTGCCAAACCCTGGTGGTGCGGAGTCAGTGCCTTTGTGGCTTGGCTACGTATTATTGATAAGGATCATTTCCTTTGGAAAATCCATCCGCATGTCTTACAGTATGACCATACGGATATTATGGGATACCCCTGGCTAAGTAATTGGTTAGTTCATGGAAATATTGTTTGTCAATGGTTGTGGAACACTGGGGATGAGGAGATTGGTGGATAAACATGTTTACAAACCCGGCTTTACCGTCTCTATAGTGGCACGTTATCTATGATAGGTGTAGCATCACCGGTGTTCCTGAGTGGATGAAGGCATGGACTTGCCTGATACTTGGTCGTGGACTCGACCTAACCATGTGACATGGGATCTTCATGGGTTAGCTTCGTAAAAGCCTTGTACTGAGTCCTCCCTTACCAACCGTTTTTGATCGACATGCGTTGTGTATTGGAGTTAACTCGTGGCGTGTGGGTAAAGCGTACAACCTCTACGGAGATTAATCGAACTATTCGAATAGCCATGCCCACCGTCATGGACGAATGTGAGGTGTTTCTCAAAGCGTAGTTTTAGTTGCAAAATATTTAAAAGGATGTTTGTTGGAATGGGAACCGTTTTCAGAGTCAGCCTATGTGGCAGATGACTAACCTACGTGGTTAGGAACGGGTCTATGTGACCTGAGGTGTCTTTTGGCACCATGGTGCGGTTAGTGCCGAGAAGGTGTTAGGTTGTGCTAAGACAACTCGTTAACTATGAGAAATGGTTAAGTGGTGATATATGGATGATGGTCAAGGTGCTGAGAAAGTGAAAGAAAAATAATAGAGAAAAATGAAAGAAATATTGTTGTCATACTCACTATGACAAGTTGTTGCAAAGCAACTTGTGAAATGGACTGAGGCGCGAGCCTCTGTCTAACAACTAAAATTTGCCTCACTAGTGTTTGGCAAAAGAAACTATGTTTTACTTAAAAGGTTGTTTTCACAATTAAACCCTTAGCCTCCTTTGTTGAGCCAAGCATGACATCCTTTCCCTGGACTTGCTGGGTACATCTGTACTCACCCTTGCTATATACATATATATAGAGAGAGAAAGAGAGAGAGAGTATGGAGAAGACAACGTCGACCCAACCGCTGAGGAGTTCCTCCAGGAGCAAGCTGAGTATGAAGACTTTTAGAGTTTCATCCCTAGTTCCCAAACCGTTCCTGTGGTTTGGTTAGTTGCCTAGGTGCTCAATCGCCTAGTGCCTTGTGCTTAGGTAGTCACCTAGTTATCGCCGCTATTGCTTCCGCCTTGCCGCTATGTTGCTTGTTCTCTGTGTCTGTGTTGTCCATCTATGGGTTCGTCCATGATGGCAACGGTTGTAAGGACTATTCCCAATGATGTAATAATTTAAGGTTTAAGTCTATGATGATCCACTATTATTTCTGTGTGTACTAGCTTGTGTATTCTAGGACTAGTACGTATTCCACAGGTAATAATGGCTCACGGCCTATGTCAGCTTGTGTTTCTGCTGGCAAAGTTCGGGGTGTCACACATGCGTTGGTTTGCTAGGGTAGAGTCAAAGTTGCTTGGCCGGGTGTGGCAAACTTAGCAACGATAACCCTCATCTTCTTTCGTCTTGGTAGCTTCGAGGAGGTCTTCTGCAGGTGGCTTCCACGGCGGGGTTGGGTGTTGGTGTGTTGGGGCGAAGCCGGAGTTGCTTGCTAGGGGTGGCAAGCTCAGCAACGATAACTGTTAACTACTTCCATCTCGACAGAGCCATGGCGGCTTTGGAGATCGTAGTTGGCAGGGAGTGGGAGCTTTGGGCAAAAGCTCTGCCTGGTCTCTGACCAGTGCCGACGACGTTGACACCTATTCCGATGTTCCACTCTCCTCTTTTCTTTATGTGAAAACCTAGTTCTAATGTTTGGACGGGCGTTGTTAGTATCTTGGATGCTTTTTTCCTCCTTGGAGGCTTCGTCTAGAAAACCCTGCCCTACGTTTCTTGGTTGTTTTTCGGTTGTCCAGACTGTTGTCTGTTCATAGGAAGTTGGAGCTGCTCTTTTGAGCTCGGCAACGATGACCTGTTATAGGGTTTTTGTAGTGCCGCCGCAAGTGTTAGTTCCTTTGTTCTCTGTGTGGGTTTTTACCGGTTTCCCCTAATAAACCGTGCGTATGTGAGGTTTTTGGGCCTGGTTTTTCCTCAAAAACTGGGCCAATTCTCTTCTTCTTAAATGAAAGCAGGAACTCCCTGCCTTCATTTGAGGTTTGCCTTAAAAAAAGCATTACTTAAACGCCCGTGTGAGGGCACTTAAGATGTTCTGTAAAAGACAGTAGTCATTAGTTCAGCATAATTTATTTAAGTGCTTATTCATTTTGCAACCATTTCTAGGAGCTAAGATCCTGTCTTTCACCTGTCAATATCAATTCTGCACCCAAAAACCTCAGTAGCATCTGCTTGTCAAGCGAATATTTAGCAGGCATAACAGCAATAAACCTGTAGCCTTTCTGAACAGCAACCAACACCAATCCGATACCGAGATTACCACTTGTTGGCTCAATCAGCGTGGTAACACCCGGTGTAATCAAACCTTTCTCCTCTGCATCTTCAATCATTCTGCAGAAGAAATGCAAATGCCAGGGCTACGCTTTGTCACACTCTTTACATATGCTTCTTGACATAGTATGCATTATGTATATGTCACTATGTCTGAACAAACTAAGCACACTCACAGGTAAATAGTTTGATCTGAAAAAAAAATGATGCATATAACTGAAGAAATAAGTGCACTATGCGAATCAGAAACTGATGAAAAGATGAAGGATTGCACAAACGAACCCGAGAGCACTTCTGTCCTTGACCGAGCAGAGGGGTTGGTATGCTTCCATCTTGCCAACCAATCGAGCTTGTACGCCGTCTTTCTTTGCGATGTTCTTCATCTCAACTAGTGGTGTCCATCCAATCAGCTGAACAAAAAGGTAAACCACAAAATGTAATTATGTAAATTGCTAAATGCATAATTAATCCCAGGAACGAGAAAATAACACCACATTAATCAAGAAAACATGTCCAAGAACACTATGGCTTAACTCCTATGACACTGAAAAATCTGAATAAACTTAGCAAAGTGCCAAACCTCTACTGAACAACAACGAAATCCACTGGTTTTCTTCAGATTATTTGGGGGAAAAGAAAATAACGGAAGAAATCTGCGCACCTGGGTGATGTTAGCGGCGATGTTCTCCTCCGCGGAGGAGAGCAGAGACGGGATGCCTTTCCTCCCCTCCTCCTCCTCCTCCGGTACACCCATGTCTGTTCCTCTCTCCCCGTGCTTTCTTCTTATCTATCTCCTCCCAGCTGCTGCAGAGCGGCACTTATACTAGCGAATCGGGTGGTATGATCTTCCGTCGCCTTGCTCTCCAGCGCCGGCCGTACGAGCGGAGATAACAGTGGATGGAGACTGGTTGGTGTGTGCGTGTGTGGATGGATTCATGGATGGAATTAAAGCAACCCATATAAAACTCTCAAATTTAACTCCCTATTGGTTAAAATATGGGCTCTCTTATCTATATTCAACCTCCTATTTCACTATACACTCTAACTGACCCCTTATATTTTTAGGTGGGACCCATTGATTAGTGTCCCACTCCCTTTCTTTTCTCCCTTTCTCTCCTCTCTCTCTCATTTTCCTCTTCTCTATCTTCTCTGTCCCCTCGCCATGGAGATCGGTGGCGAGCGACACACGGCATCAGCAGCCGAGAGACGCCGTCGGCCAGGGGCGGCGGAGCCAACACAGCTCGGAGCGGCGGGGGAGCTGACGAAGGAGACGGCGGCCGACAGGTAGGAGGGGGTTGGGAGAGGCACGGGGAGAGAATGTCTGAGTGAGATTAGCCTCCAGAGTTCTAAAATATAAATGAGACGAATATGCTCGATAAAGATAACCGTGCTATAAATACCACATATATATTACAACAAAAATAGAGTATATAATAAATAAATTAAGACACAGAAAGACATTAAAAATAATACCTCTTATTTAAATAAAGCAATAATCCAAAACCACCAGCCAGGCTAGGGCACTGGCGCCGATGCACTCAAGCTCACTGCACCGCCGCTGCGTCGAGGCCACGAAGAAGAAGACGGACAGGCATCAAAGCGAACCGACGCGATGAGCCTGGAAGATGAATCGAACGATCGATGCCTCTTCCCGGAAGGCTGGAATACCTGATCTTATGGGTTGGGCTGATGGTGGCTACTAGCTACTGTGCTAGGCCCAAACGGATGATGTAGCTAGGCCGGTCGTTCCATGCTGTCCAGTGGGTGCGTCAACCACGTCACACGGCTATGGACTTTGGGGCTGTTTGGTAGCTGCCTTGATACCAATATGTCTGGCCGAAGCCAAGCCTGAGAAAACAGACACCTTGTTTGGTTGGTGCCTGAGCTTCCTTGACCCAAACCTGGCCTGAGCTCTCCGGAAGCTTCATCAGCCTGAAATCAGGCGATGAAATTTAGTGGCTGAGCTTCCATGCAGCGGCAGGATCCTTGATTAGCCGTAGTGCTTCAACGAGTATTGTACTACTTTAATTGACTAATCATCTCATGCTGCAGCTAGTTGCTTTCTTTTGCATGTGTCATACACCTATACTAATAGTTCTTTATTGGGAAATGCAGTGGACCGGTTAAGATACTATGTAAAAAAATTAATACTTAATTAATATTATACATATATAGATTTACGATAAAAAACAGTGTTTTAAAAGAAGATAATATAAATAATCTTAGTTCTAAGTATTCCCAGGCACATCTAACCAACCAAACAAGTTTTTCTTAGGTGTGTCTCTCAGACATAAATCATTTATTCTTATTGTAACACTCATGCACATATTTTTCTCACGCTTAGGTCACCGACCAAAGAGGCCCAAATTTATCATTGAACGCATCCATACGTGTATTTTTATATATCCTGTGTAATCTTTTCACTAGTAATTTTTTCTTCTATCACTTCTGATCGTCTGTAATCCTTCAACTAGCACTAGTAATTTTTCTTCCATCACTTCTGATCCATGCTCTGGTCTCATCAGTTTTCTCGGGAATTTGCTCTTAATCTAATCGAGTGCTAACTCCACTAGCCACCACAAAATTGGTTGCTTTGAATTCTTTCTATTGACAGCACAGCTACGTACAAAAAAAAACAGATCAAATTTGAAGGATTTTTGCTTCCCTTCCGTTTTTCTCTCTGGGTGGATTTTTTTTTTTGACAATATAGCCACCAGGCGTACTCTGTACTCCTCTGTCCTGCCTATAGAGAAATTAGCGGGAGAGAGAAAAGGAATGCTAAAATTGAACGCTATTAATACATGTGGGTTAAGAGGATTAAAATAGCACGGGTGAGGTATGGGTCTCGAGATGATAAGGGCTTACTAGATATATACTGAAATAGTATATAAAGTAGTAAGGTAAAGTCACTTTTTATATTCCTAGATAGCATATATTTTAAATAAAATTTAAATCTAAATATAGCTATATTTTGATATGGAGGGAGTACTATACATGTAATTTGATGCATGCACTTACTAACTTTGTGAAGAAGGATTTTGAGCCTGCACATAAGTGATAGAGTAGTTTACTGTTGAGTCATAGGTGAGTCAAATGACCACATTAGCAAATTGAATGGCAGTTGAGGGGCAGGGACCTAGACTTGCCTGGTTTTGGTGGTCGGAAGATGTTCTCCCTCTGGTTTTAGTGTGTAGCGGATGAAAAATAGACAAGGCAAAGAGTTTAGCAACAAAATTAAACTTATTTAAGGAAATAATGTTCTTTGTGTTAAACCTTCAAACAAAATAGAGATCAAAGTAAACCTTATTGTACATCGTCCTATGTACTATCTCTATTTTTTAATAAATAATGTAGTTGGTTTTATCATGACATTTGATCATTCGTTTATTCAAAAATTAATGTAAATATACAAACATATGAGTCATACTTAAAGTTTCTTTAATAATAAACCAGATTATAATTGACCAGAGAGAGTATAACTATGACTATGAATCACCGGCCATATCGAACTGAATTGACTATAAAGACTAGAGTTTGTCAATCACTATTTGATTTAACACTACCAAACTCTAACTCTAACACTTCTCATGTACGGAATTTTTCCTCTAAAACTCGGCCAATGATTTGATTTGACAAAATTGACGAAATTGCAGCAAACCCACCTATAGACTATTCCAAATAAAAATACGGAGTTATAGTAAAACAGGTAGGGAATAAAACCCCTCAAAACCCTACTACCACACTCCCGGCCCCGTCCATGGCCTGATTCCTTCCACCTGCCGCCGCCGGAGGCGGTCAACGATGCTATCCCTCCCCCAGCCGCCACTCCTCCTCCTCACTCTCAGCCGGAGCCCTACTCTCCTCCCGCTCGCCCATTCCCGCGCCGCCGCCTCTCCACCCTCCCTGACCACAACCGCCCCGCGGCACCCCCATCTCCCACCGCCTCCACCTCCTCCGCTCCCTCCAGGCGTCCCCGCCGACCGCCTCCTCTCCACCCTCTCCGTCCTCCGCGCCGTCTGCGTCGCCGCCCACCTCCTCGCACGCGACCGCCTCTACGCCACTCCCGTCGCCTCCTCTCCCGGCTCGTCGCCCCCGGCCACCACCGCCCCCACCTCGCCGCCTCGCTCGTCGACCTCCTCCACGGCGCGGCCGTCGCCTTAGGCCCCCGCCGCAGCGCGCTCGCCTCCGTCCTCGACACGCTCCTCTCCGTCCTCGCCGACCGTGGCCTCCTCGACGACGCCGTCTGCGCCGTTGCCCGCGTCCGCGAGCTGCGGGTGCCGCCCAACACCCGCACCTGCAACCACATCCTCCTCCGCCTTGCCCGGGACCGCAGCGGTCGGCTCGTCCAGCGGCTCTTCGAGCAGCTGCCCGCGCCCAACGTGTTTTTTTCAAAAAAAGGCGTTCTTTAACATCGTGATCGATTTCCTCTGCAAGGAGGGGAGCTTGTGGAGGCGAGGTCGCTGTTTCGAGGATGAGGAGATGGGATTGCTTGCCTCAGATATTGTAACTTACAAGTTCTTTGATTGATGGGTATGGGAAATGTGGGGAGCTGGAAGAGGTGGAGCAGCTCGTGGAGGAGATGAGGAGTTCTGGGTGTAAAGCCGATGTTGTGACATACAATGCATTGATCAATTGCTTTTGCAAATTTGGGAGGATGGAGAGGGCATACAGCTACTTTGCAGATATGAAGAGGGAAGGGGTGATGGCAAATGTAGTAACTTTTAGCACATTTGTTGATGCATTCTGCAAGGAGGGATTGGTGCAAGAGGCAATGAAGCTGTTTGCACAGATGAGGGTGAGGGGGATGACCTTGAATGAGTTCACATACACATGTTTGATTGATGGAACATGCAAGGCAGGGAGCTAATGATGCTATTGTTTTTTTTTTGCGCGTGTTTTTAGCTCGATGTGAAATGTTCAGCAAAGGGCGCCCTTGAATGTGGTAACATATACTGTGTTAGTTGATGGCCTATGCAAAGAAGGAAAGGTTGCGGAAGCAGATGATGTTTTGAGGATGATGGAAGAAGGCTGGTGTCAGAGCCCAATGAAACTGCTTTACACTACACTAATTCATGGGCACTTCATGAATAAGAACAGTGAGAAGGCACTTGGTTTGCTGAGCGAGATGAAGAATAAAGGATTGGAGCTTGATGTTTCACTCTACGGCGCCCTCATTCGGGGGCTTTGTAATGTGCATAAGGTGGATGAGGCTAAGAGTTTGTTAAATAAAATGGATGAGTCTGGTCTGGAACCCAATTATATCATATATACAACTATGATGGATGCTTGTTTTAAATCAGGAAAAGTGTCAGAGGCCATTGCCCTGCTGAACAAGATTCTGGATTCTGGGTTCCAGCCTAATGTAATAACCTATTGTGCATTGATTGATGGATTGTGTAAAGCAGGATTGGTGGATGAGGCAATCTCCCATTTCAACAAAATGAGAGAATTAGGACTAGATCCTAATGTACAGGCTTACACTGCTTTGGTTGATGGTTTATGCAAGAATGGTTGTTTGAACAAGGCTGTGAAGTTGTTTAATGAAATGGTTGAGCAAGGTATGTCTTTGGACAAAGTTGTGTACACATCTCTTATGGATGGGCACCTAAAGCAGGGAAACCTCCAAGAGGCCTTTGCCCTCAAGGCCAAGATGATTGATAGTGGTCTGCAACTTGATCTATTTTGCTACACTTGTTTTATATCGGGTTTCTGTAATCTAAACATGATGCAAGAAGCTAGAGGAGTTTTTTCAGAAATGATTGAACAAGGTATTGCTCCTGATAAGGCGGTCTACAATTGCCTGATAAGCAAATACCACAAATTAGGGAACATGGAGGAGGCAATAAGACTTCAGAATGAAATGGAAAGTGTTGTACTCTCTTGTACAGATGGTGGCACTGCATCTAATGGTAAAACTTGAGCTGATGTAGTGTTACCATCTCTGGAGATGAAACTATATAGGCATCAGTACCACTATGCTGAATTTTTTTGATGCAGCATAGCAACATATGCCACTGATTCAATACACTTCTGCTGATATTTTTTCGCTGGCTCAATCTGCTGAACAAACTGCATTAGATGCCAAATTTTAGAAGGCATACCAAAATGTTCTGTTAGCCTCAAAAGAGACTTAGCAAACACAAGTGTGTTGTTAAGGAGTCTGCTTAGCTACTAGTTAAGGATACAGAGGAACTCAAACTGGAAAATTCTTTAAAGGTATGGTCAATTCTATACTTAAACAATGTGCTACCTGACCATTTGCCAACGACATGCATTTCTCTTCTCCTTTTGGTATGTATTACTCAAACAAACATGGTGTCATAGTTGCATATATCTCAAGTTAGGTTCTCATACATCTAGATAAGGCTGCATCACTGCATGTGCAAAACAAGGTTCAGGCACGTAAATGTGTTTGCAAGAAATATTTGAAATTTATTCTGATAATACTTCTACCTCATTTTCTTATGATATGTAACAATGCTGTTTGTATTTGTTCTGGGTTGCAGATACCACTATTGTATTTCAACTGGTGCAGATGCCAGTAACAGATCAGTGATGTGTGAACTGTCCAGCCAGCATGTAGGTTCATGACTTTTCACATGATGCAGTGTACTTTCTTTACAATTTATTAATCATTAGTTGATGGATACTGTTCACAGTTTTTTTTTTTACTATATGCAACCATTGGTTCTTTTTTGTTTATTCACAGCATGTAGGTGTCTTTTTCCTGTAGTCCTTGTTATACTGCAGCAATAGATAAACAAGCACGTCCAAAGAAAAATGATAAGCAATCACATTTTTGGGGCAGATAAAAGCAAGCAAATCTGGACATTCCTTTTTCCTTCATGTTTTTCTATCTTACTGATCTTTACAGAAGGAATCATCTTTGCACAACTAAATACTCCCTCTGTCCTAAAATATAGCAACTTTTAGCTATTAATGTCTCAAAGAAGAATGACATTTCCAGTATGTGGTGTAGCACTGTAGCAGGGCAATGTAAATGCATTATCAGCATTTGAATTTCAATTTCCTGTGTTACTACTCCCTCTGTCCCAAAATATAGCTACCTAGGAGTTTTTTTGGAGGAATTAAGGATTGGGGTGTAAGGTCAAAAATGCCCCTCAATGTAGTGGGTGGGGGTGCGGGACTCACTCTAGTTGGGGCATGTGGACCACTAGAGATAGGATGGGAAGTTTTGTGCCAAAATTTACCTTTTACATCTCCTAGGTAGTTATATTTAGGACAAGTTCAAACTCTAAAGGTAACTATATTTTGGGACGGAGGGAGTAGAAAACTAAAATATTAACAGTTATTGAAAATTTGCCACATTCTGAACTGTTATCTGACTCTCATGTCTTAATCACTCTGTTTGGGAAAACCAGTAAAACAATCCATTATCACTAAGCAATCTGTGCCATAACTAATTAGTTGCTATTTCACGTTTATCATGGGCACAATCATTTTTCCCAAGCCACAAGTGCCAGAAGATTTATGATGAATTATTTCGTATCTAAAAATGAAGATATCTTACCTTGTGTTGCTACAAAAGTCTCACATAAACCTAACGAGGCAATGTGATAACTCGTAATGAAATTGATGGGTGCGGTATCAGAAACAGGATAGAGCTGGAAAGTACTTTTTTTTTTCTTATAGTCTGATCTTCAATAACAGCATAATAAAATGGAACTGCAGATAATCTCTTTTGTTGCTTCAGAAGAGTTTTCCCAGCACTGGCTTGGTGATAAGACCCACAAGAGAAGACTGATTGTGAAGCAAGACAGGCTGATTTGCATACAGTTGTTTCTGGTGTTATTCCCACACATAACTCTGGCTGCAAAGTTTTACCATCCGATATTCACAGTGACATTCATGAAAGTGCTGTAAGCGACAGTGACAGTGATCAAAAGGGTGGGGTTGAGCACCATGGTTTGCAACAACAGGCACCTACTAGGAACTAGGAAGAACATTGTAAGTGGACTCAATTGACGGCCTTCAACTTGATGTTGGTTACAAATGTTACCTGCTGGCCAACCATTCTATCCTCCCAATCATCAGGTGAGAAATTGACCAATGGACATTGAATACATTCAAGTGTTACTTTCTAGTAGTTCTTTTGATGGCACCCTGTTCTGAGGTTATATTATGTTAAGCCACTGCTTTTAGTTGCTATTCGCTGTGCACCTTACCAGTGCAATCATCTTCTTGGTCAGGAGGGGGTTCTGCTGAACGAACTGAAGAGGTGGTGTATTTCCAGTGTGGGGAATAATGGTTTTGCTCATGTGGTCCAAGAAACTGGGGATCATACTGTAACCTATTCTTTTTAAGAAGAATAGTATGGCCGTGAATTTTTTGGAGGAAGTTTATCAATATTTTCGTGAAGAGGTGATATATTGAAGCACTGCAGTCTGCAGGCTTCAGAACATGCGGGAACCGGTTTTTCTAGGCCTCGGTCTTTTCTCAGGCCTCAGCCTACCAGGAAATTGAGTTTATTGAACCAAATCATAAACTAACACACATATCACATTTTTAGAATAGATAGAACTTGGTGTGCACATAGACTATTGTATTGCACTGTTTTGTTTCCCTAATTATTGATTCTTTTTCCCTAATAAGTGAGGTTGCAATCTCATTATTGCGGGCTTGATGCAGATCGCTAGCCAATACAATGATGCTAATTTTTTTTTCATCAGTGTAACATGGATTATTGAATCCTAAAATTAACACTCACAAATAGAGTATTGTTTTCACCGTCTTGCATTTTATTACATGATGCCTCATCATATACTCTGCATCAATATTAGTACAAATGTTACGTCTTTCTCACATACTATCCTGCTGATACGACATCATTGATACTTCAAGTCCCAACTGCAACAGATGTTGCTCCCTCCGGTTTCAAAATTCTTGATGTTTTGGACATGATTTCACATACAAGGATTGATTTATTAGTGTGCCTATTCCCTGTTTTGCCCATATTAAATACCGATACGTGTGATTAAGTTAACCAATAACTCGATGTAGCCTTATGGCTTGAGCCCACTGCCGTATTCTCTTCAAGCTGATAGAGCATAAAACGTCAACAATTAGCATACTTTGGTTTAATTAAAGTCTAAAACGTGAAGAATTTTGACACCGGAGGGAGTATCTTTTCCTGGAGCAAGATCCAAAAGCTGCAACAAGTGCTTCAGCGAGTGATCTGCCTGCCTAGGCGGTGGCGGGCGGTGAGCTTGACGCCGCGCCTGAAGCTGAGCACCATCCCGAACTGGAGCTCCGGCGGCGACTCCATCCGCGGCGACCGGCGGAACACGAAGCGGCGGTACAGATGCACCATGGCCAGCTTCGCCTCCTGCAGCGCGAACCGCCGCCCCGGGCACGCCCTCGGCCCCAGCCCGAACGGCACGTGCGCGTACGCGTGCCGCCGCCGCTCCTCCTCGCACCCGGCCTCGAACCTCTCCGGCCGGAACTCGCCGGGCTCCGGGAACTGCGCCGCGTCGCGCGCCAGGACCCCCGGCGCCAGCCACACCCACGTCCCCTGATCCGATGCGGTTTAACGGCGTGCTTAGAGATTAATAGTGCGGCTTTTAACTGTGAGATTATTGAGGAAATTAATGTGTTCTTTTTACTACCTTTGGGAGTGTGTAGCCTCCGATCTCTACTTGCTCCGATGTCTCCCTCGCGATGAGCGGCGACACCGTGTAGAATCTCATCGCCTCCTTTATCACCTGCACTTTTTAAAAAATTAATTAAGAGAACAAATTCATCTTTTTTTGAAATTTGGCAATTGCATTGTGAAATTTGTAGATTAGTAGATAATCAAGCAAATGGTTAAGGGGAAAGCATAAAGGTATGGTTATGCTTAAAATAGAAATTTAGTGATGTCAACAATTTACCGCTGGTTCGTGTGTCATGGGACGAATTCGCAAGTATGGTGTGTGTGACTATGCTTCTTGTAATAGGGAAAATTAATGATTACCTGGTCGAGGTAGGGGAACTTGTGGTCCAGGTCATCGGCCGTCGGGACGGCGTCGAGCGGGCCGAACCGGTCGACCTCGTCGAGCAGCTTGGCCTCGACCTCCCGGTGGCCGGCGACGAGGTACACGGCGGAGGAGAGCGTGAAGGCCGTGGTGGCCGAGCCGGCGAGGAGGTGCTCGTAGGTGAGCGCGCCGACGTAGTCCGGCGTGAGCAGCGTCCGCATCTTGTCGCTGCCGTCGCGGGCGTTGAGCACGGCGGAGAGGAAGTCCCGCCGCTCCCGCCTCGCCTCGCGGCCGGCGCGCTCCCGCCTCGCCACGATCGCCTCCACCCGCGCCCGCAGCCGCTCGTTGGTGCGCACGATCCGCCAGTCCGCCGTCGCCGGGACGCGGCTGAGCAGCCGCCGCGCGGGCTCCTGCAGCGCCGGCGCGATGAGGCCGAGCACGATGGAGAGCGAGCCGGAGAGGTCCATCTTCAGGGAGGTGGTGGAGTGGACGTGCTCCCTGATGAACTCCGCGGCCTCGTCGTCGGCGACGGTGTGTGTTGCTGCCGCCGCCGCAGTTAGGCCGAAGTCGACGCCGAACGCTGCCTGGCCGATGACGTCGGTGGCCAGCTTGAGCGACAGGTCGGAGAAGTCGACGTTGCTGTGTTCTGACGCCGCCGACGCCGCCGCCTCTATGACCTCTCCCGCGCGCACGACGCAGCTCTGCATGGTGGGGATGAGACCGGCGAGGTGCGACGGCTGGTACAGCGAGATGATCGTGTTCCTCATCGCCGACCACCTTGCGTCCCTGCAATGCAAGGGTTTCTTGTTGTACTATTCCCTCAGAAAATAGTCCTCCGAACGTCAAATAAATCTGACCGACCGGCGTACATTACTGTTACGCGTTCAAAATCATTTTATTTTTTTCAAACACTATTGACGTTTAAAATTTTTAAAATCAAGTTGAAACATGTCTAAAATGACATGATTTTGTGACCGGAGGAAGTGTATTCCAGTATTCCACCATCTATGAAGGGAAGAAACCTAGTGAAGAAGAGGCCCTTCTGGTGGAGAGGCGAGCCGGCGATAGGCGCCGGCAAGCTCCGGTTGGCGATGCTCTTGAACTGCCTGATCCCGACCTCCTTGCACAGCTCCGCCTCAGCCACAATCACCAGCGGCTGCCTCCCCAAATGGAACCTACCATCCATGAATCCATTCCGAAAAAACTCTCGTATTAATAACAACCAGATCAAAGCATCAAAGCCCCCCAAAGAAGCTCAGAAATTTGCAAGAAATTAGATTCATTTTTCAATTTTTGTCTGAATTCGTTGCAAGAAATCCATTGCAAAAACTTCACACAATTCAATCCCTCTCTCCCAAACAGATAAAAACAAAGACCCCAGAAGCACAGAAATTTGCAAGACAGCTTCTTTTTGTTCTGAATTTGTTACCTGAAGATGGGGCCGTATTTCTTGGCGAGGACGCCGAACACGTCGGGGCCATGGGCGGCGAGCAGCGGCAGGTGGCCGACGACGGGGAGGGCGGGCGGCCCCGGCACACGCCGGAGCCCCCACGACGGCGCGTAGAAGTAGACGAGCAGCATGACGGCGCCGCCGACGAAGCAGGAAGCCAGCAACGTAGACGAAGACGCGCAGCACGGCAGCAGCCATGGCTCCCTCACAGTCGCAGCTGCTGCTGCCACTAGCGACTCCATTGATCTAGCAAGTGCTTCTTGCAAGATTACTCACTGATCGAGTACTGGCCACACTATTCTGTCTTCTTATGTGAGTGATCGCCACTGCGGATTGCAGTTGCATTGGTAGCTGGCCATCCATAGTGGTGCGATGTTGCCGTTATTTTTTATATACTCTCGCTTTTCTATAATATATAAGATATTTTATTCTTTAAATTTATTCTAAAATATAAGAGATTCTATGATTCCGATGCAATACGAAGGGAACAAGAGATTGAATTCCAGTGCTGTCAAAGAAATGGGGAACCTGGATCGGATGGATTGGACGGCCATTGTCGCCCACATTCCTCCAAGTGGGGAAGGAGAATGCCCGGGAATTCTTTTTGATAAACAAGTTGGGAAAAAAAAGATTTGGATGTCATTCGACCGAATAGTTGTGGCATCTACTTGTTCTTTTGCAAGGGTTTTAACACGATAATCACTTCGTTCTTAATTAGTTTGACACTTTAGAATATGTGCAATTAATCATCATATGTACTTTTATAAATATGAAAGTCAGATATACTGGGAAAACTATTTTAAACCCTTGAGGACGTGGTATGCAGCCAGGGTTGTTATATGCGGTCTAAATAGCTAAGAGAAAAACTGAAAAAAAATTGCTGTGTAGACTATTGAATCAGATATCCTGATATCCCTCCATAAAATTCAATCCACACATGAGACCAACTACACTGTATAATTTGATTTGTTTTCTTTATTTCTCTATATATAGGTTGAATTGGCATAGAATGTTTGTGGAGGAATAATTATCCATATAATTATATAATTATCCAGTTTTCTAAAAATTATATAATTATCCATATTTCATAGAACAAACAATGATGGCAAGTTGCCCCATTTTTCACAATTGTTTGCTGTGAGCCTGTGACCTTGGGATGGTCTGGGGCTTAACAAACTTAATTATAGACATACTCCCACATTCCAAAATATAAGAATTTCTATTTTCTCTGTTCCAAAATTTAAGGATTTCTACGATGTTTAGCAAATACTGAGATTATGTCAAAAGATTTCTTTTTTATCACTTCAGTTGTAAAATTTTGAATTGCTTAGATTTTCTTTCCAAGTATCCGATTGGCTTTGGAATCATTGAAATAATAGGAATCATAGAAATCAGTGTATGAATGCTTATATTGTGGTACAAAATTTGAATTCTAGAAATACTTATATTTTAAAACGGAGGAAGTAGGTTGTTTAGCAAATACTAAGGTGTTAGGTCAAAAGATTCCTTTTTACTGGGTGTTTGTTTCGACTTGTAGCTTCTTGCTACTCCCTTAGTTTCCGTTAGCACGTTTCTCAAAACGTAAAACGGTGTGTTTTTTGCAAAAACTTTCTATACGAAAATATCTCTAAAAAATCAAATAGATCCATTTTCAAGATTTTAATAGTTAATACTTAATTAATCACGCGCTAATGATATTTCTCATTTTGCATGCGGCTTATAAGCCACCGCAAGAAGCTATCTTGAACGCTACCTTAGTCACTTTAGTTGTCAAGTTTTAAATTTTGAATTGCTTAGATTATCTTTCGAAGCATCTGATTGGCTTTGGAATCATTAAAATGATAGGAATCAGTGCAGAAATATTTATGTAAATTTGAAACCTAAAAATACTTATATTTTGGAACGGAGGGGGTAGAAAATTAGAATTTTTTTGATTTTTGTATTTATTTATTAAAAGATTTGCAAAAGTAGATTTTTGTTTGAAAAAATTGCAAAAATAGACTCCCGCCGAAATCGCCCTCCCATAGGGCGATTTTATGACGTGGCTGACGGCCGTTGGCCCCCCCGCCGACGGCCGTCAGCCATTTTGCAGGCGGCCCCCCGGCCTCCCAAAAACCGCCCTCTCAGCGGGCGGCAAGGGGGCCGCCTGCAAAATGTGCCAAAAACCGCCCCCTGAAAGGATGGTTTTTGGCTCCCGGGGGGCCGCCTGCAAAGTCGCCCATTTCCAGGGCGGTTTTTTACAGGCGGCCCCCTTGCCGCCCACTGGGAGGGCGGTTTTTAGCCCCCGGGTATAAAACCCCCCTCCCAGACTCAAAAAATGTCATAAAATTCACTCAAATTAGAAAAAAAAACAGGAGAGAGCTGAGAGGGCGAAAGCAGCGAAGCTCTGCCCGTTTGCTGATTTGCCTGCAGGTAAAATCCATTATTCCTTTGCAATTTCTATTTGTATGTAAGAATTGATGTAGTAATGTACTAATTACGTGTATAGTACTATATAGATCTGTAGTTTTTAGTTAATCTGTTAGATGACTTATTTTTTGTACAGATGGTACTTATAAAATCTGGAATACACGGTTTTAGATGTTAGTTGGATGTTGGTACCTAGTTTAACTGTATTTTTCATCAACAGATATGTCAAATAAGGTGATATTTCAGTTATTTCACGGGCAAGGGAATGTGAGATATGGTCCAGACGGTGTAGATCTGTCGTAGTTTAGTTCAACGGCTAAGGGTATTGATAGGCCAGCTGAGAGAAGTTTTGGATCAGTATACAACTGGCTGATGCGAGGGTTTTGACTGGACCCTCAGCTCAGCGGAATAACCTTGTATGTAGTAGTCAGTCATGTAGTTGAAGGTTTTTTTGGGAACTGATGCCAGTGGATTGCACTGCCACTTGGAGATGGTATGTGGAGAATGCATTTCAACGTGGCTGGCCACTGGGCATACTTGTGTCCATATATGAGAAAGATAACAACGCTGGTGCAATACCCGTACAAGATAATGAGGGTCCAAGTACGGCGGGAGGTGATAGTGAAACAATAGAAGAAAATGAAGGAGGGAATGAAGAAGATAGACAGGCAACAGGTGTGGCAGATGAGGGAGAACATATCGACACGATCGTCCAAGAAATGGCTAGAGAAGATTCTGAAAATGAGCATGCAGAGTATGATGACTCGTCTGATGAGGACAACGTGATGCCTGCAGAATGGAGCAACGAGGACTTCTCTGCGCTTACTATCTCGGAGCGGCATCATGTGCCGTGGGAGTACAAGCAGAATGAGGTCATTCAGGGGGCTAAGTACGCATATGTTGAAGATTTAAAGGAGGCAGTCAAACAATGGGCGGTGTCACTTCAGAGGGAGTTCGATGTCGTGAAGTCAAACAAATCAGTGTATGAAGTGAAGTGCATGAAGGATGGGTGTCCATGGCGGGTGCACGCATTCAAGGGTAAATGGAAAGATTATTGGCAAGTTTTAATCGTGACGGAGCATTCATGTTACTTGACAGGTGTTGAAAAATATCATAGAAACATGACCTCTGCATTTGTTGCAACAGAGATGTACTCTCATATTGTCAACAATCTGCTGTACCACCAGACCGGTTGACGTACTCCCAGGGACAGGTGCGAGCGCAGGGTAGGAAGTCGAAGAGACCTCCGGGCTCGTAGTACTTTGTGTCTGTAATAATTTGTCTGTTGTATATAATGTTTTATTAATTCTACGTTTCCTGATGAAACCACTTTACTTCGTTTACGCTCATCGATCAAACGACGTATTCCTCACGATCGACGTTTCTGACGAATCTGATCAAAAATATGAATTTTTGAGTGTCAACTTCACGACGAAAGTACATTCCGAGCGGTCACAACCGAACACACATTAACTATCATACAAACCTATTGATATCCAACCAGCGATGCAACTACTGTGTGAGGACGGCGCGGCCAGGGAGCGACGACAGTATGCACCTAGGAAATAGTGACGGCAGCCGGTACTCACATAAAAATTGATTTCAAAAATTAATTTTTCTAAATCAATTTTAATTTTTTTTCGGCATGTTGGTCCGGACGGTCCGGACTATATTAGCGCTAAATACCGCCCTCTAGTTGGGCAGCAAGCTAAAAACCGCCCTCTCAGAGGGCGGCAAGGGGGCCGCCTGTAAAATGGCCGGCCCCCGGGTGCATTTTGCAGGCGGCCCCCTTGCCGCCCGCTGAGAGGGCGGTTTTTGGGAGGCCGGGGGGCCGCTTGCAAAATGGCTGACGGCCGTCGGCGGGAGGCCAACGGCCGTCAGCCACGTCATAAAATCGCCCTCTGGGAGGGCGATTTTTAAAAATCGCCCTCCCAGAGGGCGGCGGGAGTCTACTTTTGCAATTTTTTCAAACAAAAATCTATTTTTGCAAATCTTTTAATAAATAAATATAAAAATCAAAAAAATTCTAGAAAATTAGGCTCAATGGACCTATACAAACTCAGACTTATGCAGCTTGGGCTTCATTCTGGGCCAGATTCAGCAGCCTTGATTTGGTGCCCTGCGGCCCGGCCCAACCATGTAAGCCGGCCGACGATTCTGGGCGTTCGCTCGTTCGCTGGCGCGCGGCCACATCAATCAAATCACGGGAAAAAGTCGGACGCGCGCGCGACACCATCTCGTTTTCTAGCGCACATGAGAAGCTTCCAAACAAAATATCCCACCCAGCCAAATGCAACTCCCCTCGCGCGTCTTCCTCTAGTACCTTCCAGAATATTCCATTCCCCTCCTATAAATCGCGGAGCCCCACCTTCCTCTCCCGCCAAAATCGCACCGATCGAACCCGACGAGCGCGACTCGCCGATCTTGGAGGATGGAGTACCCGACGGTGAAGCAGGAGGAGGTGGTGGTGCTGGATGGAGAAGAGGCGGCGCCGGTGCCGTTGCCGGCGGCGATGAGGGTGGGGGTCGGGGTGGCGCCGTTCCTGGTGAAGACGTTCGAGATGGTGGAGGACCCGGCGACGGACGCGGTGGTGTCGTGGGGCGCTGCGAGGAACAGCTTCGTGGTGTGGGATCCCCACGCCTTCGCCGCCCGCCTCCTCCCGCTCCACTTCAAGCACGCCAACTTCTCCAGCTTCCTCCGCCAGCTCAACACCTACGTACGTTTGTCGATCAAGCTCGATCGATCGCCATCAATGGCGTCCATGTTTCTTGGTTTGATTTGGTTTGCTGTTTCTGTTCGCTGATTCTTGGTTAGTTTGCTTGCAGGGATTTCGGAAGGTGAGCGCCGACAGGTGGGAGTTCGCCAGCGAGGACTTCCTCGGCGGGCAGCGCCACCTCCTCTCCAACATCCACCGCCGCCGCGGCACCGGCACGGGCGCGGTCTCGACGACGTCGCGCGCGGTGACCGGCGGCGGCGGCGGCGAGGGGGAGGTGGACAGGCTGAGGAGGGACAAGGAGGCGCTGGCGAGGGAGCTGGCGCGGCTGCGGCGGCAGCAGCAGGAGGCGCGGGCTCAGCTGGTCGACATGGAGCGCCGGGTGCGGGGCACCGAGCGGCGGCAGGAGCAGTGCACGGCCTTCCTCGCGCGAGCGCTCAGGAACCCCGACGTGCTGGACAACCTAGCGCGCCGACACGCGGTGGCGGCGCCGGTGGAAGGAAAGAAGCGGCGGATGCTCGGTGCCGGCGCCGCCGCGGAGGACGACGGCCTCACCTTCGAGGCGCTGGCGCTGGCTGCGGCGGCCATCCCGTCGTCTGACGACAGCAGCCATAGCATGGGCGCGGTCACCACGGACATGATATGGTACGAGCTGCTCGGAGAGGAGCAGGCGGAGATCGACATCGAGGTGGACGAGCTCGTCGCCGACATGGCACCCACGGCATCGGAGCCGGAGCCATGGGAGGAGATGGGCGAGGAGGAGGTGAATGAGCTGGTGCAGCAGATAGACTGCCTGGCCTCGCCGAGTTCTTGATCGGTGCAGGAGCTGTACGGCATGGTTGCAGGCTTGCAGTAGGTAGTAGCCATGGAGCTAAGCCGTGAGCTACCTCTATATTGTTGTGTGCCGTGTTAGTATTAGTAGTGGCTTTGCTGGTATGTGATTGCGATTAGTATTTGAATGTTTGGTTGATATAATTCGGATTCTGCGTTTGTTCTTGCAGGATCCAGTGATGGCTAGGAGTATAATGGAAGGAATGCAGGAAGTGGATGGGTGTGGCATCTTATCTGCTTCATGGTTTGAAGATTATGTATCAACACTTCAACAGTGCAAATTTATATTACATATTGATCATTTCCAATTATCCATTCATGAGGTACGATGAATCTCTTTTGTAATTGAAAACTAATGGTACATGTTTAAAGAGAATTCGTTTTTCTTTTGTCTGATAAGCATTTTTTTCTCTATTGGACATACCAGGAAGGAATGCATGGATGATTGATTGGTCTCTAGGGAACTCCTGGTGAAAGCGAACAATGTCGCTCTGTTGACGCCAAAATTTGGTCCGATTCGTATCGAAATCGGTTAAGGAAAAAGATTGTGTCAGCCGGTGGAAGCTAATCCAGAAGAAGCCGAGTACAGGAAGGAATCGTGAAGACCACGGCATGGTAGTTAATTACCTTAATTACCTTATCTGTTAATTAGATAGTTTTAATAATTTTTAGAAAAAAACTGATCTCGTGTCCGGCCAGAACTTGTTAATTTTCCTTTTATAGTTAGTAAACTCCTATTTCGTATCCGATCAGGACTGTCTCAACTCGGGGTATAAATATGTATGCCCGGGTACCTTGTAATCTATCTAATTGATCAATACAACTTCGGCGCATCGCCACCCTTTCCGACGGGTTCTTGCTTCTCGAGCCGGGCTGCATCGGTTAGGTCCAAACTCCTGCGAGAGGGTAAGACTCACCACCCCTTACCACGGTGTACCTATTCTATCTACGGCTGCATCAGTTAAGTTTGATCTCTTAGTCCGAGTAGATATACCACATCACGCGTGCATAGTTTTTATCGACTTACTGGGGGTAGTTTATCATCAGTTTGTGCTGCATCGGTTGGGTCCGACCTACTAAACTGCTAGCGATAAATTGTTCCTGTTAGGTTGATAGATTTTATGCAAGCGTCTTATCGGGATGTATAGCCGATAAGTTATCGTACATCACAATTGCATTAGATCTATCGACTCATCGAGGTTCTTTTATTATTATTAATCTGTGCTGCATCAATTGAGTTTGACCTACTAGATTGATAATAATAGATTTATCCTTGTTAAACCGATGGATGTTTAGGCGATGTTTTATCGGAGTGCTTAGCTGATAAGTTATCTTTCTACTAGATAAAACCAACTGCATTGTCTATTGATTATTATTCTGCATATCTACTCTTTCATCGGCTTCTAGCAGATGTCCAAGTGTTTTCTCGGCAGTTGGCTGGCTTATCATTTGCTTATATTATCATCGATTCTATCATCGGCTTCTTAACCGATGCGCAAGTGCTGTTGGTAGTCGGACACGAGGAAGGACTCGGGCGTGGGCACGAGCAAGGACCCGGGCACGGGCACGAGCGAGGACCCGGGCGCCGGCACGGACGAGGGCCCGGGCACGGGCGCGGGCAATACCTTAGGTTTACGGCCGATGCTCAAGCATTCCTTTGGCAATCGGCTGGTAGGATTCTTATCGGCCGATTGGATCACTGAGCTAATATTTTCTATCTCCTTGTCAATTGCGGGGTCAAATTGACTGACACGCCTACGAACCTCAACATCTTAGGACCTGCATTGGAGCTAAGCAAATCTTCCAGGCCTTCGCGTGTCCTAAGGCGCTGAACGGCCCCCGGCGGTTTTCGGCGTCAACACGCCCATGTTGCCTTTTCATAGGAGTATGTTTCATCTTCAAAAGGGCAACAGGCACACGATCGATTTCACTGGTGATCGATGACCAAAAGGTTGGCTCATGAATAGGAGCCAACATCAGTATCACCCACATTTGTTGTTCTACTATTCAATGTTCTCGCTAATTCATGCAACAGTATCTTATCTTGATTCTGTTAGAATTATTAGTGGGCCTAGAGCCAAATTGGAGTATAATTCCTAGAAAAATCTCAAAAGTCCATCTCATGTGAGGCATACATGTGAATTTTAGTACCACCTTATCTATTCTAGGAGAAGGGACCTCCTTAAAAGGGTGAGTGCTCTCCTAGCCACTTGAGCAATGTGTGGTGAAAAGAACTAGAGAAACACATGCGCACTCGCCTCGCCGGGCTCAGGACATGCACGTGAATGGTCTGCAAAAATTGGCTCTTCATGCTTGCGTAGACGCAGAATATTCAGTACATTGGATTGGTGTGGAGTCCGGGTAGGTTACAACACACGCAAAAACAATCTAGGGTTTTGCCTCTCCTCTCTACTGCACCGCCCATACGTACGTCATCTACTCCGTCTCGCTTGTTGATGTATCTCCGGAACTGTCATTCTCGTAAAGTCCTGCACTAGGAGAGAGCGAATAAGATTTTTGGAAAGTCGTTCTCTACGTTCGGGCGCTACGCGTCGTCGTCACCATCTTGTACCGCACGTTGTACGTGCAGTGCGTGCTACTACTCCGAGCGCATCTGTTTCGAGCTCTCCTTCTGAACAGAATCGTCGGTACATATTCTTCATGTTTTACGTGTTCAATTTATTCATATATTTTTTGTTGCATATATGTCTAGATCGCATGAGATGATTCTACTAGCTTATGTGGTTGATGTCAAGATTTATTTATAGAATAAATTAAATCTATATGTGCTTATTTTTTCGACAATCCAAAAACCTTATTATAGGTACTGTGATTTTACTATAGCTAGATTTGTCGATGCATTGAGGTCGGATAAATTCACCGGTGTGCACTTTAAGAGATGGCAGATTAAGGTCACTCTGTGGCTCACGGCTATGAAAGTATTCTAGATTAGTATTGGTAAACCGGAAGGAGTTCTTACTGCCGAACAGCAGAAGGAATTTGAGGAAGCTACTACTATCTTTGTAGGATGCATTTATAGCGTTCTTGGTGATCGTCTGGTCGAGGTGTATATGCACATGACAGACGCTAAGGAGTTGTGAGGAGTTGTGGGATGCACTGAATACCAAATTCGGTGCTACTAATGCTAGCAATGATCTATATGTCATGGAGCAGTTCCACGATTACAAGATGGTTGACAACCGTTCTGTGGCCGATTAGGCTCACAACATACAGACTATCGTTAAGGACCTCGAACTCCTGAAGTGTACCTTACTCGATAAATTTGTCGCTGCGTGCATTATTGCAAGATTACCTCCTTCATGGAGGAGTTTCGGTACTGCATTCAAACACAAGAGACAGAAGTACTTCGTTGAAAGTCTCATTGCTTCTCTTGATGTTGAGGAGAAAGCTCGGAAAAAGGACGTTGCGTCTAAAGACGATGGTGGGCAGTCTAGCACCAATGTGGTGTAGAAGCCATCGAACAAGAACAAAGGAAAATTTGTCAAACCCCATCAGAGCACCAACTTCAAGAAGAAGAAGAATAACAACAACAATCAGAAGAAAAGAACTTGCCATGTGTGTGGCTTGCCTGGTCACTTGGCCAAGAAGTGTCCACAACGCAAAAGAATGAAGGCATTGCAGGACAGACTTCTAAATCTGTCAATGCGTCCATTGACAACACTGGAGATGGGACTGGGTATGGTAATTTACCTACTGGTCATTCAGCTACTCAGTCTACTAATTGGTGGGTTGATACGGGAGCCAATGTACACATGTTTGTGTTGATATCTCGTTGTTTTCTTCCTATCAGGTCACTCGGGATTCCTCCGTCCTAATAGGGAATGGATCGCATGCTACTGTTCATGATGTTGGTTGGTAGATCTGAAGTCTACTTCGAAAAAGATCGTGCAGCCGAGAAACGTGCAACATGTCCCTACTATCAACAAGAATCTCGTTAGTGGTACCCGTTTATGTAGAGATGGGTTTAAGTTGGTGTTTGAGTCTAATAAAGTAGTCGTTTCTAAACATGGATATTTTATTGGTAAAAGCTAAGAGTGCGGAGGCTTGTTCTATTTTTCCCTTTATGATTTCAGCAATAAGTCTGTGAACCATATTTGTGACAGTGTAGATGATGAGGCCAATGTTTGGCACTCACGTTTATGTCATATTAATTTTGGTTTGATGTCTCGACTTTCCAGTATGAATTTAATTCCATGCTTTTCCATTATCAAATATTCTAAGTGTCATAGTTGTATGCAATCAAAGCAACCTCGTAAGCCTCACAAGGTTGCCGAGGAGAAAAACTTGGCACCACTAGAACTCCTACATTTAGATCTTTGTGAAATGAATGGGGTGTTGATGAAGGATGGAAAACGATATTTTATGACTTTGATTGATGATGCTACTAGATTTTGCTATGTGTACTTGTTGAAAATGAAAGATGAGGCTCTAGACTATTTTAAAATTTATAAAGCAGAAGTTGAACAACAACTTGACAAAAAGATAAACAGTCTTACATCAGATCGTGGTGGAGAGTTCTTCTCAAACGAATTTGACTTATTTTGTGAGGAATATGGAATTATACATGAGAGAATGCCTTCCTATTCTCTCGAGTCTAATGGGATTGCTGAAAGAAAAAACCACACGCTCAATGACTTGGTGAATACCATGTTAAATACTACGGAATTACCCAAGGCATGGTGGGGGGAGGCCTTGCTAACTTCGAATCATATATTGAATAGAGTTCCTAACAGAAATAATGATAAAACTCCATACGAGGTAGGGATTAGAAGAAAACCATCACTCTCTTACTTGCGCACATGGAGATGCTTAGCGAAAGTTAATGTACCAATAACGAAGAAGAGCAAACTTGGGCCTAAGACTGTAGATTGTGTCTTTCTCGGATATATGCTCACCATAGCATTGCCTATAGATTTTTAATAGTTAAATCTGAGGTACCTGATATGCATGTTGGTATAATTACGGAGTCTCGTGATGTTACATTCTTTGAGAGCATTTTGCAATGAAGGATACACATAACACTTGTACTTAACATTCTGAAATAATTCCCAGCTCAATCACACCACCTGAACTATCTGAACACCTACATAAATCTGTCACTGAGTAGGATGATAGTGAAGCTCCTAAGAGGAGCAAGAGACAAAGGATAGCTAAGTCCTTTGGTGATGATTTCACTGTATACCTCGTGGATGACACTCCTAAGTCTATTTCAGAAGCTTATGCATCTCCTGATGCATACTACTGGAAGGAGGCTGTCCATAGTGAAATGGATTCCATTATCGCTAACGGGACTTGGGAGGTGACAGAGCGACCTTATGGGTGAAAACCTGTGGGTTGTAAGTGGGTGTTCAAGAAGAAGCTTAGACCTGATGGTACTATAGCAAAGTACAAGGCTTGGCTTGTAGCCAAAGGCTATACTCAGAAAGAAGCTAAAGATTTCTTTGACACTTACTCACATGTTGCTAAGACTAACCACAATTAAAGTACTACTCTCTTTAACTGCCTCACATGGTCTTCTCGTTCATCAGATGGACGTTAAGACAACTTTTCTTAATAGAGAGCTAGATGAGAAAATTTACATGGAACAGCCTGATGGGTTTGTACTAAAGGTCAAGAAGGCAAGGTGCTAAAGTTGCTAAAATCTTTGCATGGTCAGAAACAAGTTCCTAAGCAGTGGCATGAGAAATTTGATATAACACTAACATCTGTAGGCTTTTTGGTCAATGAGGCAGATAAATGTATATACTATCACTATGGTGAGAGTGAGGGAGTTATTCTATGCTTGTATGTCGATGACATACTGATTTGTAGAACAAATATTGATATGGTAAACGAGGTCAAATCATTTCTATCTCAAAATTTCGATATGAAAGATTTGGGAGTAGCCGATGTTATCTTGAACATCAAGCTAATAAGAGGTGAGAATGGAATTACACTCATGCACTCCCATTATGTGGAAAAAAGTTTTGGAAACGTTTGGTTACATTGATAGCAAGCTTCTCAACAACTTATGATCCTAACTTGTTGGCTTCGCAAGAATAAGAGAATAGCTAGGAATCAATTGGAATACTCCTAGATAATTGGCTTACTTATGTACTTAGCTAGCGCGACTAGGCCTGATATCTCCTTTGCTGTGAGCAAATTGAGCCGATTTACTTCTAACCCAGGAGATGATCATTGGCGTGCACTTGAGCGAGTTATGCGCTATCTGAAGGATACTATGAACCTTAGACTTCATTATACTGAGTACCCGTCGGTACTAGAGGGCTATAGTGATTCCATCTAGATCTCTAATGTCGATGAGATCAAAGCCACTAGTGGATATGTTTTCACACTAGGTGGTGCTGCTGTTTCATAGAGATCTTGCAAACAGACTATCTTGACTAAGTCAACCATAAAAGCTGAGCTTACAGCACTAGACACTGCTACTGTTGAGGCAGAATGACTGCGTGATCTACGAATGGATCTACCTATGGCTGATAAGCCTGTGCCAACCATCCTTATGAACTGTGACAATCAAACTATCATCACTAGAGTGAACAGTTCTAAGGATAACATAAAATTGAGGAACTCCGAAGTTATAACATTGGATTATATTCAAACATCTAGAAACTTGGCAAATTCTTTTACTAAGAGACTATCACAGAATGTGATAGATAATGCATTGAAGGAGATGCGTATGAGACCCATGTGAGTTATACTATGGTGTTAACTCAACCTATGTGATCGGAGATCCCGTAAAATAGGATCTAGAAAGAACAAGCCATTAGTTAACTAGAGAAGAATACCTTTAACCCTCTCTAAGTGAAGATACATATACTCTCACAAGCTGCAAGGTAGGTTGGTTATGCCTTAATGTGTTATGTTGGTTTTAAATAGCGAAGATGCTTGTCGATATGCGCAGAGTATTCTTGAAATAGCAAACAGCCTATATGAGCTGAAGGCTGATTGTTAGTCGCAAAGTAAATGGATATGGAGATTTGGGTGAATCTCCAAGGAAGCTCATGAAAGAAACTAAGGAGTATGACTTATGTAGGACTTACGGCTCCAACTAAAGGGTAGCCAACAGGTGGCCTTGTATCAGTTAAGTTTCTGAGTGAAATTTGTTTGTACAAAATTTGCAATTTAAGGCTTAGTCCATTGTTCAAGTTGTGAATAAGTGTAGCTTGGAGATCTAGATGGATGTTCAACCTGAATTAGTCTCCATCGAAACACTGTTATAAAAACAGTACATTGGAAAAAGGCAAATCTTTGTGTGACTTTGAAATTGGTGGGGATTGTTGGAATTGGTTAGTGGCCTAGGGGCCTAATTGTGAGAAATAATTTCTAGAAAAATTTCAAAAATCCATCTCATGGAAGGCATGTATGTGAACTTAGTACCACCTTGCTTATTCTAAAAGAAGAGGACCTTCTTAAAAGGGTGAGTGCTCTTCTAGACACTTGAGCAATGTGTGGTGGAGAGAACTAGAGAAACAGACGTGCGCGCTTGCCTCGCTAGGCCAGGCTCGGGCACGGGCCACGCACGCCCTTTGAGTGAAGGCGTGTGAATGGTCCGCCAAAATTGGCTCCTCATGCTTGCGCAAACACAGCTTTCTTTTGCAGTTTTGGTTTTGCTGTTTCCAAACGGATATTCCAGTGTTTGTTTTGAAAGAACTCACTGGATTATTCAGTGCGTTGGACTGACGTGGAGTTCGGGTAAGTTACGCGCGACTTATCCGGTTCGGCTACGGAAAGGGCATCTTGATTTACAACGTCTTATATAATAACCGACCGTTAAAGATGATCCACTTCTACGCAACACACACGAAAGTAATCTAGGGTTTTGCCTCTCCTCTGTACTGGAGTTGGGTTAATACGCCGTCCATGGTGGCGGACGTCATCTACTCCGTCCTCGTTTGTCGGCATGCACCGGCGATCAGGAGGTATGGTCTGGGCGTGAAAACTCTCGGAAAACCGTCGTAAGGAGTTGTTGGGTGGGCCTCGGTGAAGTCCTGTACTAAGAGAGGGCGAATAAAGTTTTTAGGAAACGCTCCACGCGACTACTCGTTGTTTGTCCGCCACGGCTTGTCTTCCTCTATGTTCGAGCGTTGCGCGTCGTCGTCACCATCTTGTACCACGCGTTATACGTGCGGTGCATGCTACTGCTCCCAGCACATCTGCTCCGAGCTCTCTTTCTGAACAGAATCGTCGATATATATTCTTCATGTTTTACGTATTCAATCTATTTATGTATTTTTTCCGTTGCATACATGTCTAAATTGTGTGAGATGATTCTGCTAGCTTATGCGGTTGATGTCATGATTTATTTATGAAATAAATTAAATCTACATATACTTATTTTTCCAATAGATTCTTGATTACTACAGGCTGCTATTGAGCAAAAGTGGCGTTCTTCAGCATTAACCTGCACTGTCCAGATGCAAAAGTCCAGCATCTCTATTTTTTGGTGGATACTGCATCCTGCAGTTGTGTTTTCCATATTCTGGCGCGACAAATTAATTGCCCAATTTACAGATCAGCATGCAAAACCCAAGCCTCCAAGGGAACAAAGACAAATGTGTTAATTGAACAAACATGGTCACAACTGTTGTCTGACAAAAGCCAACATGGCTGAACTGAGCAACCACAACTTGCCTAGAGTACTTGTCAGCACTAATGTTACATATTCAGGAGAAAGGTACTGACTACTGAAGGTATCATGGCATTGTTCTCAGTCTTCATCGTCGTCATCATCAAACTGAAGGTATCAGCTCTTCCATAGGCTCGTCATCTTCATTAACTATAAAACCTCCAAGTGTTTCATCTTCCTCATCCACTTCATCCCCAACATTTTTATTTTTCACTTTAATCTCAGATTTTTCCTTGCGAGGTTTCTTTGGTTCCTTAGATCTTGTTATATACTTTGATCTCTTTACACTAGGACCTCTTGACAAGGAGTCTGTTTCATCCTCACTCTCACCTGTCCAGTCTTCATCTTCACGCTGACCCTTGTTCTTCTTGTTCGCACCTCTACCCTTTATTTTACCTCCCTCATCATCTTCATCATCAGAGCTCCTCTTTACTTCCTCCAGAAACCAATTCCAATCCTTTGGGGGACGAATTCTCCCTTTCGGGTAGTTATCAAATTCATGGCCCATTGATAAGAACCCGAATTCTGCAGCGAAAAAACTACTGTATCATTCAACGGGATGAAAGTATTTTTGACATTGCGTAAAACACCAAACGAAATTATTTCTACACCCTTGGATTTCGGAGGAACAAATGACCAATGTAAACATCAAGACTGAATTATTTAGCTAACAAATAAGGATGATAACATTTATAACCAAACTCGTAGCAATCTTAGGTATTTTCAACAAAACCAAACATGTCGTAACCTATAGCAAATTAGCAATGTATCATTCTTGTTTTTCTACATCTACATGACATACTTCGGATATCCCCAGAGAAACCAATAACCATTTTGTACTTAGCATCAACCAACACGAGCTAACTACACATTACAAAAGTCAAGATCAAAAGCCAATGCAGTGGAAACGAAACTAGTCACTCCAATGTAGTAACATGAACTGAAGTGCCTTATCAACTCATTTCTACAGCATTGTCACAAACAATATTTAACTTCGCATTGGCAAGATTTTTTTTTCGGGTTTTTTCCTCTAAAATGAAGATGAACAGCACAAAGGCCAAAGCTCACCTCGAACCGGGTCGATGCTTGCTAGATCAAATTTCAAATCCTCCGCTTCCGCATCCAACTCCCCACTGCTGGCCGCATCCTCGTCGGCGGTGACCTCCATTGTCTCCTCCGCGGCTCGCCTCTCCCTCTCCTTCCGCTCCCTCGTGCGCCTCTCCCGCCTCGCCACGGCGTCCAGGACCTCCGCCTCCACCTCCCCCTCCCCACCCTTGCTCCTCCTCCGCACCGCCCAGAACGACGACGGCGCCCTCAGCGACAGCGCGAGCCCATCCCCGTCCCGGAGCTCCCCGGCCTCGCCGTGCCGGTACACCCTGCTCCCGTCGCCCCCCGAGCGTACGACCACGGGGTTCCTCCCGACAACCTCGAAGGCGACCCTGCGCTCCCCCTCCTCCTCCCCGCCGCCGCCGAGGAGGCGGAGGGACACGTGGCGGCGCGAGACGGTGCGGTCGGCTGCTGAGGAGGTGCCGCCGAGGTCGCCGCGGCCGAGTACCACCTCGGGGGAGTAGCCGGAGAGGAGCACCGGCGCTCTGCTGCTCCCGCCGCTCGCTGCTTCGACCTCTAGATCCATGGCGCCGGCCGCGGGGAGAGCAGGGACGCGTGTCCGGGGCTTTGGTAAGCGGCGGTGGCGAGTTCTGTGGGCCGTGACGCCGCGTATGGCCCGGGCTGATTTTGGTGATTCCATGCCCGAGATTATAGGTGGCCAAACGGGCGAACCGGGCCGGCACGGACCGAGGCACGGTCCGGCACGGCCCGCTATGGCATGGCCCGTGTAGGCACGGTTCCTGTAGCGGGCCGTGCCGTGCCGGCCCGCGTGCCTCCCCCCGGCCCAGGCACGGCACGCCGGGGTCGTGGGCCGTGCCGTGCCGGCACGGCCCGTCGGCAGCCCACCGTGCCCGGGCCGGCCCGGTCCGCTGACGCCTGCCGCCGCGCGTCCGGCGTCCCCGGCCTCCGCCGCCTGCCGCCGCCCTCCGCCGCCGCCTCCCCGCCTGCGCGCCGCCCCCGCCTCCCCGCATGCGCGCCGCCCCCTCCGCCGCCTGCCGCCGCCTCGGCCTCCTCGGCTCCTTCGCCTCGTCCCGCCGCCTCGGCCTCCTCCGCCCCCTCCGCCGCCGCCTCCCGCGCGCGCCTCCCCGGCCTCCGTCGCCTGCCGCCGCCGCCTCCCCGCATGCGCGCGCCCCCTCCGCCGCCTGCCGCCGCCTCGGCCTCCCGCCGCCTCGGCTCCTCGGCTCCTCCGCCTCGTCCCGCGCGCCTCGGCCTCCTCTGCCCCCTCCGCCGCCGCCTCCCGCGCGCCTCCCCGCATGCGCGCCGCCCTCCGCCGCCTGCCGCCGCCTCGGCCTCCTCGGCTCCTCCGCCTCGTCCGCGCCTCGGCCTCCTCCGCCCCTCCGCCGCCGCCTCCCGCGCGCGCCTCCCCGGCCTCCGCCGCCCTCCGCCGCCACCTCCCCGCCTGCGCGCCGCCCCCCGAGGCCGCCCTCCGCCGCCTCCCCGCCTGCGCCGAGTCCCGACCGGACTGAGTCTGAGTCTGAGAGAGATGAGTAAAAAAAGAAAAAAAGAGACTTAAAAAATTTTAAAAAATTAGAGGAGTGGTAAAAAAATATTAAAAAAATGTAAAAACATTATGTAAGATGAGTAAAAAAATATGAGGATATTTTTTGATGATATTAGAGGAGGAAATTTTTATATGTTTAAACAAGCAAAATAGAAGAACATATATAGTTATGCAATTTAATTTCTACATAGATATAGAGAAAAATTGTGCAATGACCTTTATTGATTTTGATATTACACAGCTGTCTCATTAAAAACTCTGTCATGTAAAAACTCAATTTTGAGAAAAACATGACAAAGAAAAAAGAGTACAGCTAAAGGTCAATACTTAAAAATAAAAAAGATTACTCTAGTTCCTCATTTTGTAGGTAAAGATTTTCGAATTGCTCAGCCAAATCTTGGTTCTCCGTGGTGTGTTGGGCACGTTCCTTAGCTAGCTCCCAGTCTTTAACCGCAAGTAGCATTTCTACCACCTCACTGCGGAGATTTCTTCTTCTCTCCTCAATAATTCTTCCGCAAAGACTGAAGGCCGATTCGGATGATACCGTAGACACAGGCACCGTGAACACATCCCGTGCTAGCTTTGAGAGCACGGGATATTGGGTCTTGTGATCATTCCACCATTGAAGAACGTTGAGATCTTCCTGGTTGATCGAGTCGCTGTCCAAGTAGGTAGACAGCTCAAGAGCTTCAAGTGAAGCGTGTGCAGGACTTGCTGCGGCCGAACTTCCACCACCGGTGCTCGAAGAAGAAGAGGAACCACCCCAAATTCGGCCCCACTGCAATTTTTTCTTACCTGGGACAGGGACGGGTGGGGCTCTTTGCACGCGAACTCCCTGAAACTTAATTTCATACTTTCGAAATACTTCATACAATTTTATCTTACAATCAGAATAGTAGTTAGTGTAATCAATATTCATTGTATCCCCAATAAGATTTAAAATATTTAGAAACCCCCGTATTTTACCCCTAGGATCAAGAATAAATGCAAAAGCATACAAGTATGGAATGTTCCTCCAGTATTTAAGATATTTTTGTTTCATGTTATATACTGCAAATCCTAATAGTTGGTCATCTTCATATTCTTTTAATAAAGTGGCAATCTCAAAAATTTTATGCAAAATTAAATTAGCAGTTGGATAGTAAACACCAGACAAAGTAACAGTTTCAAGAAAGTAATAAAACCTTTCTACAACATGCCAAGAACTGTTCTGTCAGTAGCGGTTGCCCGTCACTGGTAACAACATTCTTGGACTGCAAGAAAACAGTTAGCATATCTTTGTAAGGCAAGACATGTTTCAACATTAAATAAGTCGAGTTCCACCGATGGTCCGCATCCGTTTGGAACTTGCGTGGTTGCTTGTCCGAAGCGATGCAGAATCGCTTGAAGGTCGCAAGTCGAGGATTAGAACCATTCAGCCATGTTATGGCTTCACGGATAGAATCGAGATATACAGTTACTCTTTTAAAACCAGATTTAACTATAAGATTAATAATATGGCAAGCACAACGTTGATGTAAAAGAAATGATTCAGCATAAACATTCAATAAAGGCTGCAAAATTTCCATTGCTCTGGAATTTGCAGCTGCATTATCTAGAGTTACTGCAAATATTTTATTTGTGATGCCAAAATCCTCACAAACTCTAGAAATTCGTTCAGCAATATTTTCTGCATTATGTGAAACATCAATTAATTTTAAAGCTATTACTCTTTTTTGTAGTTCTCATTCATCATCAACATAATGAGCAACTACACTAATATAGTCTTCCTTAGCCCTACCACTCCAAATATCAGATGTGATACTAATAGAAAATGTGCAAGTAGCAAATAATTGTTTAATATTATCCCGGCCTTGGTTGTAAACATTCACCAAGTCCCGGGTTGTAGTTTGTCTACTAACAGCTTGAAACCTAGGATTATGAGCAGTTTTAATGTAAGTCTCAAATGCAGGAGACTCACCAAAATTTAGGGGTAGATCCTGTCTAGCAATTAAACGGGTAAGGGAATCTCGTGCTACCTGAGCATCATACTCCCATGAACGTACCGTACCGTCCGGATTAAGTACCAGTTGCTGCTGTCTTAGCTGGTAACCTTGCTTCTTCGCACACGCCTCAGCATGCCGCCTCAAATGCCCTGTTCCACCAGAAGATTTTCCAGAGAGTTTAGTTTTACAAATTTTACATTTCGCGTAAGTTACCTCCCTTCCATCCGCGGCGGTCTCCTTGATCTCATCAAAATGTTGCCAGGCGGAGGAAGTTCTTGATCTCTTTGAGCCGGTTGCCGTTGACAAGCTCCCGCTCGCAGTTCCGGATCCTTGTGAAGCCGCATGTATTTCCTCCGTATGTTCTTGCGGTGTAGGAGCCGACCCGGAGTTGTCTCCTTGCGACATCGACAGATAGCTCGGGTCGAAGTCGCTCAGTTGAAACGTCGGGTAGTTCGGATCCATCCTGCAATATAAATAGAGAAAATTAGTATTAAAAAATAGTACGAACAAAGAAGAAAATTTAAGATTTTTTACCTTGCAGGAGCACCGGAGGCTGCAGCTATTACCTATGAGAATGTGGGAAATTTTTGAATTTTAGACAAAATTTTGTCTAAAACAAAAATTTTTGAGCAAAGAGAGCAAAAGAGAGGAGAATAGAGCACAAGAGGAGAGATTGGGAGGTTTGGATGAGGAGAAATGTGGCTGGGGTTCCCCTATTTATAGGAAAAAATTTCACAATTTTTCGGATTTTTTTTGATATTTTTTCGGATTTTTTTGTCATGCAACGGCTAGATTCAAAATCTAGCCGTTTTTTCGGACCGTTGGGACAGGTGTCAATTTTTGACTGGGCCAACGCGGCCGAACACTGTAGCAACGGTCATCAGCAACGGGCAGATGTCAGTGCAACGGTCGCCTGCCTCCTCCTCCCGCACGCACCCGGCCAGGCCGGCCTCGACCTCCTCCCGGCCTCCTCTCCTCGGCTCCTCGGCAGCCCTCCGCCTCCTCCCGCCGCCTCGGCCTCCTCCCGGCCTCCTCGGCTCCTCCACCTCCTCCCGCCGCCTCGGCCTCCCGCCGCCTCGGCCTCCCGCCGCCTCCTCCGCCTCCTCCTCGGCTCCTCCGCCTCCTCCTCCGCCTCCTCCTCGGCTCCTCCGCCTCCTCCCGCCTCGCCTCCTCCTCCCCCGCCTCCTCGGCTCCTCCACCTCGGCCTCCCGCCGCCTCGTCCGCCTCCTCCCGCCGCCTCGCCTCCTCCCGCTCCTCGGCTCCTCCACCTCCTCCCGCTGCCTCGGACTCCCGCCGCCTCCTCGGCTCCTCCGCCTCCTCCCGCCTCGCCTCCTCCCCTCCGCCTCCTCGGCTCTCCACCTCGGCCTCCCGCCGCTCCTCGGCTCCTCCGCCTCCTCCGCCTCCTCCTCGGCTCCTCCGCCTCCTCCCTCCGCCTCGGCCTCCCGCCGCCTCCTCCTCGGCTCCTCCGCCTCCTCCCGCCTCCTCCTCCTCCGCCTCCTCGGCTCCTCCGCCTCCTCCCGCCGCCTCGGCCTCCCGCCGCCTCCTCCCGGCCTCCTCGGCTCCGCCGCCTCCTCCCGGCCGCCTCCTCCCGCACCCGCCTCCTCCCGGCTGCTGCCTCGGCCTCCGCCGGCGCCCTCCGCCGGCGCCTCCTCGCCCGGGCGCCTGCCCGGCCTCGGCCGCCGACGCCTGCCTCGGCCTCCGCGGCCGTAGACGCCTGCCACGGCGGCGCGGCCTCCGCCGCCGCCCTCCGGGCGGGCCATGCCGGCCCGTGCCCCGTGCCGTGCCCCGTGCCCCGTTCCCGCGCCCCGTGCCCGTGCCCGTGCCCCGTGCCCGTGCCCGTGCCCGTGCCGTGCCCGTGCCGGCCCGCTACAGTCCACGGGCCGTGCCGTGCCGGCCCGCCGTGCCGCACCGCTGGCCCAGGCACGGCACGGCTACTCGGGCCGTGCCGGCACGGCCCACGGCCAACCGTGCCGGGCCGGCCCGGGCACGGTTACTGTAGCACCGTGCCCGGGCCGGCCCAACGGGGCACGGCCCATTTGGACATCTATACCCGAGATTGCAAACTGCATTTGTGTATACGAGACCTTTTTTCCGAATTTTTTTTTATTTTTATCTTTTTTTAAAAAAAATATTTACAAAAGTATATTTTTGTTTCAAAAATTTACAAAAATATACTCCCAACGTCCTCTGAGTTTTAAAACGTCCTCCCAAATAGCGATTTGACGGCCATCTGCCCTTTTGCAGACAGCCCCCAGCTAGAAATAAACCGCCCTCTATGTGGGCGGCAAGAGGGCCGTCCTCCTAGATGGCGGTTTATCCCAGGTAGGGGAGGGTCGGCTATTTTACAGGCGGCCTTCTTGCCGCCCTCTGAGAGGGTGGTTTATTGCTGGATCAGTATAAAACCCGCTCCCAGTCTCCAAAAATGTTATAAAATTCACCAAAATCATAGAAAAAAGAAGAGAGCTGAGAGCGAGGCTGAACGAAAGCAGCGAAGCTCTATCGGTTTGCTGATTCGTCTGTAGTCTGCAGATAAAATCCATTGTTCCTTTATAATTTCTATTTGTATGCAAGAATTGATGTAGTATTGTACAGTTACGTATATAGTACTATATGAAAATAACTTATTACTCGTAGATCTGTAGGTTTTTAGTCAATCTGTTAGCTGATGTAATTTGTGTAGAGATGGTAGTTATAAAATCTCGATTACACGGTATTAGATGTGCGAAGAATGTTGGTATCTAGTTTAACTGTATTTTTTTATCAACAGGGATGTCAAATAAAGTGATATTTCAGTTATTTCACGGGCAAGGAAATGTTAGATATGGTCCACAAGGTGTAGATCTATCGGAATTTAGTTCAATAGGTAAGGGCATTGATAGGCCAGCTAAGAGAAGTTTCGAGTCAGTGTACAACTGGCTGATGTGAGGCTTTCAACTTGACCCCCAAATCAACACAATAACCTTGTATGTTGTAGTCAGTCGTACAGTTGAAGGTTATTTCTAGGAACTAATGCCGGTGGATTGCACTGTCACTTGGAAATAGTACGTAGAGAATGCATTCTAACGTGATTGGCCACTAGGCATACTTATGTTGGTGTATGAGAAAGATAACACCGTTGCTGCAATACCCATGCAAGATGATGAGGGTCCAAGCACGACAAGAGGTGATGCCGAAATAATGGAAGAAAATGAAGGAGAGAATGAAGAAGATAGGCAGCCAACAGGTGCGGCAGATGAGGGAGAACTAATCGACACCATCGTTGAAGAAATGGATAGGAAAGATGCTGAAAACGAGCATGCAGAGGATGATTCGTCTGATGAGGATAACGTGATGCCTGCAGAATGGAGCGGCGATGACTTCTTTGGCCTTGCTATCTCTGAGCGGCATCATGTGCCATGAGAGTACAAGGAGAACGAGATTATCCAGGGGGCCAAATATGTATATATAGAGGATTTGAATGAGGCAGTGAAATAATGGGCGGTGTCACTTCAGAGAGAGGTCTCGGTCATGCAGATGACCCGCGCTGACGTGCTCATAGGGCCAGGTGCGAGCGCCGGGTAGGAAGACGAAGAGGCCTAGAGCTTACAGCCAGAGACCGTAGTACGTTGTACCAGTAGTAGTTAGCCTGTTGTACGTTATGTTTTATTAATCCTACGTTTACTGGAGAAACCTCTTTGCTTTGTTTACACTCGTCGATCAAACGATGTACTCCTCACGGTCTACATTTACGACGAAACTGATCAAAAACCATGAATTTGCGAGTTTCAACTTCACGGCGAAATTAGATTCCGAGCGATGACAACCAAACACACGTTAATTGCTTACGAACCTAATGAAATTATCCATCCAACATTTCTTTATCCGTAAAATACCTAGTACAATACTACGCATACTACATCACTTGATAAATAGAAATGAAAATTGCAAAGAGACATAAAATATTACCTGCAAACGAATCTGCAAATCGGCAGGGCTTCGCCGCTTTCGTTCGCCTTCGCTCTCAGCTCTCTCTTCTTTTTTCTGTTATTTTTGTGAATTTTATGAACTTTTCGAAGACTGGGAGGGCGTTTTATACTGAGCAAGCAAAACATCGTCCTTTGGGAGAATGATTTTTTACTCAGAAAGAATTTTTTTAAAGTAAAAGGGTCATTTTGCAGTTATATATGGCCAGATGGGCCAGCCCATTGGGCGGCCCGAGGCACGGCCCGAAAAAGCCCGGTCCGAACACGGCACGGCCCGATATGAATAGTGCCCGTGCCGGCCCAGCCCTATCCATCGGGCAGTGCCTGGGCCACCAATCCGGCCCATAGTGCCGGCCCGGGCACGGCACGATTTTTGGGCCGGCACGATGGTGGCCCGGCTCCCCAGCGGCCCAGCCTGGCCTGCCAAGCCGTTGGCCGGTCTGCCAACGGCCTTGGCCTGCTAGCCGTTGGAGGCCGGGGGGGCCGGGACTATATAAGCCGGCGCCACTCGCTCCCTGCTCCCGATCCCGACCCCCCCAAACCCTAGCGTCGCCTCGTCTCCTCGCTCGCTCCGTCGCTCACCGCTTTAGATCTAGAATCCCTCCCGTCTTCTCCCTCGCCGGCGGCGGCTCTCCGCCTCAGGCCGCCACGGCACACTCCGCCAGAGCTCCTCCCGCCTCTCCCTCTCGCCTCTCCTCGCCCGCTCCGCCACGCGCTGCTCTAGATCCAGAGCTTCTCCTGTCTTCTCCATCTCCGGCGGCGGCTCTCCGCCTCTACGCCGCTGCCGGCCGGCACGGCACACTCCGCCAGAGCTCCTCTTGTCTTCTCCCTCTCTACTTCCTCTCCTCCTCTCCTAATCTCTGGTGAACGGATCCTCGAATCCGTCCCTAATCCCTAGTCTCCATCTCGTCATCTCCTAGATCCGTGACTCGTCGACCTTGCCGGCGCTTCTGGTGCTCCGGTTTCGCAGGTAAGTGCTCGGACCCTAAACCCTAACCCTAGATCTATTCATGTGTTCTTCTGTTTTATGAGTTCTTGCTCTTCCTGACTTCCTCTCTTTCTTCTTCTTGTTCGTGCAGCCGTTGAGGAACCAGAGGGCCGGGCTGGAGCCGTTGTTCGTCCACCTCGCGCAGCCGTTGAGGAACCAGAGGACCCCCTCTGGTGCTCCGGTTCCACGATGGACGGGCTCGAGCAGGACGGCGCCGACGAGTACCAGGGGCACTCCATCAACGATGATCTTCGGATGATGGGCCAGACTGGAGATGATGAGACTGACCACGGCGATGGACGGGATGAGCTGTTCGGCCGCAGCGCAGCCGATCCCATCGACCTTGCTGGCGATGATGGGGCTGGTGCTGCAACTGCTGTTGTGGTGGCCGATCGGCCCGATCCAGAGACCGTGAGCACGGGGGGCAACAAGAGGACCCGTCCATCCACCTCTGAAGCCTGGAATGATTTCGAGAAGATCTTCAAGGTAATCAACGGTAAGAAAGTAAGGGTTGGTGCCAAATGCATTCATTGTGGCAATCAGTACTCTGCCTTATCCTCTGGTGGCACTGGCCATCTCTTGCGGCATGTTGATAGATGCCAAGCGAGAAAGGAAAAGTCTCACGTGTCTCAGTCTTTGCTTAAGTTCTATTCAGATGGTAATGTTCGTCACTGGGAGTACAGTCCTGCTGTTGCACGTACACAGCTTTGTCGTTTGATTGCTAGACTAGATCTTCCTCTCTGTTTTGGTGAATCTGATGCATTTGAGGAGTACATTAAGGTTACACATAATCCTAGGTTTGCTTCTGTCTCGAGGCAAACCACCACTAGAGATTTTGTGAATTACTTTAATGATTGCCGTGGTAAGCTTATAGAGTCTTTAAGCTCTAGTGTTTCTTCTGTTGCTATTACATCTGATATTTGGTCTGGTAATGCTAAGGAAGACTACCTTAGTGTGGTTGCTCATTATATTAGTTCTGATTGGCAATTAGAGAAGAGGATCATTGGTATGAGGCTCATTGATGAATCCCACTCTGGTCAGAACATTGCTGATCGTGTGACTTCTGTGCTTGAGGAGTATAGTTTATGTGCAAAGGTGATCTCTGTTACTTTAGACAATGCATCTGCTAATACTAATGCCATTGACAAACTTACACCTGCACTGTCTATTTATATTGGTGATCTGTTCTTGCATCAGCGTTGTGCTTGTCACATTATTAACTTGATTGTAAAGTCTGCCTTGTCTGAGATTAAGAAATACCTTGAAGCATTTAGAACTGCAATTTCTTTCTTAAACTCTTCTAACCAGCGCATTGCTGCATTTAAGAGGTATTGCATTGCTGTTAATGTGAGGCCAAGAAAGTTTGGATTAGACATGGATGTGAGGTGGAACTCTACATACCTCATGCTTAAGCATCTAGTCCCTTACAAGCAGACTTTTGGTGTGTTTATTGAGACTCACTATCCTAGGTGTGAAGATGAGCCTTTACTTTTGACAGAAGATCATTGGTATATTGCAGAGAAAGTTTTATCATTTCTTGAACTGTTTTATGATTCAACTGTTGCACTATCTGGTGTCTATTATCCTACATCTCCACTAATGTTACATCATCTTATTCTGATATCTAAGCACCTAAAGACTTATGAAAATGATATATTACTTAGACATGTGGTAGTACCTATGAATGACTACTATCTTAAGTACTGGAGGGACATTCCATTGCTTTATTCTGTTGCATTTATCTTGGATCCTAGAGCTAAGTTGAAAGGTTTTAGCAATGTGCTTAGGTTGTTATCTAACCTCACTGGTACTGATTATTCAGCTTACTTCACTGAGGTAAGAGCTCAACTTTCTACCATCTTTAAGAGATATGATGATAAGTTTGGTGCAGTTAAGTTGCAAAGGCCTTCACAGCCCTCTAGTTCTGGTAAGAAAAAAAGTGCTTGGGATGACATTTTTTCTGATGGTGCTGGTGATGATACACCTGACTTTGGACTTGGTCCTGGTCCTGGTACTTCTTTGAGTTCTTTCTGCACCCCCACTCCTACTCTATCTAGAAGAACTTCTGCTAGTGCCTTGCTGCATGTAGCAAGCATTGGAGCAGCTGGTATTGGTTGTTCTGAACTCTCTTCCTACTTGGACAGTGACACTATCAACCGCCATGATGATAGCTTCAACATCTTGACCTGGTGGCATGAGCACAAACTTACATACCCAGTTCTTTCAATTTTAGCTAAAGATGTTTTGACTGTGCCTGTTTCTACCATATCTTCAGAATCTGCTTTTAGTACAACTGGCAGGATCATCGAGGAGCGGCGGCGTCGGCTGAGCCCTGAGATGGTGGAGATGCTCTCCTGCATCAAGGATTGGGAGGCTGGAGCAGCAAGACTACAGCACATGGTGGAAGACAAGGAACTTGAAGCTAGTTTTGAAAACTTGTATCTTGATCATGATTCAAATGTGTAACCTCTGATGGAACTGTATTGCAATAATGATGAACTGTAATGAGCTGGGCTGTACTCTTTTTTCCTATCTAGGGTTTCTCACGAGGTGTGAGTTTTACCTAGATAGGTTTTTAATGAGGCAGCCATTGCACCAGCTCAGAAAAAATGTCTATGTTCTTGTATATTTGTGATGTGATGTGTGAATTTGTGGATGTGATGTGGTCTGTTGACAATTTTTTGAATTTGTGAATTCTATTTGAATAATTCAAATTTTTGAATGCTGATTGAGTCATTGAGTGGTATCAGCCTTTAGTGCCTGGGCCAGCACTAAGCCCGGCGGGCCTGGTGGGCCATTGGGCCGGCACGGCACGGTTTTGGGGCTGTAGGGCCGTGCTTGGGCCAAGAAATAGGCACGGCGTGCCGGCACGGCACGGCACGATCAACCCACCGTGCCTAATAGTGCCGTGCCGCATAGTGCCGTGCCATTATCGTGCTAGGGCCGGGCCGGGCCGGGCGGCCCGTTTGGCCTTCTATATTTGCAGGCGGCCTCTTAGCCAGCCAAAAATCGCCCTCTAGGAGGGCGACAAGAGGGTCGCCTGGAAAATGGCCAAGGGCCAGCCATTTTGCCGCCGGCCCCCTAGGTGGAAAAAACCGCCCACTAGAAGGACGGCAAAGGGGGCACCCGCAAAAGAGACGGCCCAGGGATTGGGCATTTTACAGGTGGCCCCCTTGCTGCCTTCCTAACGGGCGGCTAGGGTGCCGCCTGTAAAATTACAGAATGTCACCAAAAACGTCCTCCTAGAGAGCGTTGGGAGTATATTTTTGTAAATTTTTGAAATAAAAATATACTTTTGTAAACATTTTTTTAAAAAAAAAAATTTCCTTTTTTCCTACCTTTCCATTAGACGCAAGCATATGCATACCATGCATACTACATGTATATACCTATGATGTGAGTGTCCTCTAACACTGAGGATTCATTAGTTTTCCTATCTAAACTAATGGCTAATATCAATCCTACTGGAAACGTTAAATAACTGTGGGCATCATGATTCGAGCATTAATAGGTGCTCCCTCCATTCCAAAATATAAGCTTTTTAGAATTTAAATATTGTTCCACAATATAAAGATTTCTAGCACTATCTCTCTATTTCACAAGCACTATTCTTAAGGCTTGCTCGCCAAAGGTAAGGTTGGTACAGATTTAACGGCGGATTTTGTAATATGGTGTGGGTGGCTTTGCTCTATGAAAACCCAGTTACGGTACACTATCGCCATATTTGTATATGGAGCAGGTGTTGTGATGTAGGGGATGACTTTTACCTCATCGGTACCTAGCCATGTACGCCGACCTTCATCAAACATGGATGTATAGTTGCTTTTGCCTTGTCGGTGCCTAATGACATGTATGCGATCCTATCCATTTAGACATGTTGATAGTACGGTGACCTAGCCTCATCGATGCTTGGCCATAGTTTCGTTTAGCCTTGTCGGTCATGGACAGATGGAATAAATGGATGCAATATATTGTTCGGCCTCATCGGCTGCGGACATATCGTAAATGATGTTTGACCGTGGTGTTTTAACATATTGACACACGATCAACGTGTCGATGATTTTCAAATCTGCACGCCTCAACCTCACAGCTGGCATGGTTTTGTTTAATAAATGGTGCACGTGCGTGAGGTAAAATATATTTTAATCATCGAGCAATTCAATCACCAGTGAGGATTAAACATGTCTCGGTATATTTTGATCAAGGATTGAGAGATAAATAGACAGTCTGATCGCTAATAAGGACTAGATCCACCAAGATGTACCCAATTTTCAGAGATTGACAAGGATATGCAGTTTTCATAGACAAAGAAGGAAGCATAGGCACAGATCGATTAAAGAGATACATAGGCATCAACGGCCGTGCCTGATCCTCGCGCGAATCCAGCGCGGCCACGCATCAATTCCTTCGGATAAATCAGCGTAGAGGCGCGTTTAATTTGTTGAGCTCCACCGACCTGTTACAGATAATGACCATAAGCACTTAGCTTAGCAGCAAACCAACAATTAATGTACTGCATGATAGTATTTCTTTTGTTATAATCTTTGGCACCTCGTATCTATCAAACAGAGTTTAAAATCCGTTTGAACTTATGGTCCGCACTCGAGTCCACGCGTGATAGAATCATAAATGAGCCAATTTGGCTAATAAAAGCTGCATTTTTATCCGGCATACATGCGAACCGTTGCTTCTTTATTTTATTTATATATTATTCCACGAATTTTTTGGTACAAAAATTCATCAAACATTTAGATTTTTCTTAAGGGTTAAAGATAAGGGTAAAATTAAATGAAGCAAGTTTATTATTGGTTAAGATAAGAAAGTGGGTACACAAACTAAATAAAAAAAGTTATGATTGGTTGATACGACAGAATAAAAAAAAGTAGCTATATTTTAATTAGAGCAAATTTTAAATGGTAAATATAACTATATTTCAAAATAGAATAGTATTAAAAGTGTATCTGGACATAACTCCACTGCACTATGTTTTGGGAGAGACCAATGTAAATTATTGAAAGTAAGTACTACGTTAAACAGTTCGTTGACGTAAACTTTGCAACTAATAGACGACCCTAGGGAGCAAGCATGCTCACGATTCTCAAGTCTCTTTCCCAGCCGGCCCGATCAATTTCCATCAAACTAGATGGGCGTGGTTTTGATGCGACGTGATATATGGCCCATGAAACTAGAATAGAGCTAAGCTATAGTACTAACCCCTCTATTTTAAAATATATGAATTTTTACCATTTAAATCTTATTTTATGATATAATAATTTATAGAACTATTTATAGTACTACTTATTTTATCAATTACTTTTTATTTAAATTTCTTTCTATCTTATCTCTCTACATCCTCCCACATCTATTTATTTTATATTTATTGCGTGACATCAAAAAAAATTTCTTAAATTTAATCTCTACTAAATAATATAAAATAAAAATAGTTATATTTTAGAACAGACGAATTCCTTTTGTAATGCAAGCTGCAGACGACATTTTTAATCCATCCATACAGCGTCGTCGTTGGCTTTCAAAACCCGTGTGTCGATGATTTGGATGACACGCGGGTCCCAGCCGCGTGTGTAGCTCGACGTGACGGCCATGTGCACACACGTACTGTAGTTACTACACATAGTACACTGGTTGTTCACCAGAATCGGTCGCTAGCTACCTGCCAATGAGACGACAGGTTCAAGCCCCTTTGGGTCTGGGCTCTGGGGTGCACGAAAATTCACTGGCCCCTAACAAACTACACTATATAATTAATTATGTAAAAGTCTTGTTTAGATCGATGTGTACATGGACAAACTTTTTGAGTTATGGAGTGATCTAAGTATGGTAAGGGCAAGTAAAATAATAAAGTGATGTAAGTAGGCTATATGATTTGTCATATTAGATTTATAATAAGTTAGAGCATAGACTGTAGATTTATAACCAGCTAGCTTTAAAAAGTTTTTTAGCGAATAAGGTGAGCCGGATATTAATTATATAATATATATTTATATAAGTAGACTATTATAATATGATATAAAATAGTGTGAGCAGTTGGCTATAGTACTATCCCTTCATCTGCACCGCCTTTCATCAGCACCGAGAGGATATGATTCAGTGAACTGTTTATTTTATCGGCCCATATGGGCATGATTACTAGAGCTTTTTCCAGGGAATAAAAACCAGTGGAGGATCTGTGCTTGCCTGCTTGGTAGTAGTAGTACATTGCTATGCCATGCCAGTGACATGCATGATCGGTGACTTTCGTAACTAGTATCTGGCTTGCTTTATGTACCCCAACCCAACCCAACCCAACCCAACCACCATGCGTGTGACTGTGAGCAAGCAGCATCACATCACCAACCTTAATTTGCACCCCTGTGCCTGTGTGGTAAGGGCGACGTAGCTTGTGCGTGCCGACGGCTCACGTCACACGCGCATACTAGGCAGTAGTAGCAGCAGTACAGCTGCTGCTTTCCGTTCCAGTACTCATCAATTCGCGAGTGCTGCCACTACGTACGTGGAGTACGTATTGCTTGCCTTCGCGCCGCAACGAATTGAACGGCCGGTGGTTTGCATGGACGTGATTACATGCACGTACGGCGGCCGAACCAACGACGATCACGCTTGCCAGGGGCGAAGTCAGGATTCGAGGCTAATGTCAATAATCACTCCCTTGGTCATTTATAGGCAGCTGCTCGATCTGCTTGGGCGCCAGTAGACGGCGGCAACCTCCCCGGTCGGACGGTGACGCGGCGACAGCCGATGACGAGTCGCAATCGCCGATCAGCGACGGAGGGAGGACGGAGAGGCGCTGGCGCACGTCGCCGTCGCGTGGACGCATGAGAAACCGAAGCGATGAGACCTCCCGAGGAAACCGACGCATCGCCTTGCCCCTTGTCTGTTCGATCTGCGTCCTCTTGTTATTTCTCTTCGTAATGGGCCGGCTGATCAATGATGGTTGAGATTGGGCTCGGCTTCCACATTGCGCAGATGCCGGGCCCACCCTGGCACCCCCTTAGCTTCTCTACCTGGCTACTCTCTCTGTTGTTAAATATAAAAGATCTAGCTTTTTCTTATTTATTTATAAATATAAGAAATTATTTTCCACCGAGTCGTAACGAAGAGAGCCATGACCAACTTTTATTAAGAAAATATAAGAGATTTCGAAGCGTTACTTTACCAATCCATCCAACCATTGCATCTATAGCTCATTTTTAGTTGTGTCGTTACGTGTAATCTTTTTCAATCGAGTAAAGTTCTAAAGGTATTAAAATAATTTTGTCTTAACGCTAAACTCTGTTAATAAACAACTTAGAATCATTTATGTGCGGAAGGAGCGCTGGATTTCTCATCAAAGTATATATACTTGTTTTCGGAGAACATGGTATGGAGGCTCCCATCGCAAGAGCACACCCCTCCAGGCTCAACCGGCAAGAGTGTACATGACTGTACAGATTCGAACAAGGCTAAACCGTCGGTGAGCAGGACTGCCAATAATGGCCTACAGTGTCGTTGAATGCAAAGGGTGATGACCAGATTGAGCTAATTGGTGCAGGATAATTCTAGGTTTATTGATTTAAAGAAATTTTACGTCCAGGTATTTATATTTACTTTTTAATGAAAAATTTAGTATTCTAGATATCGAGAGATATCAAATTTTACATTAAAAAAAATATCATCTTCTTTCATAAGGATCGTAAAATCAATTATCTAACTTATGCCTTTTTATGGACCTACATGCGATTTTAGTAAATTAGAGTTAGACGAGTCCTCGTATATGTTTTAATAACTCGAGTGTTTTATATTTGCACCAAGTTATTATACATGTAAATTGTAGCATTAATGAAGTTTTGGAAATGTATGGGCACGCTCTCATCCCTGCTTTGAGTGAATCATGAATCTTTTTTTAGACAAAAGGCTTTAAAGCCCAGCTTATAAGAAAGCCAAATGCAATAAGTTTATGCTTGGGTTATCAGCTTTACATCAACAGACAAAAAAGATCGTCCACCCAACTAAAAAACACTGAGGAGCATAAAATCTAACTAGTGAGTGTTTTAAGCACCAACCTTTTATCTCACTTTACCCGTTTCATACTGTGTTCTAGGCTTCTAGCTAGAAACTTTTCTCCATGGAATATAATTAGTGGAGGTTTAGCTAAGCTAGTAAGTGTAGTTATCCCTCTCCAACAATGATCAGCATCAAGTTGGAAATCAAAACCAACTAACTGCACCTTGCAAACCCCAGGGGTAAAGGTGATTGCGACTTGACTAAACAAAAGTCAGGAGCTCATTGGAAATCAACTGCTGCCCTATTCCAAAATTGTTTCAGATAAAATTTATTCTTCCATTTCAGACAAAGGTTCGCCTTCGGCGTGCGTACTTTAGCCTAAGCACAACAAGTACACGATGGTGAAAAATTTTGTTGATACATGTTTGATCAATTGATCTGGAAACTCTCATCAATTAAGCTTTCAACTCCTTGGAAAAAATGTGTCATTAGTAGGAGAACAGTGCATCCACTATATTTTTGCATTATACTCCCTCCATTCAAAAAAATATAGTTATTTTTAGGGCTCAAAGCTTCTCCTAAAATAAAGCTATTTCTTCGCTAACCCTCTCATCTCAACCAATCATATTATCATCTATTTAATTTCTTCACCAACTTATCGTTTTCAACCAATCATAACCTTTCACCATTCAATCCCCACCCACTTTCTTAATTCGTCTAACTTCAGAAATGCTTATATTCTATAATAGAACAAGTATATATGGATACAAATTTATGATTCATGGACATATCGACACAAAGTATGCTTTATGGATAATAATTTATTAAGGTGATGAAACCTTAAAAAAATGATGCTGAATCTAAAACAATATGGAGCAAAGGTGGAATATGAGGATACGAAATGAGAGAGACATATCCGTATCCAGTTTTAATTTGTTGCGCCTTTTCCAAACAATAACCTTAGTGCACGCTAGAATCAAAACTAGTGGGACATTGCTACAATTATGTTCAATAATAAATATTATATGCAAAAAACAATACACACAGAATGGTAATAGCTGGTGATCAGGTAAGCCAAAAAAAAAAAGATACTCCTCCATGCTCTATCGACATAAAGAAATATAAAAATGCATAAGGCTGGAAACCTCATACTATATGGTATGCTCACGCAGCTATGCTAACCACTTGTTTTAGCATGTTAATGTCAACAAAGAGGTCGATGAATATGAAAATAATCCAAATTTGCTGGTAAAATAATTCCATGCCATCATTTTGTCACATTCCACTGTGAGGGTTTATATAAGGGTGTATTTGGGATGGAGGATTTTCATATGAATTTTACGGGAATTGAACTAATCTTTATGGAAATTTCGTAAAATTCCTGGGTCTTGAAAGAGCCCTAACTAGAGAACATGATAAGACTCAAGCTATTTTTATTAATTAGTAAGAAGCATCAGAAAAGAGAATTATGATGAATAAAATCTGGCTACGTTTAGAGCAGCCTTTCTCCCCTCTTGTTTTTATTTATGAACCTATAAACTAGTTTCTGTAAAACTCAATTCTTGTGTTTATAATAATGGAGTATTAAATCACCCCCAGGCCCCCAACTATGAATCTCTGCATAGACCATATCCTGATTTCCCATTGTTTGATTCTCTATGAAACGAGCAAACAACACAGTCTACATGCACATGTCATTTGAACTACGCGTGATTGAATACTCTCCTAATTAATTGTTGAAATTAGCTAGTACTAACTTATAAGCTTTAATTTTCACCTCACCGACAGCGTAACAAACAGGCGAAAGAAAACAAAGGAAGCAAAATTCTTAATACTACACTTAAAAATTAATCTCTTTAACACTAATCTCTTCATGCTTGCATGTTTTCCAGCCATCTCAATTCTCAAGTATAATCTGGCACGTGAGAGCCACGCTGACCAAGGGACAAGCTAGGCAAGATCTTTGCTCCAGCTCAGCACAGGATTACATTACTCATTGATTGTCTGAAGCACTTAGCCAGCAAGGACCTACTTTGTCCTTTGCTAATGTGCCGGTAATACCTAATTTCTGGTTGATCTGATTGTCCCCCCACACCTGTACTTATTTTTTTAACATTAACTAAACATTCTTCCAATCCAAGCAATCTTATATGGAATTCCTGGGGAGCAAAAAAATAAGTATAATCATTTTTGCATTCCCATCCTTTCAATTTAGCATTATTGCAAAATGATCTTGGAATGTGCTTTTATATATGCATATATAATTCTTACTAGAATTAAACTGCTCATCATGAAAGTTTTTGTGAAATTTTAGCATTCGAGAAGGGCCTGTGGGCATGACCAGAAAAAAGGAGCAGGGGGAAAGTACTACTAGTTCAGTAATACATAATAGTATTCCTCACAGAAACCGTGTGTGTTGGGAAGTTTCCTTTCACTTTCTATCGGCTCAATTTAAAGGTGAAGGCAAAAGTAGGGATACCAATTGAGCAGCCAAAGTAAGCAAAGAGCTGGTGCACCTATGTACCTTTTCATAGTTCAGGGAATTAAAAGAGAGGCAACTTCAAACAAAAGATTTGTAATGAGTATTACATGGCATGCATTTTCCTTGGATGATATACAGCATCAGATTGACATAGGATAATCTACCATTCGGAAAAACAGGTGATCAGGGTCTCAGGGATTGAGTTATGTATGCTGATTTATTCATGCATATATGATTGGTTGATTATTTTGAAAAAAATGTAAATAACATTTTTATATGGTATGGTACTAGAGATGAGTTCTGATTTCCTTTTTCCCTTTAACAATGTAATCCTGTTAGATGTCATTGTTTGAACTTGTAGTGCTCTGGCCATCAAGTACAGATATAAGATGCCGAATCATCTGACTGTATATGCAGAACTATTAGTAATCATTTGCAATCCAGTAGTACTCAATGCTAGTATATATCTCTTTGCTTTGGATTACTGTACTGAATGTGATATTGGTTACAAATTGTAGACCATCTATTTGTCTACTCCACATATACTACCTTTTTTGACATGGCCCTGACCTTAGCATGTAAGCAAGAAATATAGAAAAGTAGGTTTTATAGCACAAGAAGATCACCACTTTTCTTGCACGCTTTAGTACCATCCAAAGATAAAACCCTTAGGTGTTTTATCAACCTATTAGTTTGAGTAATTTTTTTGTCATATTTGTCTATGCTTATGTATCAACTTTCCTCTTTAATAAGATATCAAGCTCTGCTATTGTTGTAGGTATAGTCATATCACTTTATGATTTCACAACATTTTCAGCATACAAAGAAAAAGAAAATAAGATAGAAAGATAGAGCGATAAGAAATAAGTGATATTTAAGTTATAATACTATTATTGTCATGGAGCAGCTTCATAATTTCACAACATTTTCAATACGAGAAATCAAATGCTATAAATGTTACTTGTTACTGTCAACAACAGAGGATCATTATTAATAAAACATTTTTTTTGTTTTTGGTGGTATAGAAAAGTATTTTGGCACTAAGCTATTAAATCAAATTTTACTAAAAAATAATTCGATTTTAAAACTAGTTCTAACACGCAATGTGCTAAACCCGGGGCCTCTACCTGCCGCTTCCTCCATTTGTCTACGGGAGACGGGTACAACAGCACACATTCACACGTGAGAACGTTTCGCTTTGGCCGCAAGTTGGCAAACTAACGCGCAAATTGACGGGGTATTTCAGAACAATTCAGGGCAAAAATGTTCAAAACTTTTATAAAAAACGCAGCTACAGACAAAAATAATTTTGAAAAATGGGGATCTGGTGAAGCACCACCGGCCTCGCTGTCGCCTCTCGTAAATCGCAGCCGATTATAAATGCGGCCCGATAAGTCGCGAATTAAAAATTAATAATCCGAAATTTAATCTAATTAATCGTTCTCTCTCTCTCTCTCTCTAGTTGCGTAGCTCCCCACCTCCTTCCCTCTCGTCCCCCTCCCTTCTCGCTCCGCCCCCCAATCCCCAACGCCAGCCAGCTCGCCTCCCTCCCTGCCTCTGCCCGCGTCGCCGGCCACCGCGCGCGCGCGCATCCCGAGGAGGGATCGGCCGGTCACCTCCCCCATCCCCGCCCCGCCGGACTCGCCGCCCTCGGCCTTCCCAGGTCGGCCACGTCGCCCGGGCTCCCCATCGTTTGTCTCAGCTGGAGATGAGATTGCTAATGCTTGTTGTGTTCTTCGTTCTGTGGGGTTCTCTTCCCCCGTTTCGGTTTGAGGCGTTTGCGAGGTTTTTTTGGGGGGATTTGTTTTTTTGAGTTTGGGTTATTGATGGTGATTTTTTTTGGTTCGTTTGTTTGTTTGTTTATTCGTCTTTGTTGTTATTTTCGTTGGTGAATTCGGCAGGTGGTGATTACGTTTCGCGGGAAATGCGGGTGCAATTTACGCGTTGTTTCGCCTCACGGATTGCGAGATTTCGAGATTTTTTTTATTGGGGCGAGATGTCTCCATCTATTATGGGGGATTGCTTGTTTTGAAATTTTTTAGCTCGCGAGATCACAATCTGATTCCCCATTTCCGTAGGTCGAATTCGGTCGCGCTTCGCGGGGATCCTATCAAATCCGGCGAAGATTTGATCGGTGAGGCGCCAATGCCGGGCTCCGCCTAGCTGGAATCGGAGGCCGGACGTCGAGAGGGCTGCCGGTATGGGCCGTACCGGCGGGCGGCGGCGCGACCGCCTGCGATGGAGCAAGCTCTACACCTTCTCCTGCTTCCGCGCCCCCTCCACCGACGAGGCCGCCGGGCCCCCCGCCGTGGGCGGCAGCGCCGTCGGTGGTCTGGGGTTCACGCGCGTCGTCCACTGCAACAACTCCGTCGTGCACCGCCGGAAGCCGTTCAAGTACCCGACCAACTACATCTCCACCACCAAGTACAACATCCTCACCTTCCTCCCCAAGGCCATCTTCGAGCAGTTCCGTCGTGTCGCCAACCTCTATTTCCTCCTCACCGCCATCCTCTCGCTCACCCCGGTGTGCCCCTTCTCCGCCGTCAGCATGATCGCGCCGCTGGCCTTTGTTGTTGGGCTCAGTATGATCAAGGAAGGGGTGGAGGACTGGCGACGATTCATGCAAGACATGAAAGTGAACAACCGCAAGGTTGCCGTCCACAAGGGCGACGGGGAATTCGAGTATCGGCACTGGGAGGACCTTGCTGTTGGAGATGTGGTCAAGGTCGAGAAGGACCAGTTCTTCCCTGCTGATTTACTACTGTTGTCCTCGAGTTATGAGGATGGCATTTGCTACGTTGAGACAATGAACCTTGATGGTGAGACGAACCTCAAGGTAAAGAGGTCGCTCGAGGTTACGCTGCCATTGGAAGAGGACGAATCATTTAAGGATTTCCGTGGAGTGATAAGGTGTGAGGACCCAAACCCAAGCTTGTACACCTTTGTTGGTAACCTTGAGTATGAGAGGCAGATATATGCTATTGATCCGTTTCAGATACTTCTCAGGGACTCAAAGCTTAGGAATACATCCTTTATCTATGGAGTGGTTATTTTTACTGGGCATGACAGTAAGGTGATGCAGAACTCAACTGAGTCGCCATCCAAGAGGAGCACGATTGAAAAGAAGATGGATTTGGTCATATATATTTTGTTCACTGTACTGGTTCTGATATCGCTCATCAGTTCGATAGGATTTGCTGTGAGGATCAAGTATGATTTGCCCAACTGGTGGTACTTGCAGCCAGAAAAGTCCAATAAATTGGATGATCCAACACGCCCTGCTCTTTCTGGGATATTCCATCTCATTACAGCACTCATTCTTTATGGGTATTTGATTCCTATCTCCCTGTATGTCTCAATTGAACTTGTGAAGGTATTGCAAGCACATTTCATAAACCAGGACATTCATATGTTTGATGAGGATACAGGCAATACTGCTCAGGCGCGGACATCAAACTTGAATGAGGAGCTTGGCCAGGTTCATACAATTTTGTCAGATAAGACTGGCACTTTGACCTGTAATCAGATGGATTTCTTGAAGTGTTCAATCGCTGGGGTTTCATATGGTGTGGGTTCGAGTGAAGTTGACAATCGCTGCTGCAAAACAGATGGTCAGCGATGATGATCAAGATATTCATGTACAAGATGTATGGGAGAATAATGAGGATGAAATACAGCTAGTGGAAGGAGTAACTTTCAGTGTTGGAAGGACCCGAAAGTCCTCAATAAAAGGTTTTAGTTTTGAGGATGACCGTCTTATGCAAGGGAACTGGACTAAGGAGCCAAATTCTTCTGCGATTCTTCTGTTCTTCAGAATACTTGCTCTTTGTCACACTGCTATTCCTGAGGTGAATGAGGCAACTGGTGCTCTTACCTATGAAGCAGAATCACCTGATGAGGGGGCTTTCCTTGTGGCAGCCAGAGAATTTGGATTTGAATTTTTCAAGAGAACACAATCAAGTGTCTTTGTCAGGGAGAAATTCACCTCTTCTAATGGCCCAATTGAGAGGTTGCCTATTAGCATTTCGTTAACTGTGTCCTATTCATCTATGCGTTTTTCTTAATCCTTGGTTTGGGTTTTTCAGGGAGTTCAAGGTTCTCAATCTATTGGAATTCAACAGCAAAAGAAAACGAATGTCAGTAATTTTGAAGGATGAAGATGGGCAAATTCTTCTTTTTTGCAAAGGAGCAGATAGGTAGGATTTTGTACCAAATATTTTCTTTGCTGGTGCTTGTGTTTTGATTTTATGGGTACTTGTGCTTCATCTTGATATTCTGGAGCTCAAAATAGTAACTTACAAAGTGTTGCCAAGGATGAACTTGCATAGTTAATAACTTGCTTGTATTGCCAACATGCATAGGTTATTTAGGCTTCAACTTGACTATCTTTCATTGTTCCTTCTTCAAAACTTTGCAGCATCATATTTGAAAGACTGGCAAAAAATGGAAGGGTGTTTGAAGCTGATACGAGCAAGCATCTCAATGATTATGGTGAGGCAGGCTTGCGGACACTGGCTCTATCATACAGAGTCCTCGAGGAATCAGAATATTCCTCTTGGAATGCTGAGTTTCTTAAAGCAAAGACCTCTATTGGACCTGACAGAGAATTGCAACTTGAGCGAGTCTCAGATTTGATTGAAAGAGAGCTGATCCTTGTTGGTGCAACCGCAGTAGAGGACAAACTACAAAAAGGGGTGAGATTGATTTTTTTTTTGGTGTGTCGAGAATGGTAAAGATATGTTATTGGGTCCTGTTGTCATGCCAGTAACATTTTTTACTTGTTTTATGATATGTCTTGTTCTATCAGGTTCCTCAGTGCATAGATCGTTTGGCACAAGCAGGTCTCAAGATCTGGGTTCTGACAGGTGATAAGATGGAAACTGCGATTAACATTGGGTAAGTTCTTGCATGGTGCAGCCTTTCCAGACCAAAAGTTGGTGTCTCTTCAAGGATGATAATATGTTTAGTCTGAATGTCATGTACATTTCTTCTTTGCAGATACGCATGCAGTTTACTGAGGCAAGGCATGAGACGAATATGTTTGTCGATACCCACTGGTGACCAAGTAGCCCAGGATGCAAAGAAGGTACCTCCGTATGCATTTTTTTTCTCTGTACTTTAGATGGCATTAATCTACACAGTAATTTTCTTTATGGTAGGCTTTGCTTTCATCTTTAACAACTGATCAGGCTGCAAAGGAGAGTCTCATGTTGCAAATCGCCAATGGTTCACAAATGGTCAAGCTAGAGAAGGATCCTGATGCAGCGTTTGCTCTAGTTATTGATGGAAAAGCGCTTACATTTGCTTTGGAAGATGACATGAAGCATATGTTCCTGAATCTTGCAATAGAGTGTGCTTCTGTCATATGTTGCCGTGTGTCCCCAAAGCAGAAAGCACTGGTAACGTCATCTATCACCAACCCATGATCTGCATTTTCCATAAGCCAAAGCTGAGTATGCTTGCCTTCATTTTGCAGGTGACCCGACTGGTCAAGGAAGGTATTGGAAAAACTACATTAGCAATAGGTGATGGTGCAAATGATGTAGGCATGATTCAAGAAGCTGATATAGGAGTTGGTATAAGTGGGGTTGAGGGCATGCAGGTTTGTCATCCAGATTACTGTGGTCCTCTACATAACCTAGTGTGGTGCTGCTTTGAGATAACATTAAGGATATGTCTTACAAATAGATTTTGACTGGCTTCTTTTCTTTGGCTAGGCTGTGATGGCTAGTGATTTCTCTATATCCCAATTTCGGTTCCTTGAGCGACTGCTTGTTGTCCATGGCCATTGGTGCTATAAGAGAATTGCCCAAATGGTGCTGTTCAAAGCATTTCCATTATATTTTACATCCTATTGGATTATGTTTGTATTAAATTTGCAGATTAGTGTACTGACTACCGAGTCTTCTTTTATCGACTGCAGATCTGCTACTTCTTCTACAAGAATATTGCTTTCGGACTTACTATATTTTACTTTGAGGCATTTGCTGGATTTTCTGGTCAATCAGTTTATGGATGATTGGTTTATGCTACTCTTCAATGTTGTTCTTACCTCGCTGCCTGTTATCTCACTTGGAGTATTTGAGCAGGATGTTTCGTCTGAAATCTGCTTACAGGTTTGTTATAGAAGAGCCAACTTATTTTGAATATATGGCTTATGAGAAATAAAATATGTTTGGGAAGGAAAGTAAGGCCTAGTTCTGGAAATTTCCACAAAGCAATCTTAGTAAGAAGATATTCAAAAGATGGTTTATCAAACCTTGTTTCTTTCAACTCAATTCCATTGGCTTCATTCTGCACTCAATAAAATGTGGTTAGATTATCTGGTTCATGTATTCAGACATCCAAAATATAAGGCACAAATCTATGTTGCATAATTTAGTATCTATGGTTGTAAAATATAATGTGTTTGAAATATGCAACTAGCAAAAGTTCTTGTAAAAAGAACTGCATAACAGCTTGTTAAATACAAAACAAGTGTTAACAAATGTGTCTTAAATCATCCATGCTGCCAATGTTATGCTAGGAATTTGACTAAAAATTGTCCAGCTGAGTCACCCATAAACGTCGGTGCAAACCACAAACTTTTTGTCCTTTGTTGCCTTGTGCAGAATAAACAAAAGTAAATAATTAGAGTAGATTAAACTTTAATGACAAACCTAATGGGGAATGAAAATCATATATTCCCGCTAGTTATTCAGTTTATTCCATTTTCGTTTACATTATACTACTTGTGTAATTATTGCGAAACGATTATTTATCAAAATTTCAAGAAAATGCAAATGCACATCAATTTGATCTAACATGGTTGGATGATGCCAATCGTAATAAAATAAATCTTGTCTTAGCTGGGCAATGAGTAGTTTACATTTCTGCCAAGTAAATATTTATGCTTTTTACTTTCTGATCCTGGATGATACCACATAACCCTGCGTCAGGTCCTTCACACATTAGGACCTGGTCAGGGCTATTTGGACATGCATCAACTGTAATACATCCTCGTATGTCATCACTGACATGGCATAACTTGCATTGTGCAGTTCCCAGCGTTATATCAGCAAGGACCGAAAAACCTTTTCTTCGATTGGTACCGGATTTTAGGATGGATGGCGAATGGCCTCTACTCATCTCTGGCCATATTCTTTCTCAACATCTGTATATTCTATGATCAGGCAATCCGTTCTGGAGGACAGACTGCCGACATGGCTGCAGTGGGAACTACTATGTTCACCTGCATCATCTGGGCTGTCAACATGCAGATTGCTCTGACAATGAGCCATTTCACCTGGATTCAACATCTCTTTGTTTGGGGCAGCGTAGGAACTTGGTACCTCTTCATAATTGTCTATGGCTCGGCATTGAGGTCCCGTGACAATTATCAGATTCTATTGGAAGTTCTAGGGCCTGCTCCCTTGTACTGGGCGGCAACGCTTCTGGTGACTGCTGCTTGCAACATCCCCTACCTGATTCACATATCCTACCAGAGATCATGCAATCCACTTGATCACCATGTGATCCAAGAGATCAAGTACCTGAAGAAAGACGTCGAAGACCAAACGATGTGGAAGAGGGAGCGGTCGAAGGCCCGGCAGAGGACAAAGATCGGTTTCACTGCGAGGGTTGATGCGAAGATCAAGCAGATCAGGGGGAAGTTGCATAAAAAGGCCCCATCCTTAACCATCCATACTGTATCGTAGGACATCTGAGTCATCTGACCCGACTTATCGACAGTAGTTGTCACCTTACTTTTCTCATGCAAGGCAGCGGTTTTTGGCTTCACCCATCTATACAGTGAAATTCTTTCTCTTTTTTTTCTTAATTTTCTGATCATATTGGATTTTTTTCTCCGCGTGTAAGAAATGTTGGGGGTGTGATTGGCGGCATTTCCCCGAGTAGAAGTTCCAAAGCCAGCCATGTAAAAAGTATAGCTCCTTTTCAGTTGGAAGAACATCTTTAGATAGCTGACAATATATGTATATCTGCAATTTTGCTTATTTTTGTTCTGTCATTGTCTTCTCTGTAATTATTCGATATTGGCATCTGCAGTGGTGATTGTAGTATCTTGCTACTGATTTTCTAATGCCTACTGAACACGGGGAGATAATGAGGTATTCATGATGGTTAGGACGAGCTTTCCACGCAATGTTTCAGTGTTAACCCAAGTATGGTGTAGCCTTATATCACAAGTCATCGATTCAACTTTTAGAAAATTAATGGAAGTGCACATTTTCGCTGTAGTTTCTCCCGTGGCTTTAAGAGTTGTTATAGTTTAGCTATATGCAAACCTACACTTTGCAGCGGGATATCTAAGTTAAGAATGACAAACTAATTGCAGTTAAAAATGACAGCCTAATTGCAGCAGGTGAGTACTGTGCTTATAGCTGTTTATTCCCTCGTTTTTCATAAACACGCTTCCTGCCAAACGATATGTTTTTTATAAAAATTTTCTATTTGAAAGTATCTTAAAAAATCAAATAGATCTATTTTTAAGTTTCTAATAGTCAATACTTAATTAATCATGTGTTAACGATGTTTCTCGTTTTGCGCACGTAAAAGCACAACCGAATGCTATGTTAGAAGATGGGCAATAGGAATGTGCAATTTGATTTCACTATCATAAGAACTACTTTTTCTGTTATTTTTGATGAGCAATTTTAGAACAAAACAGAATGCAATTGAAAGTATCGTGGTTTCAGTTTCCTCCAACTCCCCCTTTCATGTTTAGTGTGTTTTTTTTTTGTTTTCTTACTCAGTTACGCACTATTCTTTTTTCCTATAAATATTTTTTTATCCTGTGGTGAAAGTTTTTTTTCCTATATAAAAGGCTTTCCACTCAAGATTTTTAGTTTTTAGGTGAATTTTGAAGTTTCTTGAGGAAAGTTCATTTATGGGAAGTTTTAGCGTGGATTTTTTTCCCTGTGGAAAGTTTTCTAATTTGTATTAATTTATTTTGTTGTGGAAAGTTTTATCGTGTTCAAAGGTGTGAACTTCCGTTTGTACCTTCGCTTAATAGGGGATTTACAATGCAAGGGTAGTCTCCGAAGTAGTCTCATTCTCTATATAAATTAGTTGATATCTCACGCTCTGGTATGAAATGTTTGAATGAGTGTATGTTAAATATTATAGAAATAATAGACGGATGTATATTGAAATATTATGAACATGATGTTGTGAATGATAATTTGACATGCTTACATGTTAAGCTCTAAAATATAATAAATTGTAGAGAATATTCCATGCTTGTATGAGCTTTAAGGTGTTTAGAATAATAATTGTTGGTGAGTGATAATGTGGCATATTTGCATATTGAGATTTAGGAGCTAATAATTGCTAGTGGATTTCAACTATATATAAGATATAGATAGATAGATAAAAGGCAGATGGAGTCACTGTATAAGGCACTTTGCACACAACACTGTGATAGCCGTATTGGACCCATAAAATCTTTTATATTTCAGCTCTTTGAGTTTTTATTCACCCCTTTTATCACTGTATTTTTGTTAAAACTTTTACAGTAAAGACCCTATTTCTTAAAAAAATTATCTCATAAGTGTCATTTGACCCATCTATCAATCTATATATCAGCACTATCATCCTCTTTCCTCTGTCTTCAACTTTCTAGATTTGCAATTCCACATCCTATCTGTCGGCGAAACGGGACTGGGGTCCCCACAGTCGCCGAGGACGCGTAGGTCTTCGGCCACGTCAGTTCCCCGGGGCCACAATCTGCACAAGCGACGGCCAGCTACGGTCGTCGTCCCGCTGAGCGCCGGGGCCCGAGCACCGCCCGGATCTAGACAGCATAGGCCTTGCCCCCGGGGGGCCATCTCGCCATCGGCCCTGGGCTCGTCCCCAGGGCGCCATCTCCATCGCCCCCGGGCTCGCCCCCGGGGCACCACCTCCATCGGCCCCGGGGGGGGGGGGGGGGCGCCACCTCCAATCGGCCCTGGGCCTCGCCCCCGGGGCGCCACCTCCATCAGCTTCGGCCCTGGGGCGTCATTGGCCTCGGGCCCGTGCCTTGCCTCCGGGGCGCCATCGTCTCACCCCGTGCCCGGGGCCACATGTCGGTCCCCGACAGGCTCTGCGCCAGCCCTCCAGCTACCCACATTAATAGCGAGACGACGGGGCGCCTCCCACCTGTCTCCCGACAGAGAGGAGCCGTACGCTGTCACATCTCCATAATCTGGTCGCCCGACAAGAAACCGACCAGACATGCTCTGCCACAGCCGCCCGTAGCAGCAGAGCGATGTGGTGACCAGACAACCAGACCAGCCGCCCGCAGCACGCGACTAGGCGCTTCTCCAGGCGCGGCGCAGCAGGTGGCTGTGGGCGTGCGCGTCACATCTCCGTGCTCCGGCAGCCCACCGTAGCGGCTCCGGCGTGGCAACAGCAGGCGGATGTACACGACAAGACAGACCATGCCTAGCTCTCTCCGGGCGGCTCGGCACTGTGGACTCCCCTAATTCTATAAAGGAGGATCCAAGCCGACGAGCGATGGGGGACCGGCGAAGCTCCAGCATTAGCAACCGCCGAGGATTCTCTGCTCTCGCGCTCTAGTTGCCACTCTGGCTACTGTCTTTCTTCCTCAGCGCCGGCAAGCGGGCTGAGCTCTCCTTGTAACAGTCATACCACATTCATCCACCTCATAGCCAAACACACACAGGAGTAGGGTATTACGCTCCGAGCGGCCCGAACCTGTCTAAAACGCCTCCTGTCTCTCCCGCGCGATTGCCACGGTTCGGACGGTCCGTTCCCGAAACGGACGGTCCGAACCTCTTTTCCCCTAGCTCGGGCCTCCAGTCCCGAGCATCCATCGTCTCCAGACGCCGCGTCCGCCTGAGAACTACTCCCCTGGCCGAATCTCAAAGGGGGGTCTCCTGACTTCCCGCCGTCGAGGTTTCATCCTCCGACACTATCCATTTTTTTCCCGATAAAAGGCAGCATGACGCACGACAACTCACCTTGTCGCCTACACATTGATGTCCCTTGTGCGGTAGTGAGCCCAACGGTGCTTGGCTACTCTTTCATGCCGGCGAGCCTCGTGCCCAGCCACTTCTCCACACACCCGCTCTCTCCTCTTCGTGATCTTCTTGTCCTCCTGTCCACGGCAGCTGGTGGCCTCTCTGCTATCTACCGCAAGCCTTGTCCCATAAGCTCCTATGAGCAAGCTCCCCTAGATCTAGGCGTGGGCTCATCGAATCTAGTTGTTGCTTGCATAGCACGATGATCGTCAATCTTAGGAGGTCGGCAAGGTTGGTGCTTTTTCGAGATCGGCATGACTACAAGTGGAGGAGACATAGAATGCGTAGCGACCCCATAGATCTAAGTGCATTAACTCATGTGTGAAGTGTCTTTTCTTGCTGGACCAATTTCTCTCTCTTCAACGCACCATTCCTTCTGTAGGACATATTGACATCCTATGAGCTAAACTCCTCTCGATGATAATATTTAAACTTATGTGGAGGTTGGGGGCATGAGGACGAGCCACATACACTAAAAATGCTTATTAGGAGCACTTGGTCCAATATGAAGCAAACTAGAAAAAAAACCTAGTTAAAGCATTAGGTAAGATCCGATTCATTATACTAATAAAAGAGATTTTATCAAAAGTACAATTCGCTCTTTATGGATTTCTTTTTATCTTATTATAAATACAATGAACTTATTTAAAATTCACTTTTTACGAATTTTTTAAACTTATTATAAATACAATAAACTTTTTAACGTCGAATGAAAAAAATACACCATTTTATTTTTACTATTCTCTTCGTTCTAGAGCACTACGGGCCACACTTTCTTCGCGTTGGCACGAATCATCACGCACATACCAACGGACGCAATCAGCTGGGCGGCCAACCCAAAGAGCTAAAATCCCCACGCGAATTCTAACCTCGCCGCCACCTCACCTACTCTACTCTACTGTACTCTACTCTTCACCAGCAACCTCTCTCCCTCGCCCACCCCCGAAGCGGCGCCGGCGCGGCTAGGGTTTGCTCTAGCCACGAACCCTAAACCCTACCACTCCCCTCTCTGGAGCTCCGGTTCCTGCTAGGTAATTTAGTCGCCCGCGCTCGGCCGGCCAGCGATTCGGTCGTTGGCTAGGGTTTCGGTAGTTTTTGCTCTTCGCTGAGCTCCATTTGGGTGGTCGCTGCAGCAGCCGTCGTGGTGGTGGGTGGGGGTGGCATGGCGGGGTACGGGGAGGAGAACCAGAACGCCATGAACGGGTACGAGGAGGAGGAGGAGGAGGAGGAGGAGGAAGAGGAAGTGGAGGAGGTAGAGGAGGAGGTGGAGGAGGAGGAGGTGGAGGAGGAGGAGGAAGAGGAGGAGGGGGACGAGAGGGCTGATGCCGCCGCGGTGGCTGAGGCGGCGGAGGCAGAGGAGAGGCGAGGCGGAGGTGGAGGAGGGGAGGGCCTTGGTAATGGCGAGGCTGGTGGCGAGGAAGGGGGGAGGATCGCGGGTGCAGAGGGCGGTGATGCATCGGGGTGAGTCCCTTCTCTTGGGCTTTTCAGGGTTTGGTCTAATCTGTTGTGTTGGATGTGGTTGGCTGACTATGTAGGTTTGATCTATGTGCCTCCGCAGGAAAATTTTTGTTGGAGGTGTAGCCTGGGAGACAACTGAAGGTAGAGAGGATGAATTCTTTTTTTGGGATTTTGTTAAATACGACATTTTTAATTGTGCAAAATCATGTGTTCTAAGAGATTATTTTAAAGGATTATACAAACATATAGTAGATAGGAACAAAGTAGTTTTCTTCAGTAGCAACCTAAAGAAGAATTTAACGAAAATCATTGCTCTTAAAAGACATGCCTTTTTTTGTTGTGGTTGTACTTCATAACGTTGGAAGCATGACTAACTGAACAAAAGCTTAGTTTTGCTTAGGCTGAGATGTGAAATAGAATCTATGATCTGCAAGTCGTGGAACTTAAATGCTACTTTGTAATATACTAAGAAGCAATCATGTACCTTTGTTCTGTATAGATATATTTTCACATTGAAATGTAGAAAGAGATTGAACAACATGGGCCAACTTAGTTAACCAGTTTTAGAAGCTTGGCAATTGGTAATTTGACTAGGAGTTTTAAGCACAGATGCTATGTGAATGCTTTAATCATGAATAAGTTGCTTTATTTTAGTCATGTTGTTTCATCTAGTTGTTGAAATGTGTTTTGTGTGTTCGTTGTCTGATGCATACACAGGGGTATATTTATCTTTTTTATTTGTTTGATTACCATTTGCACCATTATATATTTTTTTTTCTGTTTTTGATCTTCCAATTGTAAATAATAAAATTAATTGCAACTGTATGGATGTGCATGTGTTTTGAATGCTTTTGTTTGGAAGCTAAAATTCTTATATTGCATTTTGTTTGAACTGAGAAATGGGAATTACTTCCACTTAAATAACATTTAAGTAGGAGGCAGGACTTGACTCTTTGTGTCATACTCAGTATGACCTTACTCATTTGGTGTTGTTATTTGGACACAAATTCTTCTGGCTATTTTTTGCTCTTGAATTTTCAGTGAATGCACTGTTCTGTTTATTTACATTGGGTCTATGATCACAGGGATGCATGGTCTTACTGTTAGTACATTTTTGAGGGGTGCCGCGTTGTAGTTTCTAACTAGAATTAGTTCTGCAGGATAACACTAAAACTTGGTCAAGTCTATGCTCAATCTGTTTGTGTATCTTTTATTTGTATATATCTCCTGAAGTTTACCCATTTTGTTGTTTTAACTATTTAAATTGGTGGAGCCTATCAACTAATAGTAATAAAATAGTTGAATCTGGACAATTAATTTTTCCAGGAAAAATGTTCATATAATTGTAATCACATCAATATTGTTTAGATAAGTCCCTTTTTTTTTGCATATGTTGTTTATGCTTTATTTGTCTTTTATGCAGAATCGTTCACCAAGCATTTTGAGAAATATGGAGCTATAACTGATTCTGTCATCATGAAAGACAAGCATACTAAGATGCCTCGTGGATTTGGTTTTGTTACATTTTTGGATCCATCTGTTATTGACAGGGTTCTGCAAGATGAACACACTATAGATGGAAGAACGGTAAGCCCTCTATGTTGACAACAAGTTGGAGAGGTGGTTTAGTTGTACACTTCACCATAAGATGCACACTTGTTTTAGAGATTGTTCTGACCTGTCACTCAAACATTTTGATCTATCAAGGTTGAAGTCAAAAGGACTGTCCCGAGGGAGGAAATGTCGTCTAAAGTTGGTCCTAAGACAAGAAAAATCTTTGTTGGTGGTATTCCACCATCTCTTACTGAAGGTAGCCAGTGAAACCAAGATGCTTCCTTTTTACAAGAAAAAATATATTTGTATTCTAGAAAACAGTGACTTGAATACTCCAAGTTTTACAAATGTTATGTCTTGAACATATTTGTTTCATTTGCTAATATGGTTGTTATGAAACCTCCAGATAAATTGAAGGAGCATTTCTCCTCATACGGGAAGGTAGTTGAGCATCAGATTATGCTTGACCATGGCACTGGGCGGTCACGAGGCTTTGGCTTTGTCACTTTTGAAAATGAGGATGCTGTTGAAAGGGTTATATCAGAAGGGAGAATGCACGATCTTGGAGGGAAACAGGTCACTAGCTTCCGTTGCTTCCAACTTTTCCTTCTAGTTAATATTGTTGACTTTCCTGTAATTATGATCTTAAATATCAGTTGTTTAATTGGATATACTGTTCATGAATTGATTTTATTAAAATTTGCTGAATTTATTTTTTTAACAAGAGAATCTTGTTTTCTACTTCTCTACTATTTGAAGTTTGAACGTTGTTCCTTCTTGTTGATTACCTGTCTACTGTGCCAAGTAGCCAGTGTTGTTGTTGTAGTATATTGACTGCATGGGTCTTTCTTGATTCATTCCTACTTTAAGGAACTGAAATCAATATCATATCCATTTGAATCAATACCTACTGGAAGCAGTAGGTAGTCTTCTCGGTGCACAATCACTACCTCTTCTGTTTTACGTGACTTTGGATTAGTAGATCTTTAGTTTCTTTTCTTGCTGTACCAGATTGGTGGCAGGTTGATTTGAAATACATTGTAGTTTGTTATGGTGATTTGTTGTGAAGGTCTGTTCTCCTTCGCAGAGGGTGGGCTTTTGCATTCTATGATACGAGACAAGCAATCCTGATGCCTCTATGTTTGCTATCTGCTAAAACAATGTGCTTTGTGTTTAATGTTACTTCCCAGTGAACTGCTGAACTGAAGTATAGGTCCGTAACTTCCCTTTTTGTTAGCATCTGGAGAAGTCCTTGGACAAATTAAGTGCTACTCTTTTCTCTCGTCTTTTTTATATGCAAATATCTAATTTAGAGCTAGGAGTAAGATGCATGATTTTATATCTTAAGGTAGACTTTATATGATTGGAAATTTGATAAGGTTTATAACTGTACTGTACATATGAAGTATTATTGGAATGGCACTATGGTAGTTAACTTGAAGATTTGTTTGATAACGTCACCTGTTTGGTAATTCTGCAGGTTGAAATAAAGAAGGCTGAGCCAAAGAAACCTGGTGGGGGTGATTCTAGCTCTACCGGGAGACATAGTCACGGCAGTGGTGGTGGCTACCGTAGTTCTTACCGTGGTAGTGGTGGCAGTGGTGGAGGCAATTCTGGGAGCAGCAGCAGCAGTGGCTATGGTGGATATGGTGGTGGCTATCGGTTGGCTGCTGCAGCATATTATGGTAGTACAGGATATGCTGGCTATGGCAGAGGTTATGGATATGGAGGTAATGCTGCCTTTGGATCAGGCTTTGGCTCTGGCTATGGTGGTTCAATGTATGGAGGTCCATATGGTGCCTATGGTGCATACGGTGGTGCGTATGGAGGTGGCGCATATGGTGCACCAGGTGGCTATGGTGCAGGAGGATACGGTGCTTATGGGGGAGCTGGAGGTATGGGCGGTGGTGGCAGCGCAAGTGGTCGAGGCTCGAGCAGATACCATCCGTATGGAAAATGAGCATCAAACAATTGCGGCTTATTAGAACTGATAATAAATCTATACCTTACCCTCATTATCTATTTCGAGAAAGTTGGAACATTCCATTCAGCTTGTTGAACCTCAGGCATCAGAACATTTTTTTGATGCTTTGCATTGCATCGTATCTGGCAACAAATACGTGGATTCTATCCGCTGAACCCTGAAACCTCCCTGATCTTTGTAGAAGCTACAGATAAAACACTGTTGTATTCATTAGTCACTATGCAGCCGTAGAACCTTTGAAAGTTGAAACTAAGCTTTGTAGCAGGAAGAATATTTGTGTGTTGGAACAATGTATTGCGAGGTAACACTCTCAATGAGCAGCTAACTGTTGCCAGTTTGGCATATATGTAGGGAGACACTTAAATCATTTGACATATGCTTCTCACTTTTTTAGTTTGATATCTTTGTAGCATTTTGATCTGCAGGAAGCTTGAGAAATCTTCAGTCTCCACAGGTTATTTTGTACTACCATCTACTTCTTGCATGTTGTCTAGTTTCTTACTTTATCATTGCAATTAATCATCTATGCATTCACAATAACCTAGATTCATAACATGTATATCCATGTGCCTCACAAGACACACAACAAATATTCTTGGGATCATCTATGGAATAAAAGGTTTCCCCAGCCCTACTCTATATGATTGTCTTATTGTCTAGATATAAATGCCCTGGTTAATTTTGATGAGGTATGGAACCAGGAAATATCATGTGTCAGGACCCAAACGAATTGAACCCTGATCTGCAGAGACATAATTCAGAGTCTGGCGAAGTGTCTACCTATTAGGAGCCTACATGAATGAAAATTGCAGGAAATAAAGAATTGAATTAATAGATCGAAATGGTAGCCGCAAGACAAAGAAAATGGGTATAAAACTAGGGTTTCATTTCATAGCTTAGATTTCACAATTACACAGGCCACAGCTTATCCCGAGTCCGCCGCTCACCAAACGACAAGAACATGACATCAGCAGTACTTAGCACCATATTAGTACTAACTAAATTACAATAATAACAAATAACCATTAATAATAATTAAGAGATATGAAGACTTAATAGCCCTCCGAACATCATTAGCAGCCTAGGCATCAGTCTGTAACACGAACTGGCATCCTTTAATCTGACTTGTGCATGTAATGCTCCTTCTCATCCCCAATTTGACTCATAACATTTCAGTCTGACAATATGCACATAATTTTTGGGTGTAGTCACCATACGCACCAACTAATAGATATCATAAAATAATATTTAATAAAGTTGTACATATACTTTTAGTACTATACCTATGTATAAAATTGGAAGGTCTCAATTAAGACAAACCAAATCCTTGCATGTTAATGTTTGCCGATTTTCTAATTGCTCTATCTTAGAAATAAAAGTATTTCTCGAGTTTTATTTTATGACGACTAGATAAAATTAAATAAACGATAGCTATAATTAGTTGAGACGAGAAAGTAGATAAAAAAAATTAAATTAGAGCAACGATTAGTTGAGACGAGAGAGGACGGACAAGCAGCTAAAAACTTGGACACTACAGGTGCTGTATTTTTTCGTGAAGGAAATAGTCTGATGGGTCACAATCAAAATTATCGGAGAAAGAGAAGCGTAATATTCCGAGGACATGTAGATGCAGGCCTGGCCGTGTGCGCGATCGCGGCGGGCACATGCCACAAGAAATGATCCCGTCGCGTGGTCCACGCGCCCCTCGCGCCATGGTGTCGACACGGCCATCGCGACCCCCCGTGTCCAGGTACGAAACGGCAAGACCGCAAGACCAACCAATAAAAAAGAATTTCCGATCCTAAGTTCCCAACCACAACCTCCCGAGCCGCTGCCTCGTGGGCCACACGCCTCCCCGTCGCCGCGCAGCCAGGGCCCCACCGCTTGGCCCGCCGCGCAGCCGTACGGCCGCCCCCGGGTGCCATGACGACATCCTCTCTGACCGTGGCCCCCCCTCCGATGGGGAGGAGATTGACGCACGCGTGTGTCCGCTTCCTCCTCCTGCCCCTTCCCCGCATGCAGAGTTGTAGATGCGCGCGTGGCAGCTTAGGCCCTACAGCTATACTTCCTTTTACTTAAAATATTGTAATATAGTTAATCTAAGTACTATCAATCTAAAAAGGAACTATATATAAATTATATATATCAAGTTTATTACTATATTATTATATTTTTAGAACAAAGAAAGCATATTGAAATTGATTTTTCATCCTTTGAGAGAGAGGATGCCTACTCATTCTGTTCATGTTACCTTAAAAAGTCATAGTAAAATTTAAAAAAAATTAATAAGATAGATCAATATTTACTATATCACTACGCAAACATATAAGTTTAAATTTAACTCATACAAATAGAAACAAAAACAATAAATTTAATTATGAATAATATACAGTATTTACAGTTAAATTTATTATTTTTATGTGTATAAGCTAAATTTAATCTTGTATATTTATAAAGTGACATATCACGTATAGATGTATCTTATCAAATTTTTAAAAACTTTTTGATGATTTTTTAAATGACATGCAAAACGAGTCCATATCCCTCGGGATGAAAAGAGTTTCCGCTATATATCAGCGGCAGCGAGCGCGTGCTGACGCGAAGGCGTACGGGTCGTCGTTGCTGCTGTATCGGGCGGGCGGGCGGGAGTTCGGTGGATGAAGTGGTAATCGGCGGCTGTTCGAGTCGAGACGCATAGGACAGAGGCTGATTGGATTACTCTATATACATTCCGTACATCGGCACTGGCGTTCTTCGAGGTGAAGCTGCTGCTGGGTTGTTTCGCTGTTTTTTTGGAGGGGGTTTTGCTCTCGATTTCTCGTTCGCGACGCCCGATTGCGAGGCGGAGCCAGTTATTTTGTTTTTCTGATAGTTTGGGTCTCGTTTTGGTGTAATCCGCAGGAAATGGAGTCGTCGTCGTCGTGGTACATCTCCGGATACCTCCGCCAGATCGCAGGTTGGGCTCAACAGGAGGGGATTTTTTTTTTGAATTTTTTTCCGGTAAGACCTCTCGTGAGAGCTCGTGATTCTGACTTCGTGTGATGGTGTGGCAGCGTCGGTGTCGGCGGCGAGCTGCGACGCGGCGGCGGGCGGCGGGGACGAAGAGTGCCGCGACGAGGCAGCGGCCCTGCGGCTGAAGATGGTGGCCGTCGCGTCCATCCTCATAGCTGGCGCGGCCGGGGTCGCCATCCCGCTCGTCGGCAATAGGCGGCGGGGCGGTGGCGGTGGCGGAGGCGCGTCCTCCGGCGGGCTGTTCGTGCTCGCCAAGGCGTTCGCGGCGGGGGTGATCCTGGCCACGGGGTTCGTGCACATGCTGCACGACGCGGAGCACGCGCTCTCGAACCCGTGCCTCCCGGCCTCCCCCTGGCGCCGCTTCCCGTTCCCGGGGTTCGTCGCCATGCTCGCCGCGCTCGGCACCCTCGTCGTCGACTTCGTCGGCACCCACTTCTACGAGCGGAAGCACCGCGAGGAGGCCGAGGCCGCGGCCACGGCCGCAACCGCCGAAGAGGCGGCGGCGCTGCTCGAGGACGGGGCGCTGTCGGGAGCCGTGGCCACCGTCGGGGACGGCGAAGGGAGGGATGGGGCAGGCGAGAAACGGGACGCCATGCACATCGTCGGGATGCACGCGCACGCGGCCGCGCACCGGCACAGCCATGCGCACGTCCACGGCGCGTGCGATGGGCGAGCTGTGCATGACGGCCACGCGCATGGCCATGCCCATGGCCACGAGGAGGGCCCGTCCGCTCGCCATGTGGTTGTCTCGCAGGTACGCATAGTGCCAATTTGCCATGATGATACGAACACGTAATTACCCGACAAATTTTACCTTCTCAAGGAGGTACAACATCAATTACTGCACCTTAATTACTGTAGTTGCTTACGGCTGAGTTAACAATCTTATGTGTGCATATTCAGTGCATAATCCTTTGTAGGCAAATTTGTTGTGACTATAGTTACACTAGATAGTACAACAATGGATATGAAGTGTGATATCTTGGACACATGTTGTAATTTGTAATCTACGTTGTATGCTGACTAATTATTTGCTATATTATCTACAAGATTCTGGAGCTGGGCATCGTATCTCACTCGGTCATCATCGGGCTATCGTTGGGCGTCTCTCAGAGCCCGTGTACCATCAAACCTCTGGTTGCTGCCCTCTCATTCCACCAGTTCTTTGAGGGTTTCGCGTTGGGCGGCTGCATTTCTGAGGTTAATACTTGCTTTATTTGTGCTTTATGATTGACATTTCCATGCTAGAAGGTAATATGATTGTGATGTGGTGCCCATTGTCTATGACTGAATGAGTGCAGGCTCAGTTAAAGAACTTCTCTGCTTTCATGATGGCTTTCTTCTTTGCTATCACAACACCTGCTGGGATCAGCGTGGGCGCGGCGATTGCATCATTTTACAACCCCAACAGCCCCAGGGCATTGGTGGTGGAGGGAATTCTGGACTCAATGTCGGCCGGTATACTGATCTATATGGCATTAGTGGATCTTATTGCTGCTGATTTTCTTAGCCGGAAGATGAGCTGCAACCCAAGGCTTCAAGTGGGCTCATATATAGCTCTGTTTCTTGGGGCGATGGCCATGGCAGCCCTGGCGTTATGGGCTTAGTGAGTAGATTTTAAGTAAGATAAGGCTTGGGAGAAACTGCTTGGTGTTCAATGTGCTACGAGTTGCTCCCTAGTTGCTTGTAATTCTGGAGGAAGATGGGCTCTTCTTTTTCTTTTTTCGTTTCGTTCATTGTTCTGTTTGTTTGTTCTTTCCATGGTGATGGGTTATACAGGTCCCACTTTTTGTTCATACAAAACAAAGTCCCTCATTGGGATTTATCTGATGGATAGAGAAGAGTGATAATATAGTTCAGGGAACAAAGAGTTCTTGAGTTCAACCCTATTTGCACATGTGCATTCTATTCTGTTGTTATGTATGAGAGGACTTCGCATTCCTCTTGCTTCTAGGTTTTTAATCTTGCATATGCATCAATATGGATCTTGGAACAGTGAACTGAAGAGCTTAAATATTTCAGGCCATATTGCCACTAGGTGTGGTCACTGGCTGTCAACTAGCACTGACTTTACTAAGCTGCTTGTAGTTCTTGAGGAAGAGGACAGGCTTTTACTTGGTTGCTTGTTCTTGAGGAAGATGGGTGGCTTTTCTTTTCTTTTTGTTTGTTCATTCTTTTCTGGTATTAGCCACATAAGTCCGTGACTCCATGTTTTAATTATATAAAATGACGCACAAGCATGTAACTCAGGGATAAAAAGTTGTTCAGTTCGACCAGTATTGGCTGGTTAACTATTCATGTGGGTGGTAATAAGATTTGACGTTTCAGTCTCATGCTATAAAATTTTTATCTTGAGCCTGCATCAATATGAACTCCAAATGATCCCCACAAAAAAAAAGAACTTCACATGAAACCTGACTCCTTTGGTGCACCGTCACTGTTTTGCGTACATTATAATCTTTCTCAGTCCACATGCAAATATGATTTGAGTGTTTGTTTGGTGCAGATGTATCCTTTCTCTTGTATAGTTTGTTGATTGCCATAATTCACTGAATGTTGCTGGTCATTTGGTGATGTGGAACATTGCTAAATATTTTTGTTGCTTGACTGCAGATTCAAGTGTAAATCATGATGGGTTTCTTTTTAATAAAGTTGATTTATCTTTGTCTGGGTTGTCCTAGTTACTAATGAGCTGAACATTGTTCTTATATTCCACTTCCGTGCGAATATATTTTATATTTACATTGTGTCTGAAGCAAAATATTTTTATTTCTGAAGAGAGAAATATTTATCAAGTATATGAGTTCTCAATCTTGTATTACTTGTATTGATTTGTGAATATAAGATGTTTAGTATCCTGATATTATTTTGCCCCTGTGGTGCTATTTCCACATACCCTGTCATCTCGGTGCTCACTTCTGATGGCATTGTGTATGCTGTTGAAAAAAATGATTTAAGCATCATGTATTTAAGGTTTATGTAAATGGACTGTTTATGATCTTTCATATTTATTAGCTGCAGCCTGCAAGTGGATCTTACTTTCGCAACTTGTATAAGAAGGTAATCCATCTGTATGTACATTTGTCAATTGTGCGTAGGGCATCTTTATTTGTGTCTTACAAACTTTAAAAAAAAACTACTCTTACTTTCAGTTTTAGGTTCTATGTTGCTTTACCCACAAAAAACTACTCCTGTGCAATTGTTTTCTATCATTACTACTTAGTGAATTTACAGTAAGTACAGATGTCTTACAGAGATGAATGTTTGACTGCTATGCTAAAATTCAACTCAGTACAAGGTTTTCTGTTCATTTAGCTATGTGTTTTGATGTTTGTGGAACCTTGTGCTGCCTATAGTTAGCTCAAGCTCACTTGAAAAAGATCTTTAGTTAGACGGGTGTCGACTTTCCCCTTTCTTTTTTATTTTTTACCAGTAAGTCTAAAAAAAGAACCAGCGCCTACCTAATACCTGTATTTGTTTGGAAAATAAACTAATACCTGTATTGCTTACATAGCTACATGCTTATTTTGTCAAGATAGTAGTAAATTGTAATATCTGTAGAATCTTCATTAGAATACTACCTGTGTCATCAATTTTCTGTAATTGAATTCCTTGAGCTGTTGAACTATTGAGAATTCCACGTATTAACCCCTGTATTTCTCCCGAGCAAATCTTGTTAGAGATACTGATTCCTACAGTACTCATTGATCTTTGTTGACTGCAGGCTATCAATAATGGCATGTGAAGCTCGTTCATCAAGAAAGCAGGAGGTTTTGTCGTTGTGGTGATTCCATCTGTTCCTTGGTAATCTTTTGCGCCAGAAGTTCCCTGCACATCAAATCCTGGAAAGCCTGGGGGCATATCTATTGTCCACATAAAAGGTCCAAGTGCTGTTGCTAGCTGTGTTGGTCCTTCAGCCATGGCAAAAGTTGCAGAATGTTTTCGGCATAAATAAATAATCAGTGTTGCACACTGTCAGTTCATCAGGTAAATGCAGTATTGGTGGTCTGGTGGATGATACAATTTCGAGTTGATTGCTTGTGACCTTGTATCAAGTTGTGAACTGACAGAATTAAGTTCATTAGGTGAATGCGGTGTTGGTTGATAATACAAGTTAGAGCTGATTGAAACTAAAGTTGCAAACTGTCTTAGTTCATCAGGTAAATGCTGTGTTAGTGCATAATACAAGTTAGAGCTGATTAATACTAAAGTTGCAAACTGTCTAAGTTCATTGGATAAATGCAATGTTGGTGCATTGTGCAAGTTATAGCTGATCACTTTTGCGTGAGACACTAAAGCCTGATAAGATTGTTAACCAGGATATCTTCTGAAAATTTTTTTCCCAGGTGAAATGAACTGCGAGGTGAAATAGCAAGTGATCAAGTATCAATGTTTGCTTCGTAAGTCATCATACACCAATATACGGGATAAATTGATTTCTACGGATAGAAACAAAACAGGGAGATAATGTAATGGGACTATTTGTTCAGTCATCCGGATACCCAGTATCTGAAGGCAAGAGCCAGGGACAACATGATATGGTTGCCACTTAAGACAGCATGAACCTGTGCAACACAGGACACAAGTGGTCTATAGATTATAGCAAAACTTGTTGAGACATGTTTTCAGAACTAAAGTCATCTCTCTCTTCCTCTGGGTCTTTTACAGACTGCTTGCATAGTGCATGTGCATGGAAAAAGTTTCAGTGGTTACCCGTGGGGGGAATAATGGTGGCCAATTACATCTCAAATAACACAGCCCGCACGTACAGTTTGTGTCAGAGGAAATGTGGCAGCCACCATCATGAACACCATGGGCTCCGGCTATCCGTTTTTTTTCAAAGATGGATTCAACTTTGAAATCTTTGAACTTGTTATGCATTTGGTCTTGACTCCTGAAAACGGCGTATCGTCCTCCAAGAAAACAAGAAATGATCGAAAATCAGCGGTAATGCTATTAATGAGCTGAAAGCCAAAGATTTGGACTGAGTTTTTCTACCAATTATCAGTGGGATACAAAATGCTCCCTGTTCTGTACCCGACTAATAACCCTCCTCCGCGCGGCACTACTATCGCGCAGCTACGCTTTTTAAGCAGTTAAGCTGCAGATCTTTCTTCTTGGCACCACTTCTACTCGAGAAGCTTTTACTTAGTTATTGATGACACGTAAACAAGATATCAGTACCTCTAGTGATGATTAATTGAATATAACTATTACAAATTTAAGAAACTACTCAGATTTTAAAAGAAACTCCTACACTTGGAAGTTTTTCTGCAAAAAAGAATACCGTTTAGTAGTAGTTCGAAACGTGCTCACGAGAAAACAAGATTAGCTTTAAGACACCATTTGAACTAGCTAATGGACTTAAGCTTATTCTCTCGTTTTTATGAACACCTTCTGACTGTTAAACGTAAGGGGGGGGGTGTTTTTGATAAATACTTATATATAAAGTTTCTTAAAAAATCTAATAAATCATTTTTAGTAAATATTTTCTTCAGTTCTAACAATATAAGGATTTTTAGGATTCAAATCTTGTTTCACAGTATAAGAATTTCTAGCACTATACACGTACTATTTATCTTATCAATTACTTCTCATTTAAATTTATTCTCATCTTATCCCGTCTACGCTTCCAATATTTATTTATTTTATATTTATTAAGGGGCAACGAGTCTTTTCTCCTTAATTTTAATTTTTGCTAAACAATCTAGAAATGATTATATTTTAAAATATAAGAAATATCATATTAATAATTATTTTATTTGTATGTCTTGATAAGCGAACATAGGGTTATTTACACGGTGGCCCTAAGCCATAAGCTCATCTCACAGCAGGTGCTCGATGACTGCAGCCTGCCGAACTGACCAGTGGAATCAGGAAAACACTCGATAAGGCGATGACTGGTGTGACCTGGATCCTGAGGTGACAGGGCTAGCAAAGTGCATTTGTCACCTGCAGCAGCAGGTGCTTGATGACTGGAAGACGGTGTTGCTCTCAGGGGTGCAGCAGATGGCAGTTGTCAGAGTATTCGATTCAATTGAGCATGTATACTACCTGCGTTCGCAGGTGCTCATGGAAGCAAATGAGAACCAAATTTTGCATAAACATATGCTAACGTGCCTCTCCTCCCGTCCCAAATCGTAAGGAATTTTAAATATTTAATTTATCTCTAAAATATAAGATGTTATAGTAACTACTAATTACCTATAATCCTTATATTCAAATTTCTCTCTATCTTATAACATCTCCTACTTTCCTACATACCTAAGGCAGTTATAATTCTTTTTTCTTAAAAAACAGAAAAGTATCTATAACTTTGTTATCTCTAGATATAGGAGTGCCGGCTAGATATTAGAGTACTCTATTCCTTTTGTTCCAAAATATAACTATCATTGGAGCTATGCATAGAGATTAAAAAAATATGTAAAGTAAGTGGTGCATGCTTGTGATTGGTTGAGATGAGAAGTTAAGTGAAGAAATTAAATATGGAACGATTGTGATTGGTTAAGATTAGCAAAAATAGCTATATTTTGAAATAAATTTAAATACTAAGGCACAGTTGAAAGGCGTTTTTCGATAACATACGGTTTCGACTGCTAAACGGTGTATTTTTCATAAAAATTTATTCTATCTAAATTTGCTTTAAAATTAAATAAATCTATTTTTCAAGTTATAATAATTAAAACTTAATTAATCATACGCTAATGGCTTGTCTCGTTTTGCTTGCATTGAAAATTTCATCTAAACTCATATTATAACGCATCCTAAGATAGTTCATATTTTGAAACGGAACGAGTAATGTTGCAAGCTATACAGCCGAATAACTTTGCCTAGCTGCCCATCTTACCTAGGCTGAGCTAACAGCTTATCTCTGGAATATTATCTGAACAAAATAGCTTTCCCTCTGGAATTAACCAGTAACAGCTGGGTTGATTATTCCAAACGCGTATGAACCAATCCAAGACAACAGCAGGTCCGTGACTGTTGGTACAAGTCGACTGAACAGGCCCTCCCTATAAGACATTTAAATCGCTATCCGGCTTAAAAGGGGATGTTTAAATGATTTTTGTACCTGGCTTTAAACTGCATGCAAAACAATAAACGTCATTTAGCACGTAATTAATTAGTTTATTAACTATTAGAAATTTAAAAAATGATCGGAGATATTTTCATCGAAATTTTTTGTAAAAAAACACCAATTTACGTTTTAGGAAGCGTGCTAACGAACAATTGAGGGGAGCTAGAAAGCAATAAGCAGGCAAACACTATATAAGCTTATTACACCATATAACTTATTTTCTCGTTTTCTATGAAACATGCTTTCTCAAACTATGAATAATTCTTTTATAAATATTTCTATATAAAAGTTCTTTAAAAAAATAAATAAACATATTTTCAAGTTTATAATGTTAATATCCAATTAATTCACGTGATAATTGACTCACCCCTCGTCACGCGTAATAAAATAAAGCTATAAGCTACTTCAACAGTGACACCTTATACCTTGCATCTTCTTGGTAGTACGTTTTCTAAATTCTAAACGATATGTCTTAAAAAAATTTCTAATATTAAGTCTTTTTAAAAAATTAAATAAATATATTTTCAATTTTATATAGTTAATACTTAATAATTATATATAATGAACTTGTCTTATTTACTGCGAAATAAACTTTAACAAAGCTCAAGCCGGAACGAACGGGGCTAAGCCTTCTAGTCAGAAGATCTCCGGCTCCTGTACAGTAGCTGGAACCATTTGCAGACTGATTCCATGGTGCAGCGACAAGATCTGAAAAGGAAGGTGTACTGCATCGGCCACATCTGTTAGAGTAACACCATGAGCCAAACGTGTTGGCTCCCTGTTCTGAACATTGCAGCCAAGCAGACTATAGACAGAGAGAGAAGAGAAAAAACGCGCACACCTTTCTCGTGTGAGGTACTTAGTAACAGCTTTCGCTGGGGTGCTGTAATGCAGGTTTCTTTTGTTTGTGGACGGGTAGGCATCATGTGCTTAACATGGCACAACACACACCGGGATTGGTAAGTGATTGCTCTGGGTCTCTCCCTGTTGAGTTCTCTGTACATGTGCAGATGTGCTACACTGCTACCTGACAACTTGTTTCTTCATGTTCAGTTTCTAGTGAATTGTGTGTTTCTGAGAATTCACATTTGCCGATAATCTCACTGGGAACATGGTGTGATTGTGTCCTCAAAAAGAAAATTATCTCAAGTGATTCAGAGAAGGCAGATGAGCTCAAAGATTTCAATCAAGACACTGCTGCTTGGTGCTACCCTGCCTAAACAAACTAGGCTCCAAATTATAATGCTGGGACCAATCCATGCTCTGCCTACTTCAGTATTCCAATGTGAGCTGATTGATTCCACATGAAGTATCACTCCATGATTTTGCAGTGTTGGGAAATCTTCAGCAAATGGAAGGTACCAATTACCAAGAATGTCTTACTACATGCTAATGCCTTCTGTAGAGGTGAAGCCTGAAGAGAAACAAAAGACAGCCTAAGACTATCCAACAACGGCACCAAACCTAAATATGCATCGTTCACCAGTAGGTTTAGGTGACCAAAAACACGGTCCAACGGAGTAGGCAAACCACAGACCCATTTTGCGTCCGTGTGGAGTGGGAACCCAAATCTACGTCGCTCTCTCTTCTCGACCCATATCTCTGCCGCGCCCGCACAACCGTTTCGTGGGAGGAGAAAAGAAGAGGAAAGCGCACCCGGCGAGTCGCCGTCGGCGAGATCTGCACCGAGCTAGGCTTCGCAGGTATGGATCCCTCCGCCCCGCCACCGTGTCCTCCAGGCTCGCCGCTCGCCGCCACCGCGCGGTCGCGCTAGCCGCCGCGGAGTCCTGGCCAGCCCGCCCCGCGACGGCGCGTCCCTGCCCCAGCGGCGCAGCCGCTGTCGCTCGCCCGCTCTGCGCTTCGGCTGCCGCCGGCCGGCCAGCTCCTAGGCGGACAGGAGATATTTAGGTTTCCGCGCCCGCGCCCTCTCCCTCTCCCTCTCCCGCGCCCGCGCCTCTCCCCGCTGCCGCTCGCCCGCTCCACGCTTCAGCTGCCGCCGGCCGGCCAGCTCCTAGGCGGACAGGAGATATTTAGGTTTCCGCGCCGCGCGCCTTCCCTCTCCCTCTCCCACGCCCGCGCCCTCTCCCGCTGCCACTCGCCCGCTCCACGCTTCGGCTGCCGCCGGCCGGCCAGCTCCTAGGCGGACAGGAGCTGGTTTCGTTTCCGCCCCCGCATTTCTCCCCCACCTGCTATCGCTCAGTCAATTGGCTCGATCCGCTGCTGATCCTGATCGTCGCTGTTGGTTGGTTGCGAGCAGGGAGGGGCTGCGAGAGCGCGGCGTGCAGTGGACCGAGGTCATCTCGTGGGAGCCCAGAGCTTTCGTCTACCACAACTTCCTTCCTGGTAAGCAATGCAATGCCAATGCCACCACCACGGTCTCTCTGTCTCTGCATGTTTGCTCTTCTGTGTAAAGTTCTTCGCGTCATCTGATTCTTATGACCGAGATGGATTGAATTGTGAGCTATGTAGTAGTACAGTTGGAAATCACAAATCTGTGAGTATATATAATAGCCCAGGACTGTAGTGGCAGTATGTGTTCACCCATGACTCATTACATGGCAGATGGTAGTGGTAGAGTTGGCACGGGGGAAAAAAGATTGTATGCTGTGCTAGTATATATATATCCAATTCACCATGCCTGAACGAATGAACAAATGATACACTACAGGCTTATTTGGATCAACCTACTTTGAGAATGAGTATGAACTTGATATATCAGCATTGCACACACTACATACTAGTTTTCGTTTTATTCATCTTGTTTTGCATCACCATTATTGAATCTCTTTGAACTAGGACGATGGATATCAGTTTTAGTGGCACAAGTGGTCGCGTTGGCAAATCTGAAGAAATCTTTGGGGCAAATTAGTGGGCTTTTGGTTATTCTACCGATTTGCAATCTTTGGATGTTCCTCCAAACCCCCAGATTTATTGCAACCATGCATGATGGTTTGTTCTATTTACATATCAATACATTAATGATTAACAGTTCTTTTCATCACTAGTTCAACATGCATGGCTCCTCCCAGATGTCCTGCCCACCTATGAATGGGCAACCTAGTCAAGGGTTCTCCATTGGCAATAACCATGGCTCTCAGGACCCTCCATCATTGAAATCACAGAGGGCCGCAAAGAAGAAAAACGTGTCCAGGAGAGGAACTGCATTCACCAAAGAGGAGGACTTGGTGGTGTGTTTAGCATTTCTGAATATTAGCAAAGACCCTATTAGTGGTAATAGTTTGCAACGTCTTTTAAGTAATCTTTGACCCTTTGATGCCTAAATAACATGGTGGCATAACATGCAGGTGTGAATCAGACTTCAGGTGGTTATTACAAGAGGATGCATGATTATTTCAATGAGTATAAGCCTGAAGGGTCCAACCGTAGCCAAATTGCGATTCAGCATAGGTGGGCATTGATTCAGAAAGCGATGAACAAGTTCTGTGGGCACAAAGAAGCTATTGATAGGCTGAATGAGAGCGGAAAAAATGAGCAGGATCAGGTATACTTCCACTCATGTTGTCCTCCATCTCTCTAATTTCCATATGTTTATTTTTTGAATCGGTTTAATCTATATTCATATTTGCAGATTGATGATGCTGTACAAATGTACGAGAGGACAGAACCTTTTACCATCATGCATTGCTGGAAAATACTTCGCAATGAGGCCAAATGGAACAATAGGTTTCTTGAGCTAAACAACTCTACATCACTGGATGGAATGTCATCTCCTCCAACTGAAGGCCATATTGCGGCTGGCCATGCAGAATCTGGGAATGAGAATATAGACACATCACGTCCTGAGGGTAGGGATAGTGCGAAGAGGCGTAGATCAAAGAGCTTCACAGAGACATCGTCATCTAGTACGGCTGTTGAAGTCCTCCAGCGGTTGCAGGAGAAATCAAAGAAGACCGAACTGAAGCAAGACTAGCAAATGGCTGAAATTCTTAGCAGGAAGGATGAAAAAATTAAAATTCAAAGGGATCTTTTCAACCTTCAGAAGAAGCATATGAAGATGAGTATGTAGCAGAAAAAGAAGGAAAATGCGATTAGAGAGAAGGAGTCAGAGGCTCAACCGATTTCAGCTGAGTCTAGTATTATGTCGATTGACATTGAGAAGGTCCTCCCTTATCTGAAAAACTATTATCTTGGCATGCAGCGGCAAATCATGGAGCATAGAGGGTTCATCAGCCCCTCGAACAATGAAGACTAAGGAGCGTGTGTGTTAGATATAAAAGACATTATTTAGTAATACCTGCTGAGACCAAATTATATAAGGGACTGTGTCACCAGCTGAGCAACCAGAGTAACCATTTTCAGTATGTTCTCAATTATAATTTTTTTTCTAAAATATGGTTCTTGTTAGAGACCGAGATCGTGTCCGAGTCTGCGCCCTGCGCTCGGGAACTGCTCCCGCGCCCGCTCCCTGCGTCCGGGACCTGCTCCCGGCCTTCGCCCGTGCCCGGGCCCCTCGCCCGGCCTACGACCGTGCCCGGGAATGCACCACGGTCCAAGTTTAATTATTTTTATATAAATCTACTAATCACTTGTATAATGAGAGAATCCCAATAGGCGCCCCTCGCCGCGCCCGCGCCCCGCCCGGGCCCCTCGCTCGCGACCCTAGGTCTTGCCGGTGGCCTGCCCCGAGCCTCCCGTCGCCTGCCTCCGAGTTGCAGATGCGCACACGTCGCAGTCCGAGCTTGGCCTTGGAGCTGGAGTAGCAGCCGACGGAGCTGGAGCAGAGAAATTGCCATTTCACATTCTATAGTCCGGACCATCCTCACCCTGTTCGGACGGTCCGGACTGTACAAATTGCCATTTCACATTATATAGTCCGGACCATCCTCACCCTGTTCGGACGGTCCGCACTATACAAATTGTTGTTTTGCATTATATAGTAGCCCTTATAAAGCATAGTAGCACATCTCTATATTTCTTATCATCAGGCAACAAAATACAAAAGTTCATATAAATAGGAGCATCTGACAACTAAAAACTTCATGCCACTATAGTTACTACAACTACAGACCTGTGCTTAGGAGCATCAGGCAACTAATTCATGCCACTACAGTTCACGTGAGCTGCCAACAAAATACATTAGGCAGCTGAACTTACAACTACAGACTTTAGTTACTGTGATTAGGAGCAAAAGGACTAGAGCATTGGCCGTATAGCGTCCACATGTGTTCCATCAGGTCGTTCTGAAACAATGCTGCCGTCTCTCTGTCCTGAATGATGTTTTATGCGTCAACAAGTTTCTCAATTCCTGGGATTTCTCTATCTTGGTTAATAGGTGGGTCAGCCACTCCGGGCCATTCTGATGGGTGGACAGTCGGTAGCTGAACCCCGCGCTCATCTTCAACTACCATGTTGTGAAGTATAATAGAAGCTCGCATGATGGAATTAAGTACTATTGGATTCCATAAACGAGCTGGCCTATGCAAGATTTTCCACTTAGCCTGTAGGACACCAAAAGCTCTCACCACATCCTTTCTACATGACTCCTGTCGCTCTGAAAAAACCTTTTGCTTGTTGCTAACTGGCATTGGAATGCTTTTCACTAGTGTAGCCCAATCAGGATAGATGCCATCTGCTAGGTAATATCCAAGGGAATAGATGTTGTCGTTGACATGGAACTCAACAGAGGGTGCCCTCCCATTAGCCAAATCATCAAAAACATAGGAACAATGCAAAATATTAATGTCATTGTGAGACCTTAGTAAACCAAAGTAAGCATGCCAAATCCTAAGATCCTCTGTCGCCACTGCCTCAAGTATTAGAGTTGGCTTGCCTTTGTGCCCTCTGTACATGCCTTGCCAACCAGTTGGGCAGCTAGACCATTCCCAGTGCATGCAATCGATGCTGCCTATCATTCCCGAAAACCTCTGGCCAAATTGACGCTTATAATATGTGCTCTATCTCCTCACTTCCTGGAGGACGAAGAAATTCTTTGCCAAACACCTTGATCACAGTCATAACAAATTCCTTCAAGGTCTCCAGGACAGTACTCTCTCCCATTTTCAAATGATCATCCAACTCATCAGCTGGGCCTCCATATGCTAGCATCTTTAGAGCCACCGTGCACTTGTGAAGAGCAGAGAATCCTAACTGCCCAGCAGCATTTCTCCTCTGTTTGAAAAACATGTTCTTGGCTGTGACCTTATCCACTATCCGAAGGAACAATTCCTGTCTCATGCGAAACCTACAATCCAAAATTACAGTTGTTCATCAAATTAATTCAATGTGTCTGTATGCATTGTGAGCAATATACAATCTCCAAGATATTACAGTATGGAAAACAATTGAGCACAAAAATGTTAGCAATAATCCCGACCGTGGTGCGTTCCCAGTCGAGACGCATGCGTGCGTTGTTCTGTTCATCGATTGCGTGCGTCTATGTGTGGGCACGATAGCAATCCAGATTCTCTGACTTTGTGAACAAAAGTCACAGGTGACTTTCCTGGTGCCGGATGCCATCCATTTAGAATCCAACGGCTGGTGGCCACTAAGCCCTTCGCCCGGGAACTCGCACGCGCCCGAGACCGTGTCCGGGCCCTCTCTCGGGAACTCGCCTGCGCCCGGCATGCACGCCCGGACCCTCGCGCCCGGGAACTCGACCGCGCCCGGGTCAGCGCCCGCGCCCGGGTCAGCCGTTGGATTCTAATGGATGGCATCCGGCACAGGAAAGTCACCTGTGACTTTTGTTCACAAAGTCAGAGAATCTAGATTGGCAGGATAGCTGCAGGGGCGTGCTGACCATGTCTAGCGGCAAGCTCGGACGACGTCCGGTTCTCACGGAGGAGCGAGTGGCTCACGACGAGAGGAGGTCGAGTCACGAGGGGATCGTGTATGCGTGCGCGCGAAGGTCGCAGGAGGCCGTTGGTCAGAGCCCGCGCCTATAACTTGTATTATAATCGAGCGAATTAGTTGCGGGTTGCAAGTTTAATAGAAAGCCGCGGTGTTCGTCGCCATTGTTGATTGCTCGAGCTCGTGTGTTGTGTTCCAGTGAACTGAGAGAGAGTGTGTGTACATTTGCTCCTGGCCGGAGGTTCCGGCTGACACGGGCGAGGTCCCGGGCGCAGGTGCGGGCGAGGGCGCGGGCGCGGGCGACTGCATTTCATTGAACACCTTCGGTGCAGCGCTAACAAAAAATGTTGACATTTCCTTCAGCACAAATATGTCATGAAAATGGAAACTAAAGATTGTACCTCCTTCTGAAATGTTTCTCGTTGTACAGTGGACGTTCAACGAAGTAGTCCTGATTCAGCTGCTAGTCTGCTGCAATTCGATCACGCTTGTAAGTTGTGGCGCTGGGACGAACCTCCCCAAGGACGTTTTCGTGGCGTCTGGGTGAGGACGACCACCGCGGCCATGATCTTATCGTCATTGGAGGATGCTGTGGCTGTCCCGAACATTGACATTTTGATGTAACTCCAAGCCATGGCCACCACCTATCTAAACTCGCAATAGACCGCACGAATCAGAGGACCTTAGCCGCAGAACCTATCAAGGAGCAGAATGCGGTTGGGTATGGAAAGTTCTAGAATCGGCGCGTACCTGGAGAGAAGAAGCGATTGCGAGTGGGAGTGGATCATATAGCAGCCAACCAGGCCCGCCGATCTTGAGCCAACCTGCAGTCCCGCAGCTGGTATATCTCGCCACGATACCCTCCATTTCCCGCGTGAAATTTTCATCGTGCACCCGCGAAGGAAACTGCGCGCGCGCGGGGTTTTCTTTTGCGTTCGCTGTTGGAGAAGGTGAGAAATAGGTGCGTGACCCATTTACTGTAGCACGACGCATATCCTCCAATGGGTCTCGTATTTGCATCGTATTATTGGAGATAGTCTAATGATTGGACCAGTGAGGCTCAACTAACATGCCAAGGTGCAAATTTCACTGCACATGGTACAAGATTGCATCCACATTTGTTTAGGCGACTATCTAACTCGGCTTTTACAGTTAAGATCGGTCATTGATTCAGAAATGCAGCCCATGGAAAGTGGCAGGTGGCACCTCTGGACAATGAGGGGACTTCTTTGGTATGAAAAAAGGAACAAATCTATTCAGTTTAATCCAGATTGATGGTTATTTTCTTAGTTCAGCTTCACTTTTATCAAAGTCAATGTAGATATCTCATCGTATCTAATAAATTGTTCTCTAAAATTTCTATGTTTTTGAAAAGACTCTGAAAATCCTAGCCTTTCGAATAATTCACGAAGGCCAGCCTTTCGAATAGTTCACCAAGGTTCCCTTCATGAACTATTTTACCAGGCTTCCTTCATGAACTATTCGAAAGACTGAGATTTTCTTAGTCTTTTAAAAACCATAGAAATTTTAGAGAACAATTTTTTTTAGATACGGTGAGATATCTACATTCACTTTGATAAAAATGAAACTAAACTAAGAAAATCCAATCGATGAGGTACTCAAGATGCAAGAGATTGTCCAGAAAAAGAACAAATGCAACGATTCGATGCATATGTAGGAGAGTGCCTAAGAGCAAGTTTAACGAGAGGTAGTTGTCGTCTTAAATTTTGTCTATGTTAGTAACTCATCAAATAAGAGATAGTATATATAATAGATCATCTTTATACTAACTCTAGTATATCAACACTAATATCTAAAGTATTTTTTATTTTATTTGTTTGTCCAATCTATCATTTCTGTTTCTCTCATTTCTTTTTAAGTTTAGATGGAGGTTATCCCTGAGGGATGGCTTCTACTCTCTCCTTCACCTTGTCACAGGAGTCTATATGATATCTTAAAGTAAGTGCTTAGATGTTTATTATATTACTCTAAAGAACATGTAAGTATGGGATCCAAGCAATACGCGGCAACCATTAACACAGAAAAAAAAAAAATCTAACATCGCCGCATGAGAAGTGTTCTCACGGTGCAGTGTTTGGTCGCCGGCCCTAGTTCATTTCACGTTTTCGTCAAGGACAACGACGACGTCTTTTCCTCCCCTCTTTTTTCAGTTCCTAGTTTATCTTCTGAATAAGATACTATTTTTAATATGATATTTAACTATTTATTTTATTATATTTATTTTATTAAAAAAATAAGTAAGTATGGTTTATTTTGTTATGACCTAATTTATTATTAAAGGAACTATAAAAATAACTTATATTTTTATATTTATAATAATTTTTTAAATAAGATAAATAGTTGATGTCACGATAAAAGTGAACGGCGTTATTTATTGAAAATCGAAGGTAGCACGGTACATCGAGAAATAATATATATTTCAGAAGAAAAAGGAGAGATTGAATCGATGCTGGTTCGATCGGTTACAGGCCTCACGCCATCCTTCCACAAACATAACATGTATCCTATAATTTTCTATAGGAGTAATTGTCACACACTAACCATTTCTATAAAAACGTCCATCAAGAGAAACTGAGGCGATCGATTTAACCTGTATAGTATCCTGTTCATTCCTGGCACCGTATTTCAGGCAATATTTACTCAAATTTTTTATTTTGCTTTATACAAATCTCCACAGTAATATGTGGTGTTACATAGGTATAAGTGATAAACAAGTTCATTTATTTTAAGAGAAAGAAACTGAACATCAACTTCATCTCCGGTTTGGAGTTTGAACTACCTATTCCACCTAGAATGGGCATGATTAGAGAAGCAAAGTAATTGTGCTTTTGACAGAAATGTAAGGCTTATAGATTTACTACTATTTGTTGAATGTGGGAGTTTCAGCTCATTAACGTGTATGCGTGTGTTCTCGCACGTACAGTACTCACTAATCTTAAAAGCAAAAGCGATGTAATGGTACGTATCGCGTGCTATAATTAACTCTCATTTTCTATTTCTTAAAGAAATCAGATGGTTGTGTGTGAACGCTAGAGACCTGCCACCACGTGTAGTGTAATTTTTTGAAGAAAGATTGTCTCGATCACCGATCGAACCCGCGTGACGTGACGCGTTGACACGTACCGCCATTATCAACTCAAAGAGAAAAGGAATACACCCAAAAAAAAGATTCAAGATTTAAGTAAGCGTTTAGCCCATGTTGACTAATTAGTGCAAGTCAAGCACGTGCCTCTTAATTGCTCTTCTCCCGTTTAATAATATAAATATTTTAAGCATTTACTTTCATTCAACAATACAAACATTTTTACGCTGCTATTTATATCATATCAATCATCTTTCGGTCAAATTTCTTTCTATTTCACTTCCAACCACCATTCCATCCACAATTATCCCTTATTTAATAAGGGAGCATCGAAATCTTTTCTCTTAACTTTAATATTTACTAAATAACCTAAAATACTTATATTATTAAGCTAAGGAAGTAGGAGTACCATAGTTTGTTAATGGGTCCCATCTCACCTGTAGTTCTAACGAGGCATTAACGCCTGGTTTGTTTTGGATGGAAGGATGAGCTACTTCCTTATTTTTCGTGAGCAACATTTTCGAACTATAAATAATATGTTTCGCGTAAAAATTTTCTATATAAAAATTTCTTAAAAATCAAATAAATTTATTTTTTAAATTTATAACCACCCCATTCCGTGTGCCGTAAATAAGCTCAGAAAAAAAATCTCTTACGTGTGGGGCTTTAATCAACCTAAGACAAAAACCATAGGCCACATCGTACGGCAACAATTGTTTTGCAAAGAACCGTCGATAGATAGGTCAAGCGTTTAATTAATTAATCAATTATTAAACGTCCCTTTTTTTCCTAAGAGAACTTGATTACGTGTGCCCAATGATTAATCGCGCCGTGATCCACCGGTATAGCGTACTATCGTCGTTTGACCCTGCGTCCGTACGCGTCGTTGCGCGAGCTTACCTTAGCTTAGCTAGCGTCATCCTGTGCGTCGATCGCTTACGTCAAAATGTGGCTTCTGTAATTTACTATCTTTCTAAAATATAGCAATCTAGTATTAAGATATGATATAACTATTATGAATCTAAATAGGTTTCTTGTCCGAATCTGTATTACTAGATTATGTCATATCCAGTACTAGGTTACTATATTTTAAAACGAAGATATTAGAATTATAACAAATCATACTAGATGGCTATGGAATAAGTCATTTCTAATTCTTATGTTATTTTTCCAATTTCACACTCCAAATGGCTATTGATACTCATATTAATTTTCTATAGTGGTAAAGCAAATAACGTCATAGATCTAAGTGACTAGGGGTATTTGAATCAGCTAATGGGTGTGGTTTATAAGCCGTACGTAAAATGAGAAACATTATTAACATATAATTAATTAAGTTTAACTATTAAAAACTTAAAAAATAGATCTATTTGATTTTTAGAGATACTTTCATATAAATTTTTTTAAAAAAACATACTGTTTATATTTTAAAAAATATGTTAACGGAAATCAAGAAAGTAGGCAAAAGCAGAAAAACACCGCTTAATAGTGTTTCTTAGCGATCGACCTGTTGTTTTGGCATACGTTAACACCTGTCAGCGGAGGAGCGCCTAGGTGTTGGGTCCACCGCTGCATTCTGGTATATTTCTTTAAAGTCATTCGTACGTTATATCTATGTTCCATAAGCTGATCCTAAGCTAAATCTCTCGTAAACACGTAATGAATTAAGATGGGTCCGACACTCATTCATATACCATTGTGCATGCATGCAATAATTGTTCAGCGTTGTGGTAGAGCTCTGTCTATTTCTATCTCTTAAGGTATTTCAAGATGTAAAACTTGTTTGTATCTCTTAAGGTATTTCAAGATGTGAACTATCTTTATTCTTTGGCAGGTCTTTTGTATCTCTTTATTTAACAGCATAATTGTAGTCATGTTCTTATTTCATATAATATCTTCTGGTTAAAAAGTTCTCACTAACTCTATGTACATATTTTTAGCACACAACTCTAAACAATATAATTTTACTTTTGCGGAGGACTAAACAATACACAAATTACCTGGAAGAAGGCAGAAGAGTAACAGGCCGTGGATGGTGTAATGTCAGTTTTCTCATAATTCATGCCCTAATCACAAGGACAAGCTGCCGAGGTTGTTGCCACATGATCCCCAATCGGTAGGTAACCGGTGTTTCATGTTGTATCTGTAATTTTGTATAGCCATTATTATAGAAGTACTCTTGGAACACACCAAACATTACACATTTTCTTTCATTATTCAAGGATAGGACTGTACATTTTTTCTTTCATTAATTATTCAAGGATGCATATGTACAATTTTCGGGGCTACATATATAATGGATATAATTAAACAATCCAACTTTATCTGCATGTATGTATGTGAATGGACCACAAATTTTAAGAATGTAGGTTATATAGTAGGTAACATGCCCTCAACCAAAACTACTAGTAGTATACCAACTGCTGTCTTGATTTCCAATGCGAGAATATATTGAGACGTTCAGCAAGCAATCAAGTAATGGAGATCATCTTTCTCTTTAATTTGACTCTAGCTTATTAGTTTCTCCATCTTTAAATGTACCACGTTGATTAGTTCAACTCTGAACTAATAATCAATATAAAAAGAAATACAATAGTAGTAAACAGAGTGTGGTGACTAAAGTGTAAAGTGTCTTCTTTCCACGAAAGTGTGTGATTGTGGCACTACGCAATATATGTTTCTTCTTTTGTGGGTGTTTTATATTCATCAACATCCCTCGAAAATATTATTATAAATTTGCACACGCTCAGCCTAATTTCTTGCATAAGGATATCGATATGAACGACCTCAGTCATTTTCCATTTTGAAAGTGCTACGTTGGCAAATATTTTTTTTTAAAAAAAATCTTTGTGAAATATGCCATTGCTTTCTTCTGAAAACCATCCTTTTCCGAGGTCCCTGCATTAATGCTAATATTTTCAGCATTGCTCACACAAACATCTGGGAGTAGTTAATTACACACAAAATAATTATGCCAGAACTCAAGTCCTTCTCATCTATCAAAATCTCAAAAAAAAGAAAAAGCTCCAGAGATGACCATAATCTACAGCTGTTTTCTTATGGATCCGGAGTGCACATACCGGTTCACCTTTCACGTGTATTGTCGTGTAGATACTATAGACACATATTATTGATATAATCCTTACCAATTTTCAATATTGGAAGTGCTAGGATCACAAAGTTTATTTTTTAAAACAAACTTTTGTGTGATAACCCACCGCTTTTCTTTTAAAAAACATCATGTTTTCAAGGTCCCTGCATTACATATTTTCAGCACCGCGCACACAAACATTCTATCACTTTTTTTCTGTCTATGAATTGGCACACAAGTTTTATTTTTGAAGCCACAACTCAAAGTCCTTCCCATCCATCTAGATCTCCTAAACTTGCCACCAATGACCAAAAGCTATGGTCGTTTTATCATCAATCCGCTTGTTACTGGAATGCACTAACTAGCTCATCTTCCACTTGTATTGTCACCTAGCGAATATAGACGCATATCATGCGAACTCACCTTCTCTATAAAAGATAGCAAAGACAATGATCTCAATAAAAGACATCGATAGCAAAAAAAAAAAAGCTCAATTTCTCCGATGCTTCATTCCGCTTGTCAGTTTGTCAGCATCCACATGTAGTATCGCCTAGCTATGGCAAAGGTATCGCGTGAACTCATATTGTAGAACAAAAGATAATAAACAGAACCCCTAAAAGCAAAAACACATCTCTTACAATCAAAAGTCACTATCTTTTTCCTCAATTCACTTACACAAAACACATTTCTCGGTTTACCATCCACGTGTACTATCACCTAATAAAGACGAAGGTATCACCTAAACTTAACTCTAGGTAAAAAATGGCAAAGGCAAATCCCAGAACAAAATACCATCATTACTACTCAAAAGCCATAATCTCTTGCTGACGTGCTCGCCATCCAACTCGTGCACCTCTGCGAGGGCATGAATCTCCTTCAAGACAGCGCTGTCGCGTGCCTTGATCTGTTTAAAGCTACTGTTCAATGTTGTGCGACTAGCGCCATCTCGTGAACCCGCAAGCCTCTACGTACGACATCATCAAGCTCCAACAAAGACAACTTCTGGAACAAAACGCCATCGTTACTACTCAAAAGCCATAATCTCTTGCCGGCGCACTCGCTAAAAGCGTACTTTTCATTTCATCATCCAAGCATACCATCATTAAATAGCGACGAAGACGCTGCTATCTATAGAAATAAACTGCGACTACCTATCTTCTTCCATTTCGTGTTCTTACAAACCACATCACACAACAAGCCCACAACCACCTCGGAAAGATGGAAACTGCCATTGCTTCTCCATCCTCAAATTATCCTCCAGAAAAAAAAAACTAAAACCATTTCTTGAAAACAAAAGAGGAGGAGAAATCCAAAAATTATTAAAAAAAAACTCCCATTTCCTTTATCCCGTTCACATCGCCCCATCCCCCCATGTGCGCCAAACGTCCCCACCTCCCTCCCCTCCTTTAAATAACCGCTCACTCCTCTTTCCCACCACCCCCACCGCTTCCGCCTCCGCCTCCGCTCGAGAACCCAAACCCCCAACTCGATCGGTGAAGCAGATGCCCGCCGCAATGCTGGAGGCCGTGATCCCTGCGGTGTGGAGCGCCGTCCACGGGTGGTTCACCCCGGCGGTGCTGTTCCTTGTGCTCAACATCGTCATCGGCACCATCGCGGTCACCTCCAAGGTCGCCGCGTCGTCAGCGGCGGGCGGGGAAGGGGATGCGGCTGGGGGCGGGGGTGGGGCTTGGGCGGGTGGTGGTGGTGGAGAGCAGAGGAGGTTCTCCCGCGTGCCGTCGATGGCGCTCGACCGGCTCCGCTCGTTCAACCTCTCCGGCCGTTTCGTTGCTCCTGCCCCCGAGCCGCCGGTGACGGGGGTACTGGATCTGGGCGGACATGAGGAGGCTCCGATTGAGGCGGTGGAGGCGGCGAAGGAGGTGGGTGAACGCGAGCAGGAGCACGCGGCGCACGTGGAGAGGAGCAGGTCGGAGGCGGCAGCGGCGGCGGAGCTCCCGCGGCTGCCGGCGCGGCTGTGGAAGTCGGCCAGCGACCGGTCGGCGTTCGCGCACTTCGAGGCTGAGAAGGAGGAGGAGGATGCCAAGGCGGTGGAGGCGCGGGGCCCGGCGACGACCAGGGAGCCGCCGCGCGTCTGGCTCCGCGTGGCCGACGACTCAGAGCCGGAGATAGACGAGGAGGATGAGCCCGGGGCCGGCGAGGTGGACGCGCGCGCCGACGACTTCATCAACAACTTCCGCCGCCAGCTGAAGCTGCAGCGCATCGACTCCTACCTCCGCCACCGCGACATGCTCCGCCGCAGCCACGCCGCCGCCGCCGCCGCGGCGGTGGGCAGCGACTAGTTCACGCGCGATTCCGAAGAAGCCGAGGGGGCTAGCCGCAAAACTGCTGATAAAGAAGACGAGGAGATACAGGGAGGAAATGGTAGTTGTGTCTTTCTCCCTCTCTCTTCTGTTTTTGGTTTCTCCTTTTCCTTTGAAATGCTTAGTAGTATATCGTAGCATCCGAGTTTTTGGATAGAACCTTGTGTATTGCAGCACGATATCATGTGAAAATTTCATCCTGATAAGAGATTTGGAGAAGAATTAGTCTGGTAATTAAGTTTCTTGCAAATGCCACCACTATTATACCCTCATATTTTGATATTTGCAAATCTGCAATGCAGAACTAATACAAGGTGATCATGCATGTAACTGCAATGCTCAACCGCCTATGGAAACGATCTCTTGCTTAAATTAGCACCCGTTTGGAATTGACAAAATTTTACCAGAATTTGACAAAAAAAAGTTCAGTTTTCAGTGCTCTATCTGACAAGGAGCCATGGATTGCGCAAGCACAGGTTGGCTGATCACAGGTCATTAGCAAACGTTTGTCCGTAACAGACGAATACGACGCGATGTCTAGTCTGCCAGCACAAGCACTTCACAAATTATATCAACCCCTCTGGGTAATCCTACTCCTAATTATTACTTCCTCCGTCCTAAAATATAATTATTTTAAAAAAAATTAAATAAAATTATTAGATAAAATTTAAATCTTAAAAATATTTATATCGTTAAACAGAGAAAGTACGGACAAAGGCACCTCACTGACAGTCACAATATCACTGCTACTTGCATTGCCGCGGTCAGATACTTTTGGCCTGAATAAATCTAAACTGTGATTATTGTTTGTTGCTAAAATACTGTTTTTAATCTTACGACAACACAAAAAATTTATTAATCAAGGTTGTATTGATAGTTAGACGAGTACAGCCAGCCGCTCGGGGTCGTCGGATGGTGGATCCGGTGGCCCCACATACACCGACATAGAGACCTGGAGGCCGTGCATGTTTGGTCGTTTGTTTCCAATCTCACCGTTTTTTTTTCTTTAATCGCCGTCGCCTCTCGCCGGCTGCACATGGAGATCACCCTGTGGGCGCCTTAATTAATCGGATGAGCGATTTGGTTAGCGGTGACACTTGCTTGGTTACGCTTAATCAATCGTGATCTCCGTCTGGGCGGCGCTTGATGCGATTTCGGGGCAACTCACACGCGCGGCGTTTGATGAAACGCTTGATTAAAAGATTAGGGTTGGTTAATTAATCTTTGGGTTAATTTTTTTTGTTACTTTGGTTAGTGGATATGGTATAGTAAGGGTTCGGGCACGAGGAAGGAGAGATGAACAACAATGTCCGTGAAATTTTACATAAATTTCACGGGACATATATAATTTAGGTATTTTTGAAGTAACTTATGACTTAGGCTCGGTTCGAGACTGCATATAAGGCTGAGATTTTTAGCGCATGTAAAACGAGATAAGTCATTAGCGTATAATTAATTAAGTTTTAATCATTACAAACTTAAATAATGGATTTATTTGATTTTTTAAAGCAATTTCTATAAAGAAAGATTTTACACGAAACACGCTGCTTAGCAGTTTGAAAAGCATGTTAACGAAAACCGAGGGAGTAGCTAAGCCAATAGGCACTAGCGAATGCAACCATAGATTTATTAGCCGCACACGAAACGAGATAAGTCATTAGCATGTGATTAATTGGGTATTAACTATTATAAACTTAAAAATAGATTTATTTGATTTTTTAAAAAAATTATATATAGAAAGTATTAATAAAAGACACACCGTTTAGTAGTTTCGAGAAGCTTGCTCACGGAAAACGAATGAATAAGCTTAAGCCATAAGTTAATTTAAACGATGTCTTAGCCTCTTCACTTAGTAATAGGCTTAGATTGTACTTGTCCAGATTTATAGATAAAAATGCTTATATTTTTGGACGAGGAAGTATATAATCTTTAAAAACTTTATATTATCACATTAATTACAATTAGCTAGGTGTTAAGAGTTATTGAGTTAATCCTTGCTCCAATAACTATCCATCCGGGTTACACACAGTAGCTAGGCACACTGTCCGCTTGGATGGTGGTTCCTGTATTATTGTCAGTGTGATGTTAGCTGTTTGTGATTCTGCCCGGCGACGTGTGGTGCACATGCGACGTATGACATCGGATTCTGTATTACTATGATGCTTTGTGGAGAAGTGGGTGGGTGCTTCCTAATTATTGGGCTTGATGGATCTCTGTCCAGTGCCCTTTGCTTCTCCTAGGATTATTGCAAGACGAATTTGGTGACGAGGGAGGTTTTTTTATTTTCTATCTCAAACATCAGAGGATGGCTACATGCCTTTAAGAGTAAACCACAAGAAGGTTTATTATAGGACACTCGCTATCTAAAAAATTTTAAGGCCAATGCAAAGTCCGTAACCAACGGCTATTGATATCATCGGTTCTATTTCCGTGTGTCGGCAAGCCCTGACAGTTTTATATGGTTACTGAGTAGGTTATCGAGTCCTAAATCGCACCACTTCTTTTGTAGACTTTTTCTTAGATAATTGATACAGTCTTTCTCTTAAATGATTGATACAACGCTTCCTAATTATTGGGCTGGATAGATCTCTGTCTAGTGCACTTGTTCCTCCTAGGGTTATTGCAAGAAGAATCTAATGGTTGTGACAAAGGGAGCTTTTTCATCCCAAAACATCAAAGTAAGGCTATCTGCCTTTAAAAATAAACCTCAAGTAAGATTTGCTTTAGTAGTCGCTACGAGAAAATTTTTAAGGTTAATGTAAAGTCCAAGGCTAACATTCCTAGATATGCACATATTAATCTTAGTCTTTCCGTGAGATGTTGATATAACTATTATCTTGAAGTGCATATTTTCTTATACTAATATTTATATCACATATTAGAAACACTATAGGTTTTATGGCCCCGGTAAGAATGGGATGGTAAATTTCTTATGTGATTTTTGTGCGACAGCCTTAAATGTGTACACTGTGCACAGCCTACAAAGAGCATATATCAATCTTCTTCATCGGAGAAAAGAAAAAACATTCTTGAAATTATTGTAGTATTCTGATCTTTCAATAAGGAGGAAATGTAGAAAGAGCTTCATTGTGGCTAGGTAGCCGTTCACCATCACTGCCCTAGATCCACACCATCATTACCTCGTGCCAAAATTGACGCTCATCTATGTCGGCCGGCTTCCGTCGTCCTTAGACCCAACAAAAAGTTTGGACAAGTGTAGACTCCAAATTGCTTCACTGTTTGGCATAGCCTATACTCTCTCCAGTCACAAAAATATATCATTTTGGATTTCAATGTGTCTTTAAAATGCAACTACGACTATTTAAAAACATTGATATATAAGGTTTTTAAAATTTAACTTAAAACATGTTCAAAACGACATATTTCACGATTGGAGAAAAAAAGAGGATAATATGAACCATACCATACAAACTTTTTATTTTTTCAAAACTAAATATGCCATTAAGCACTACTTTCACGATAGTTAGCTAGTTGGGAAAAGAATCAGCTCCAAAGAGCATTGAAGCATGGATCTAGATTTAGGAGGTCCCATTCACATAAGGGCGTAAAAGTAGTCCATAAAGACTTTGATAAGAGCATGACGCTCACCATTTACTTCTTGTTCCTATATTAGTGACGGATTAAAAAATTAATACGTTGACGTCATAATGCACTTATCAATGTTATGATGTTCTAATATTATGCTTAAATTATAGTGTTATTTTCTAGGAATAAGCATTTTAGAATAGGTTCCGAAAGTCATAAGGATCGCCTGACCCTGACGCTTACACTGTAGATGTGTCCATGTTCTATATACTTTGGTAGTTTGAAGTATTACAAGCCCCACCAGTGATTGTTTTGTTACAACTAGGGGTGAAAACGGTTCGGATATTATCCGCTAACCGTCCAAAATTTCGGATACGGATAGGATCGGTCGGATAATTCTCGGATAATCTCGGATTCGGAAACGAAAACGGATAATTTTTCTCGGATACGGATACGAATACGGTAAAGGCTTTATCCGGCGGATTTCGGAATCGGTCGGAAACTATCCGGATAAATTTTCGGATATCCGGATACTTAACCGTAACTTTGCATCTCTCTGACTCCAGTCCACACACAGCGACGACGCCATCCAGCGCCGGCCCTGCTCCCCCGCGCCCGACGCCACCGGATCCCGCGCCCCCGTAGCCGCCAGCGCCATCCCTCGCCTCCCCCGTCGGCCTCCGCCGCCGGCCCGGCCTCCCTCGCGCCCGCGGCCGCCTCCCCCGTCGGCCTCCGCCGGCGGCCTCCCTCGCGCCCGTGGCTGCCTACCCCGTCGGCCTTCGCCGCCGGCCCGGGCTCCCTCGCGCCCGCGGCCGTCGGCCTCTGCCGTCGCGCCGGCCCTGTGCCCGTGCCTGCTGCCACCGCCTAACAAGGATTGTTTATAAAACCTATTATTTTTTATAATTTAGAAATATTAATATATTATTTTATAAAAATAATAGGCTGTCTCTCTTCGTTGGTTTCTAAAGTTCAGTTTGAGGGGTTTTTATATTCGAATAAATATTCGTTACCGTATTCGTTTCGATCCGTATTCGTTCCGTATCTGTATTCGGTAATATTCGATTTCGTTTTCGTATCCGAGGTTTCCGATTTCGAATCCGATTCCGAAAAAAATATGAAAACGAATATGGTATAGCTAGTTTCCGACCGTTTCCGATCCGTTTTCACCCCTAGTTACAACAACAATTGTTCGCAATACTAGCTTTCTTAACCTGGCAACACTGAAATTCACATTTTGATTTAAGGAAAAAAAGTCTGTCTAGAAAATTAATATATGAAATCAAACCTGCTGATGAGGAACAACGTCAAATTAAGAATAACAATGCCATCTGACAATTGAATTTTGTGAAAGCGACAACAAACTGATGTACATAAGATCTTCCAAAAGGTGGTAAGAGAATAAAATAATATTGTGGATTATGTACTGCCTTGGGAGGAAAAGCCAAGAAATGTCCTTTATGGCGTACTAATGCGCTTATGCATGTGGTCGCTGCTACATCGCTTTCGATTCCGGAGCAGGAAAATGCGGGCCAATATAAATTTCTCGATGTACTTGCAATCGAATGATAAATTCGGTCCTTACAAGTTTGGCAAATCATAGCCAAAAAAAGCCTTGTAGTGATGGCAATATAAGCAAAAACCTGCTACTCCTACAAGAGGTCTATTTTGGATTATTAAGGGATAGCTCAAAGTTAAAAGGAAGAGAAAAGAGAAACAAGATCACGTAAAATAAGGTGAGCATGATTAATTAAATATTAATTATTTTAAACTTAAAAAATAGATTAATATGATTTTAAAATAACTTTTATATAGAAATTTTTTTAAAAAAAATATATCGTTTAGCAGTTTGAGAAATGTGCTCATAGAAAATGATGATTTTTTTTCCTCTCTTGGTTGATTCGAACAGAGCCTAAGAGCTAAAATAGCTGCTTACATATCTTGTAGGAAATAATGCATAGATAGAAAAGGTGGTCATAGACAGCGAGAGCACATCTTGTGTCTTTCAGGTTTGCATTAACACCTCATCGGTTTATAAACCACAGCTAAAATTTTAATTTTTAAAGTTAATTTAGAAGTAAAATTTGAAAAACTCCATGTTAATTTTATGATCAAAGTTACAGAAAACCATATATATTATAACTTGTGACACATAATTACAGATTTTATGGTATAAGGGTTTTATAGAACCCCACCTTACTCAAATTGCAAGTAAATTTAGTGTATGTAAAACAATATTATTCAAAACAGGGAAGGATTTTCAATTAAAAAAATAGAAGAATTAAACAACCATAGGTATTAAGAAATCAATAATTAAAAATTTCATAGACATTTTATAAGATGAAAATTTTAAGTAAATGCATACTCAACATATATTAGAGGTGGGGTATTGTGAAATCTTACGACTATAATATCTAAGTTTATTTGTCACAAGTTATAATATCTATGTTTTTCTGTAACTTTAACCTAAAGCATGTGGTTTTATGAAATTTACTCTAATTTTAAATTAATCTAGGTTTTTTATTTTTTCCTTGGGTTTTTAATGGCTAATAGTGTAAAAATTATGCTCTAAAACCCTTTTTGTTTGTTTCTCTGAGAGTAAATACACATTGTCACTTGGAACATCGTCTTCTCTAAAGCCATAAGGCTAGCCTAGCTGGATTTTTTTTGGGCAACCTTAACCATTGCAGGCACTGAGGTTAGCAGGAAAAAGCTGGAGGTAACGTCTGATATAGCCATATATAAAGGGATTAAAAGTTGTTTACATGGTTTTAGAAAAACTATGGTTTTCAAATTTTATCCAAAACTCATTACAAATTTACTTTTAAATTTGAAGCAAAGTTTTCAAATCTTTGAAATTTCAGTGATTTGAAAAATCGTTTGTTTGTCGGTTGTTTCCCACTTTTGGTTATATATGTCAAACAAGCGGCCAACTTTTGGTTAATTGATGGAATTTGTATATCAAAGATCGAAAGAAAATCTCAATGGTATAAAAAGGGAATTAAGCGAATCTCTGGGACATGGAAGGATTGAGTGAAAATATCAAGAGAACAAAAGAAAATCCCAATAGTCATAATCCACGTACAATGGAAGTGCAGCATTTATTCAGGTTCCTTGTTAGAGTTGAGAGAAGTGTGGCAAGCTGATTGGTACGTGCAACCAAACAGAAGCGAACAAATGAAAGAACGTGACACGTGTGTGCCAGTGAGCGCATCAGTCCCAGGCGCAGGGGCTCATCAGAAGCTGGGCATGAAAGAACCAGTAGGAAACACTACCCCTGCTCTCACAGAAACAACGCAGAATCAGTTCTCACCACCGTGCAACATGATCGTCCTCGATCTGAAACTGAAACCAGCGTACTGTTGTTTAAGAAAGCCATTTGGCCTATGTTACTACTTCTTCCTCCGTATTAAGATATAACTACTTCTAATATTTAATTTTATTTTATAATATAGCTATCTCTTCATCTATTTTTATATCTTAACCCTCTCAGTTAATTTCTTTATCTATTTTTTCATTTCAAGCCATCATAATTATTTTTTTTACTTAATCTTAATCTTCTTAAAAATTAGTATAAATAATTATATTTTAAGACGAAAAAAATTACCAGTCAGTACCTAAAAACCGGCAGCCAGGCAGACATGCAGTTTGGAGCAACAGGCAGCTGCCGTGTGCGCCCTGTTCATTTTGGACATATCTCTCCGTCTCGTCCTTGTGTAGCACGTCCCACGCCTACCAACGAGGTCCCTGCGTGTGTGCTGCCTCGCGAGTGCTAGACTGATGGGGCTACTCGATCCGTTTTAAAATGTAATTTAAATTTTATCATAAAATATAGTAATTTATAGCTTAAAAAGTGTATCTTTATTAAATAGTATCTAAAATATCTCTATACTCACCTTCTGTTTCAAACCAAAATATCAAGTCCAACATATATTAATATGGACAGTATAGTTTTTTATCATTTTTTAATACTGTGATAAAGACTAAAAGTTGTTATATATATTTTAAGACTGCCAGAGTAGCTGGCGGTGGTGGTGCGTGTCTGAAAGACTGAAAAGCAGAGGACCCTACTACTCCTGCCCGGTCTGTGGGATGGATGGAGGATGGACTGCCACGTGCCAACCACACGGTGAGACACAGACAAGCCGAGACCCACAAGGTACCTAAGAATACAAGATGAGAATCGCGAGCTCGTCGCTCTCTGTGTGCTGCTAGCTGTCAGTTCCGTTCTAAAATATAATAATTTTTAATTATATAGTTAAAAATTATTATATTTTAAGATAAAGGGAATACTGTATATAGCTACAGCAGCTGCAGCAGTGCATCCCAACTCTCGTTTGTGCACTTGTTTCACCACAAGTTTTATGGAATACTACTACTTGTGTGTCTGTTTGGATAAGTTGCAGTCTTCACAGGGGTAATTTTCTGTAATTTAATGCATGCAGTAGTTGGTTGCCTTGCCGCCGCCGGAAACAAAAATTCAAAGCAGCAGTAGAGACACACGTACCGAACAATGCACGATCTCTTCCCCTATGCCCACGTCCGCTCAGCTCCAGCTACCTAGTATATTATTACCTAGTTATATATTTAGATATATAATAGTATTTAGGATAGAGATAGCATTTATCTAAAAAAGCTATTTAGCAAATATTCATGTGTAGGATGTCTACATAAACGCTCTCTAACTTTTTATTTTTAGCACCATATTTTTTTTATAGAAACTTTATACACATAAACTTTATACATAGAAAGTTTATACACGAAAAGTTTATACGTATGATTCGAATTCAGAATTAGTTCCAGCATAGAAATTTTATATAAATAAACTTTTTTTATTTATATATACAATATTTTCTATGTATAAAGTTTATATATATATATATATAATACATCCGATTTTGGATTTTGATTTGATTTGGAATCAAAATTTTTTATATAGAATGTCTATATATTAAAAATTTATATATAAAAAATTTGTGTATACAAGTTTTTTTATTACACATGGACTAGACCGAAGTATTCGCGTACGACCCAGACGCGTGAGGGCTCGCACATTAGACCTCCCCGTACTCATCTTCTGCCCTCTACCTCTCTGCTCTGCTGTCTCACCTCCGTGTCCGCCACGCCGCGCCGCGCCGCAACCGACCGGCCCACCACGAGATGCGGATGCCACGCGTGGACATGTCACATGTGTTACGCGCTCTCTCTCTCTACCTCTCGTCGTCGAATTTTTACTGTTACTAATTTAATTTTTTTTTAAATTTACAAAACTAATTTTCGATTTGGGAAATTTGCAAAACTAACCTCTTGCCGCCCTGGGCTACGGCGGTATTTAAAAACCGCCGTGGCCCAGGGCGGCGAATGGCATCCCGTCACCCGGGGCTAACGGCCCCGGTGGCCGTTAGCCACGGAGAGGGCACGTGGATTCGCCGCCCTGGGGGACGGCGGCGAATGCCCCCAGGGGGCCGAATGCAAAATTGCATTCGCGAGGGCGGCGAATGCAATTTTGCATTCGGCCCCCTGGGGGCATTCGCCGCCGTCCCCCAGGGCGGCGAATGCATAGGACCGTCCGCACAGCGATCGGACGGTCCGAATCCACGGTAAATTATTGTAACGCGCGCTAACTACCTTAAAACAGTCATAACTTTCGCATACGGTCTCGGAATCGGGCAAATAAGTACTCTACGGACATCTACAGAAAATTTTACATCCGCTTCCCCCCCACTTTGTCGGGTTTGTCCAAAAAATTTTTGCGAAATTCGGCCGGGAAGATTGAGTTTTTGAGGTCCGAAGTTTCAGCACGGTTTTTAAAGCACACTCGTAATTTTCTACAGGCCACATCTTACATCGGTTTAAGCTGCACCTTTATGAGATTTTGCTATTCTCGTGTTGCTAGTTGAGAAAAAAATATAAAAAAAAAGAAAAAAATTTTTGCAGAGCGACCTCCTAGATTCGGACCATCCGATTGCTGTGCGGACGGTCCTATGCATTCGGGCGGCGAATGCAATTTTGCATTCGGCCCCCTGGGGGCATTCGCCGCCGTCCCCCAGGGCGGCGAATCCACGTGGCCTCCCCGTGGCTAACGGCCGCCGGGGCCGTTAGCCTCGGGTGACGGGATGCCATTCGCCGCCCTGGGCCACGGCGGTTAAATACCGCCGTGGCCCAGGGCGGCAAGAGGTTAGTTTTGCAAATTTCCCAAATCGAAAATTAGTTTTGTAAATTTAAAAAAAAATTAAATTAGTAACAGTAAAAATTCTCTCGTCGTCTGTGCGCGAGCACGGGCCGGCCCGTCCATGCCAAGGCCGAAGAAAGGCCCGTAAACTACCGTAACCCTTTACAGCCGCACCTGCTGAGCCGGGCCCTCTAAATCCCCCTCTACTGCTGCCCGGGCCTTTGGACCCAAATCCAACGGCCTACGAGGATCGTAACACCTACCCAAAGAGAGGAGAGGGGGTAAGTAGTCTCCTCCTCGTCCACTGCTCGCTAGTCATCAGATCGCCGCGGCGGAGACGAAGGCGACGACGAGGCGGTAGGGGCAGCGGCTTCGGCTCAGATCCGGCGAGATGGTAAGTCCTTTCGAGCGATATCTCCTAGGATCTATGGTTTTATGAGGCTACCGTGATGTGCTGCCCTGACGTTGTGGGATGGTGGTGCGCAGGCGGCGAAGGCGATCTCGAGCCCCGTGCCGGTGGACTGGTACCCGACGCTGGCCGTCTTCATGGTCGCCGTCGGACTCATGTTCACCGCCTCCTTCTTCATGTAAGCCGCCTCCCACCCCACGTATCCCCTACATCTCCTCTCCTCTGGTTTTGCGCAGCTCTCCGGTCTGATCTGATGCGTGTAGCTGCTGGTGTTTTTGTGGTAATTCGTGCAATTGGTTCTTCCACGCGTTCGAAGTTGGGGATCTGATGTGCTTCTTAAATGTGTACGTTTACTTGATCTGTAGGTTGTAGCATTCTGTCACGACACGAAAGGGTCTGGGTTTAAGTGACAGATTGCTACGCATCTTTTACTAAACTGTGCTCGAAATTATGTTGAGGTGGGTGAGTGACTGGGTGGCAGCTTTAGAGGTTTATGATGTTTTGCTCATGAAAGTAAAAAATCATGCTTGTGGTTTTACTGTAGTATGGTCTTTGGAATTTTGTGAATTTGAGTGCTGCTAGGTGTGTAGCTCATGAGGACTTTGGATTTCTGCATTTTGCATCCAGATATGTTGATCTACAGTTTGGCATGAAATTTTTTTTGTTGTTCCCACTTTAAGATTAGTTTGAATATTATATGTAGTAAGCATCATTTGCAAATTAAAATTTTTGTATGTGTTATTGTTATGTAAACGAAGCACACGTATACATAAGCATGAATATTAACCGATTTGAACATTTTCTGAAAACCTGCAAAACCTTCTCAAATGCGCTCTTATCTGAAGAAATTTCATGTTATGGTTAGCATTTTGAGATCAAGTAGTTAACTTTGGGAACTAAAAGAAATTGTGTTCTTAATTTGGGAACCAAGGGTCAAGGGATACCTTGTCCAGGACTGTTGTTACAATCCAATTATCCATATAATTATGTAGCTTGCAGAAAGTACTGATATGTTGGGTATGTTAAACCAGCCAGTGGCCTCTGACAAGCTGATAATATCTGGCCATAGTTTTAGGAACTATGATTAACCTCATGGGCTGTAAGCAGTTAGGACTTGAACCAACCAAGATTAATCCTTGAACTTCTGGTCTTGTTGCAATCCCAACTAGGAATGTAAATTCTGTGTTTTGATTTAGTAGACCTTCATATTGTATTGATGTGTAATTATAAGTTTCCTTTATCAAAACATGATATCCAGTAGATTCATTCTCTTCCTCAAGTATTATCGGTTTTTAGTCTTTAGTCCTGACCTGTATGGCTTGCCTGGAAATATATCCCATTTTAGTCTTTAGTCCTGACCTGGATGAATTGTTAGCTCTATAACTCACTATCTATTTTTTCGTATGGAAGAATAGCCTTCCAAAGACATGGTATTTTGTCAGGAAATGGTCAATTGTTCAGAAGAATCACGCAAATGAATATGTAAAACATTGTGAACTGATTATGAACCAAATTGCATGCATAACATATCCAAGGTTATCAACTAATAGAATGCTACATAGCTTCATTTAAGAGAACAGAACACCCACTTATATTTTGCTACTGGTTTGGTCTATTTCAGCTACGAAGCAACTTCATCCAGGCGGAGCCGTAGCTTAGCAAAGGAGATTGCCACTGCAGCCATTGCGTCTGTTTTTCTGGTATGCCCCTGTCAGAAGTGCTGATATTTTTGCAATTCTACATGGTTATCGATGCATATGTAAGATCTTCCGTTGTACTGCAGGGCTTTGGATCTCTTTTCGTGCTTCTTGCAAGTGGTATTTATGTCTGATGGCCTGGGCCATGCAAAAAACATTTTGTTTGTGTTATCCATTCCGTAGTGATGTCCGTCAAGGGTATGTCAGGTCCTGAAAATACGTGCATGTTCCTACTTCCTAGGTAATATGCCTTATCGACATGGTATGTTTTAGATAAATTGATGAGAGGCATTAGAATTGGACCGATATCGTGAAACTTATTTCCAGGCCTGCATTATATTATCAATCGGTCACTCGAAGGTCGCTCAGTTGCTGAATGCTGCCTGTTTCACTCAATTCGCAGGTGTAGCAGCAGCAAAAATACTGGTATTTGCAGAAAATACTGGTAATATGAACCAGACTATTAACCGGCTGATTACCACTGTTTGCTGACAAGATTTTGAACCAAATTATCTGAATTTAAATAATGGTTACCAGCTGTTCTAAATATAAATTTATGTTTTAGAGTTAAGTTTAAAGTATTTAAGGCTGTTCGTTTTGGTACTGCCATTTGGGTTTTCAAGGTGTGCATGAGTGACAAGTCGCTACTCACTACTCCAAGCTGTGTGTACTGACGTGCATCGGCGAGACTGAGAAATCAACGAGTAGTACTGCCTAACATGGTCGATGTGTCCATGTCGTGCGTTGAGTAGAGGATGCATGGAAACGTCGTCAGATGTAGTACGACCTTTGAGTGTGCACACCTTGAAAACAAGAAGAAATTGGCGCGCGCGGACCACCTGTTGTTTCCCGGCCGCTGACAAATCTGGCGCGACGCTGAAAAAAAGCTTGCAATTTGCAGCCTTTGCAACGTTCGTAGATGTGAATGTTGCAGTGGCTAGCCAGTTGCCTTCGTGTGTTCGTCTCTGTCAAGAGTGTCAATTGCCACCGCGAGTGAAAAGACCAAAGACGTCGTGTGCTCGATCTTCCTGCTCGTCGACCGGAAAATTTGGTATGTGGTGTTGTCCACCGTTTGTGTTCCTTCGTAGGCGTTGCTGTCCTCGTAGATTAGAACAACTACTTTGAGCCATAGGAATTTTGGAGGAGTTTCGCTCAAGGAGTTTTTTTCCCTTATACGACGGACACACTGGTACACCACATACACACACTAACATGTATGTCACCTTAACACATGTTTAAATAAGCCAGAGCAGATGTTACTGCTCTGGTCAGTTGAGTTATGGCTGGTAAACCGTAGAAAATTAGCAGGAAGCATCCAAAAATAATTAGGAATAAAATTTTTATGTTTGTGTTATTAGCGGTTTAAAAAACTAAGTCTGAAAAATAGACTAAAAAAACAGTAAAACAACTCTAAAACTAAGTTTCAAAATTCAAATTTTGGCTACAGTCTATAGGCCAACAAGTATACAATAAAAACATACACCCGTATGTGTATAATATTTGTGGACACACTCTAGTGTGTTGAGCCATGTAGCCAAAACTCCATGATTATATCATTGGTGCTTCCCTGAAGGAGTTTAATTCCAATAGATTCAACAAATCAATTTAACGAACCGTTGGTTTGCATTTTTACCGACTTTATTTTAGACAAGTGGCTCTTGAGCAGTGTAGTGTACACACCAACAGTGCTGAAGTGGCAGTCACCTTTGCTGGTCTAATTGGTGCACACTGTGAATGCAATTTGGTACATTTGCCAAAGGCAAATTACATATATAAACGTGTGGATCCATGACATGACACGGAATTTTCTTTTTATTTTCTTCTTTCAGTTGACACCGGCTACTACACTTGTGGCTACGCTGCGTTTGTTCTTTGCTGTGTGCTTGCTAACTGTAAAGATAACCCAAAGAAAATTCCACATGAACATATTCTGCACAAAAGGCAGAAGTAAACACTATACTATCTTGGTGTGTGCCCATAGAAAATACAAGAGAAGACATGATGGTTGTGTATGGAGTCAATGCCATAGGAGTGTGAAATAAGTGAGGAGTGACATCAACATGGAAAAAGAATAAAGTGTTGCATTAACTTCTTGTGTCGATTATCTCCTGTTTGGTATTGTGGTTTGTTGTAAAACAGTTTGACATTTTTGGCACGTAATAGATAATTTTTTTGTGAGATAACAGAAGAGCAAATAAAACGCAGATAGGAGTAACTTTTCTCTTTGGAGGTATAACAAAAGGTAACTTCTTGAGTTATTTTTTGATTTAATTTCTAAGTTTGGGCATGAGAGGAGAGAGAGACATGCATCTCTTTGCTCATTTCTTTTATTTGCTACTCTTTGCACTTTAGCCCATACATAATTCTATCATTAATTAGATTTCATTTCTTTTGTGAAGACATAATTTAGTAAGCTCAAACCAACATGCTTACCTTTGTAACCCTCTCTGTGGTGCTGCAGTATACTTTGAGTGGAGAATCTGTGCTGTAATAATTGAAATGACAAGGAAAGATATGGATTATATCCTTGGGGAAAAAAAAGACATCATGCTTGCTCAACAAGACACTGTGAGGAGAATGGGAGTGAGTCAATGAGGAGTGGCATCAAATGGCATGGGTAAAAAGCAATGCATTAATTATTTCTGTTTGGTGATGTGCTCCATTTGGCATTGTCAAATGTTTCAAGAAACTCTACTTGACATTTGTGGTGCAATGTAGGAAACTCGGATTAACCTGGCACGTCAGAATGCCAAGATAAGTAATCCACCACTTTCCACTATGGTGCTTTATTTTGGAAAAAAAATCACTGTGCGGTAATTTGATTATAATATAATGAAGCGTAACTAGCGCCCTATCTAGTGGACCTTCGATCCCAGTTTTTGCGAACACGCAAAAGAATTGCGCATCAATATATTAGAAGGGAGCAAAGTATTTTATAACCGGCCTCCTACTAGCAGCAGGGGCCAATAAGTGAAGAATTTACAGGACAAAACACAAACACTGAAGGAAGGCTACTCAGCGAGAATTAACTCAAGAACATAGGATGAATCTAGTAAATGTATCTCGTGGCTGTAAATATGTTCTCCAAAGTGGTAAATATATCCACCGGGACTGTAAATCAAAAGGACGCTGATAATGCCTAAGCACTAGGTAGGAGATGTAAGATAATGAGTATGAATGTGAATTTATCCTGAAGATAAAATCGAGGATAGATCAAGAAGGCGTGTGCAAGTGGGGACAAACACTAGCTTCCAAGTGGATGCAATAATCACCCAAACGATCTTTTAAGATTATATAGTTAATGGATTCAATAATCATATCATCGATGTGTGAAAAGAATAGCTTGTTATATCTTAAGAAAATCGATAATACCTTGCGTGACTGGTACTTAATTCCATGGCAAAAATACTGTCAAAAACAGACAAAAAGGCAGTTTGGTGCTATGATCATTCATTATCATGTATGTATCTGCATGCATTGTCTGCTAGCTTCTCATTCGCTACTTTGATCTTGACTCTTAAGGCAGTAATTATGAGCAAGACCACAATTTCACTTCAACATGGATAACCATCATTTCAGCTGCAGAAACAAAGGATGGTGAATTAATATGACAGAATAATGGCACTATGTAGTGCAAGTTGTATTGTCCACTAAATTTGTTTTTTTTTTGTAAAATAATTTGTGCACATGCACAATGCTTTATAAAATAGTAATTATGCATCTGTCACATTTATAACTATAAATACTTTATTTTTTGCAGCTCGGCCTAAAATGAGCATTAGTTGTTTGCATGTCAGCACAAACAACATATCGAGAGATTTTGCTTCTCCTAACTGAAATCTATCAAATGTGACATCAACTAGAATTTGTAGATGGCAAGATTTTAATGGCCATAGTCATAATCCTCATGGAGTTTTCTGAAAGTGAAAATGGTACAGCATGTTCTGCACTATTAGCAATTTTGTTATATAGGTAGCATAACCGATGAAGGACTCTATGTGCACAAATTCAGAACCTTGAAGACAACAATATGCTTATTTTCAAAAAGGAAAAGAAACCGTGTATCCAACTTTGCATGTACCTTGTTTAAGAAAAAAGAAATATGAGAGAAAGCCTTTGCAAGATGAAAAATAGTACTGCCAAACATATATGCATGGAGCATGTGAACCATTTTTCAACATGACAAAGCTACATGTTCATACTCGTACATATATAGCCTCTTGCCTAAAACCATTTGGTAAGAAACATAGAAATAGCACACACACCATCACATGCAACCGGCTAACATACCCCAAGGAGCTATATGATATGACCCTCTTTGTTCCTTTGGCATGAAATATACAACAAAATCAGGAAAGCTGAGGTACTCATCAGCTAGAGCTTGTGCAGGCAACGAAAACATGAATACCTATTTACGCAGGTGCGCCAAAACAAACCTAACTCCACTACAGAAAATTATCAACTTTTTTCCTTCAAAAAAATGAAGAAAAATGCACATAGAAACAGAAGGTGAGCTGTGACTTAAGAGAGAGAAGAAAAGAAAAAAAAAAGGCTTTTTGGCTGGTACTATAAAACCTGGACAAGCCTCTCCCCATTTCAAGTGTGAGTGCTTCACCTTTCCTCCACTTACTAGTCTTTTCGGGGGAGAGCCTCTCGCCATTGTTGCCTCGAGAAGCTAGCTCAAACATTTCTGCCATGAGGCTATCTCTGCTGTTCATGGTGTGCTGCACTGTCATGGCGCAATGCGCGGTGGCGGCGGCGAAGGCGAGGCACTTCAGGTGGGAGGTGAGCAACATGTTCTGGTCGCCGGACTGCGAGGAGAAGGTCCTGATCGGGATCAACGGACAGTTCCCCGGGCCGACCATCCGCGCCAAGGCCGGCGACACCATCGTCGTCGAGCTCAAGAACGGGCTGCACACCGAGGGCGTCGTCATCCACTGGCATGGCATCAGACAGGTCAGTCAACTGATCTGAATAAGCCAAGAACTCAGACAGCCCTGCAGCTGCAAGTGTGTGTCTTCTTCTCTGTGACATGATCACATACAACTTCTCTTTTTTGAAAATTTAGAGATGATTATAACTAGTCGTTAATCCGTGGATTCGGATTTTGAGAAGTGTTGCTTGATTAGTGATCATGCAAAATATTTCAACATTTGCATGGGCTGGATTGTGACAGATCGGGACGCCATGGGCGGATGGCACGGCGTCGATCTCCCAGTGCGCCATCAACCCTGAAGAAACCTTCACCTATCGCTTCGTCGTCGACAAGGTACTCAACTAGTACTCCCTGAATCCTGATCACATCATTCCAAGATGATATGCATCATTGTTCATACCAAGAAACCAAGACACGATCAGAGCACAAGATTTTGTAACTTTTAACTGAAGAATTTAGTTGTGACATCTGAATGATCAGTGCTGGGTGGTTTTCATGGCTGCAGCCGGGGACGTACTTTTACCACGGGCACTACGGGATGCAGAGAGCGGCAGGGCTGTACGGGTCGCTGATCGTGGACGTCGCCGACGGGGAGGAGGAGCCGTTCAAGTACGACGGCGAGCTCAACCTGCTGCTGAGCGACTGGTACCATGAGAGCATCTACACCCAGATGGTCGGCCTCTCCTCCAACCCCTTCAGATGGATCGGCGAGCCGCAGGTACCGCTCAATCATGATCTCTATCTCTGATGAGCTGCACTACTTCAATTATCGCTATCTCTGATGAACTGCACTACTGTTCTTGCAATTATTTTTCAGAGATGTCAGATATGTATGCAGTTTTTTCTGTTCTTGATGGTTTGTGATCATTGGTTGAATTGGTAATTAGACCGTTTATGATACAGTGCTTCAAGTAGAATTTTAAGGTAATTGAGAAGAAATGGCCCCTGACAATTTTGTAGCCTAGATATAACTTTAGATATCTTTGAAAAATTAGTACTTTTTTACTCTATTCAGTATAGGCATTATGACACTAGAAAACTTATCAAATGGTACAAATCAGCTCAGTTGCTTTATGACTCGTGCAGCTCATTGTTTCAACTTTGAATAACATAGAAATAGAAGCACTCCTTTTAGAATACCAAGTTTAGTTCACTGGTGAATGATATGATTTGCAATAATGTGCACCACTGAATTCAATTATTGGAGTGGCATACAGACATACAGAAGGGAGTGTTTGCTTCTGTTTGTTCTGAAAATACCTAGTTTAGTTTCAGAAAATTTTGAGCCATAAAAAATGCTTAGTTTAAGGCAAGTGCTAGGCTTGGACCAGCCACTAGAGCTAATCAAACATGGCCTCAAAGATCTCAAGCTGATAGTGATGAACTGACAATGCAAACAACTAGCTTTCCTTTTCTCAAACAACACCAAAAAGCTGAAGATGCATGCAAGGTCCACTGAAATGATCACAAAGGCAAACAAAAACAATGTCAGCCCCCAGCCCCATTGGGGTTCCTAGAAAGAAACACTCCCTCTTCAAAAAGCACATCAAGTATATGACACTTTGGACACGATGCCAGCAGCATATGTACAACCAAGTCAGAAATCACAATAGATCATGTCCCCATTGCACAGTATTACAGATCATAGCTAGCAGTATCCTTCTATTTCACAAATAGATGTAGTTTTCTAAAACGTGTAATCAAATCTCGAAATCTACAGTCACTAATATATGTAAAAATATTAAGACTTAATATGTGACATCGGTATATTTGCCATTGAAATATACTTTGATGTGGTTATATTTCTAATAATCTTAAAAGAATATATGAGTGCGAAATTAATTATTAAGCATATGTATTGGAGCCTGCATAGTTGTCCTATAAATGACAAGTAATAAGGAACAGAGAGAATACTAGATGCTCTCCTCTCACAAGGTCACAACAAAATTTTCTGAAGAAATGTTGGAGGGTATCATGTAGGATTAGGAAACCAAGACCAAAAAGGACCTTGCTGGTCGCCAGGCCACATGATTTTGTGATGGGACACATGCTGTCATGCTGCACTGGAAAAGCATCCATGCAAGTTAGGGCCCTTCTTTTTCTCTTTGATCCTGGAAACTGTCTTGCAAGATGCATGATGATGAAGGGAGCTAGCCAGTACTATTATTGTGTGGGGAGCATTGTGCATTTGGGTGAGCAGGAAGCAGGGAAAAGGTCAAGCCTTGGCTGATCCTTTTGCTTATGTGCACATGTGTTGCAATGCAAATTCAGGGGCAGTCCTCAAAGGCTGAGATCATGGTGTTTCACTGCTGACATACTATTACAAGAAGTTTGGCATCTCAGGCTGACAGGCACAATAGGTTGACAGGGACTTTTGCCAGCATGTCATATGTTCAACTTCATTATCTAAAAGAAGTGTTCAATTATTTTGATCTCTGTCAGCTGAGTTTGATCTGAATTATCCCTCTAAAAAATGCAATGTGAACCAAGAAAAGAGTTCAGAATTCAGAATCACAATGCAATGAAATGCCTGTTGATTGGTGCTGCCTTGTGGCAATCTTTCATGTGGCAGACAAACACTGCATGCTACTCTGACGAGTGAAGAGAATCTTTACCTGAATTCTGAATGTTCTGATGGTTGCAGTCTTTGCTGATCAATGGGAGGGGGCAGTTCAACTGCTCGCTCGCGGCGGCGCACACGGCTGGCGCCAAGCAGTGCGCCGCCGGGGGCGGCAACCGGCAGTGCGCGCCGGTGGTCCTCCCCGTCCTGCCAAACAAGACGTACAGGCTCAGGGTCGCCAGCACCACCTCGCTGGCTTCCCTCAACCTCGCCGTCGGGGTGAGCAATCCAACCAAACCGAGACGAATTTTGTTAGATTTCTTGGATTTTTGCTACTTTGTGTTTGAATTCTGCAATTGGTTTTGGACAGAATCACAAGCTGACGGTGGTGGAGGCCGACGGCAACTACGTGGAGCCATTCGTCGTCGACGACATCGACATCTACTCCGGCGACAGCTACTCCGTGCTGCTGACGACGGACCAGGACCCGTCGGCGAACTACTGGGTCAGCGTCGGCGTGCGCGGCCGGCAGCCCAAGACGGTGCCGGCGCTGGCCGTGCTCAACTACCGGCCCAACCGCGCGTCCAGACTGCCGGCGACGGCGCCGCCGGCCACCCCGGCGTGGAACGACTACGCGCACAGCAAGGCCTTCACGTACCGCATCCTCGGCCGCGCCGGTGCCACGCCGCCGCCGCCGGCGACGTCGGACCGGCGCATCGAGCTGCTCAACACGCAGAACCGGATGGACGGGCACGTCAAGTGGTCGATCAACAACGTGTCCATGGTGCTCCCGGCGACGCCATACCTGGGGTCCCTGAAGATGGGGCTCAAGTCGGCGCTGCCGTCGTCGGCGAGGCCGGCGGACACGTTCGGGCGCGGGTACGACGTGACGCGGCCGCCGGCGAACCCGAACACGACGACCGGGGACAACGTGTACGTGCTGGAGCACAACGCGACGGTGGACGTGGTGCTCCAGAACGCGAACGCGCTGGCGCGCAACGTCAGCGAGGTGCACCCGTGGCACCTCCACGGGCACGACTTCTGGGTGCTGGGTTACGGCGACGGCGCGTTCCGGGGGGACGCCGGCGGAGAGGCGAGGCTGAACCTGCGGAACCCGCCGCTGCGGAACACGGCGGTGATCTTCCCGTACGGGTGGACGGCGATCCGGTTCGTGGCGGACAACCCGGGGGTGTGGGCGTTCCACTGCCACATCGAGCCGCACCTCCACATGGGGATGGGGGTCATCTTCGCCGAGGCCGTCGACCGCGTCGGCGAGCTGCCCAAGGCGGCCGTCTCGTGCGGCGCCACGGCCACCGCGCTCATGGCCGGCGCCGGCGACCACGTGTGATATGTCCATCTGCGAGCGTGCGTGCGTTGTCATGAATGCACGTTACGCTGTTCCGATCTTCTAGTTGGTAGTAATTATTAGGGCTCTTAATTTTGGGTGTTCTTTTCCTTTGCTCGTTTTCTGAATCAGGCATTAAGAATTGATCGTGTAGAGGTTAATTAGTGTGCTTTGCGATCTGTGGGATTGGATTTGCTTGTTGGGTGAAGAGCTAGATCAAATCAAGTAGCATGCGGTGTCACTAATCAGTTTCACTGTTCATCCAAAATTAAGCTAAATGGGATCAAGACAACCATGTCGTGTAGTTTGGCTTAATTAGAAGATTTTCTAAAATAAATGTTGGTACCTTTCAGTAGCATGAGACTCCAATTTTTGCATTAAAAATTTAGTCTTAAGGGCTGTAAAAATTCTCAATTTGAGTTTCTTTTACGGTACAATATACTGGCAGTATATACTACCAGTATAAATGATCGACTGATGTAAATTGATTCATCTACTTACTTAAATAGATTGTAGTATAAATTTTAAAAGAATAAATTAATCTTTCTATATTGTTGCGTGGGGGCAATTTGGTAAATTCGTATCATAGGTGGAATCACACCACCGCCACGTGTGCCATCACCTCCCTCGTGAGCTCTCAGTCTGCCTGAATTTATGCTACTATTTGATTGAATGAAATACAAAATTACTAAAATGCTCTTCTCAATCTTTTAGCAAATTGCTAAGGTGACTTTTGTATATACTAGCAGTATATTATATCGTAAAAGTTATCAATTTCTTAGTTTAGTCCTTGTTCTTTTCAGGTACTTTGTCGGATTATTGTCGTGGATTATTTCTTCCACGCCTTTAAAGATATGTTTTCTTAAAAAATTTATTCTACCGAGACCATTTGTTCTAAGCTATTTATTAAGTTTATTTCTTAAAATATTTAATTTATTAATAATTAATTAGATAATATGTGACAATAGTTCAGTCAATAATATGTTTCGAAAGAGGCCGTAGAATCGTGATTAAATGAATACATATGACTAGTGGTTCGAACAAATTAGGAGGACTAGGAGGTTCTTCAGAGATGGGACCATGAAGCTTATGGTCACATGGATGGTACTGGTCGTGCCAACCTAACGGTTTGCAATTCGAGTTGTGTAGAGAGCAGATTAAGTGATCCTACACTCCGATCTAAGTCAGATTATGCAATTTGGGGTACAAGTATAACTTCACCTACTCCCTATGTTCCATAATAACTTGATTCCTAAAAATCCCAAGAAAATTTAGTACTATGAGAAAAAAGACTAAATTGTCACTAGTTATTGATATATAGGTAGGTAAGGGATACTAAACAAATAATTTTCTTTTAATTTATGGATTTAAAATAGATAAGAGAGTAAAACTTAACTTGTTTTGGGACAAAATTTAAACTCTAAAAATCAACTTATTTTGATAAGGAGGAAGTAAGCAACTTGTCAATTAGAGACGATATAAGCCATAGCAACCTAGATCATGGCCCGGAACCTGCGACTAAAAGCCCATTCAGCTGTGCAAATTTCCATCACGCTAGCATAGTGTACTACAGTCCAAACAAGCCTGCACCTTTCGGATTAGCTTACGAGCTTAGCTGGTTTATTGTTTACTATAAGCATATTTTTCAAACTATAAAACAGCATGTTTTGTATAATTTTATTTTTAATATAAAATAAAAGTTTTTTTAAAAAATAAATAAATCAATTTATCAGGTTTATAATAGTCAATACTTAATTAATCATATGCTAATAATTTGTCATGTTTTTTATGAGAATAAGCTCACCAGCCACGCCAGATTTGAACGGTGCCTGAGACGGAATGCATAGGCTTGACCAATTTCCGTGTTTGCACTTGACCATAAGAGATCTTTCATGAGCAGCGTTCGGAACTGCTTACGAGGATTTGCATAGGCAGCCTTTGGAATTGCTTACGAGGATGTTATATTTCTCGTTTTTTTATGAGCACGTTTTTCAAACTGCTAAACGGTATGTTTTTTTAAAAATTTCTATATGAAAATATCTTAAAAAATTAAATAGATCCATTTTTTAACTTGGTAATAATTAATACTTAATTAATCATGCGCTAATAACTTATCTCATTTTCCATGCTATAAATAAGCATAAGCTATAATCTAGTTCGAACACTATCTTAGAGTCACCCAATTTAGACTACCAAGGATATAGACATATCGTCGATTCAAATCTCCTTAACAATTACGTGTGCTGGCTGCTGTGTGTTTGTCTACTTCCAAATTTACTGATAAAATGTTCATCGGTGTTACATTAGGGGATGCCCAGGGTATGCTATACTGTTTGGGGAGGTTATCGTCCCGCTACGGTATGGCGCATGAATTTTATTTCTAAAAATTTAAATTTAAAATTTTTAAATTTTATGATAAGATCGCGGTTACCGTCCGCACGTGGTAAGTTGTGGTATGTTGAAGCTGAAAAAAAAATTATGGAAAAAATTGTAAAAATTCTAAAAAATTGTAGAAAATTCAGAAAAAATTATGGATATCTCTAAAAAACAATATAATAATGTATATTTTTTTCATAACCCTTGCTATCGTTTTTACACTTAAATAGAAATTATATCCCTACTCATCTCTTATTTTTTTTTAATTTTGATGGAGCTCCAAAATATAAAGTAAACTTTATTATTTTCATAAACTTTCTTCACCATAGTGATCCATAATTTAATTATTACATACTAAATTTTTTTGAATTTTTATTTTTTAAAGAAAATTTAAATTTAAATAAAATTCGAATAAACTATACCATCGATTAACTTATCGTATCCCGCGCATACCGGCAGTATGGGATACCCTGATGATGCCTGGGATCATTGCAGCTAGCCATACATTGCCGAGCTGCTTATCCGTCGCACAACCATTCGTCGCCCGTATTGCTGGTTAACTGAATTTATAGCCTTTCCAGAACAACGCGGACCGGTCGGCTTCAGCTAGCAGGATAGCCGGTCGATCGTGTGAATCGGCCTGAAATCAAGTGTACGTAGCAAAAATTACTAGATCACGTACTGTTGTTCCTCTACCCATTTCACTTCCATTTTGCATGCTGCTATACGTTCTTACATGTCCTGTCCAGTTTCTTGCATGCCCTTAATTATTTAGTTATCGTGCTCATGCAGAGCTGCTAAAAATTCTGGGTTTCCATTGGCTGGCCAGGCCAGGGTGGCTCGCACCTGGACATGTAATCAGCTCGCTATATATTTGGTTGCCTGTATGGACGAACGAGCCAGTATCGGCAAATGCAAAATGCACATCACGAAACAAAGCTTCCCTCCTCAGCCAGACCTGACCTGGCTCGTCGCGTCACCGTCTTCTCTCGTTTGTTCGGCAAAGGATTCATCAAGGAGTTGAGGACGATGCCGGATCTGGAAGCTAGAGGGGCGCTGTCGTCGCAGCCACCATCGTCTTCATCTTCCTCTCCTCACTGCTGTTGGCACCATCTTCCTCGCCGGCCGCTATCTCCCTCCATGAGCTCCGATGTGCTACCGACTCCTGATCTCTGACAACGACAGCGAAAGGTGGGGGTGCAAGAGGACCGAGCAACAACAGGCGACGAACCAGGGGCAGCCGAGCTAGGCTAAAAAACCATTGGTGTCATCTGTATTTCTTGATAGAATCACTACATATAAAAGCAATAGAATACATCAATTTATAATGAAGTTTATAAAACTGAACCCACAGCCGGGTCTAGCTGCCCTCTCTTGCCTCCAGCTCACGGACCCGGCCACCCCCTCCTCCCTGTGGCCGTCGGACATCACCATCCTCTTCTCTCTCCAACCGCCGGACCCTGTCGCCTTCTTCTTCCAACCACAATACCACTGGATCTGACGGTCTGGAGCTGGCGGCCACCGGATCCAGCTGCTACGACGGTGGAGAGGAAGGTTGAGTCGACGGCGGCGATCGCAAGGGTGTGTTGACGGCAACGAGGCAACAACCGATCCCCCTTTCTTTTTTCTTCTTCGCTCGTTTTTCAGTGCCTGATGTATATAAAGAATATAAATTCCTTCCACGGTTCATTTAGTGTATGGAATTCTGTTACTTTTCACGTGATGAATTATATTTCAGTTATATAAAATATTATTAGAATCAAGGGTATTTTAGTTTGGCAATGATACATGTACGAGATGTTGGGAGTAACAACACCATTCAAATAAGAAGGTAACTACACTCAGTTTATACATCCAGTCAAATAACATCTTTTACATAGAAATATTTTCGTCCAACTAAACAAATAACATCTCATATATTGCAGGCTTAGCCAATATAGACAACCAAACATACTCTATTATATTTTCCCATCCTCACTAAACTAAGCATGGATGAGATGCACCAGCCAAGCTAAAAGCACTCGAGCAATCAAACAGACTCGTAATGGTCGCAAGTGCAACAACCTTATTAATTAGCAAGCGAGCACATATAATTAACAGAAACCCAAGGATGGATCGGCATCCAGCAACAAATTTACTGTAGCGCGGCTAACTTTTTCGGCTTGCAAACAGGCGATGTATTCCATCTGAACGTGAAACAACATGCATGCGCGAGCTAGTGTACAAGTTAATTAATTACTTTGATCTTAATTCCTACCGCAGCGCCCTGCATTCCCATTATAATACGAGTATTTAGCTGTCAAAATTACCGCATCAAATTTATTTCAAGATGTACCAATCAGCAGCTCAGATCACTGACAAATCAATACCCTAAGTCCAACAAATCATATTTGAACGCGCGAGTCCCATCCAGAAACGTCGTCGTCCGCGTGTACAACGACACCGTGCACGGCGACAGATGGCATCCGGTGAGAGTAACTGTCTATATATATATATATATATATATATATATATTCGTCTTAAAATATAAATATTTTAGATATCCGTCACCTTCACTTGCTACCCATCAACCATATCTACCCTCTAAACTAGTTCTTACTGTCCTCAACCCCACCTAAGCCCGACACCTAATAATTCGGTAAAACTTGCTGAAGCTTAGGTGATTGTCTTCGTCCGTTGTCCTCCTTACATTCTATTTGTTGAAGGTTGAAGATGACTCCCTAAAAATTAGATTGAGATCTAAACAGATAAGACTAAAATTCGGTTACCTAGTCAGTAGCAAAACTAAAGATGATAAGGTGATTATCTCGTAACACCATTTAACGAGTGAAAATTTGTGTTTCACAAATCACAACAGCTGGATTTGTCTTTTTGTTTGATGGATAGGTCAAATTTAGACTCCAAATTGTGAGAGTTGCACGGTAACATATAAGATGACATTGTATTCATACTGAATTTTTTCTCCAAAGATTGTCCATTACTGTTTATATGGTTTTTTGCCATTTGGGGTGACACACGTCGGTAGCACATCATCGAGCGCTGCACAGCCACAGTGCCAGAATCGCAGCGTACTGTCGCTACAGCGAAATTGCTGCAGCGACGTGTAACAGTAATTAGTAAACACTAATTAAACAGTGCAACTGATAGAGATGATCACGTTGCAAAACGTACAAAATATCGATAGAGGTTGAGGGAAAAGGCAGAGGATAACGAACATACGGTCCTTACCGATCGATCGATCGATGCAGCTGATGGATTAATGTATGCACCTCTAATTAACAGAGTAACAGTAGTAGCTGTTTGTTGGACTGGCCATGTCAGGAGCTTGCAGCCAATGCATGTATGCACCTCGGTAGGTCTGGATATATCTCGATCGAGTCATCCGCCGGCCTGATCAGGATCGATCCAAGAAAATGTCGTTTCTAATCATTGATTTGAGTGTCCTTTCGGAAGGAATTTGGGCGACGGTTTAGTTAAACCTTTAGCACATGATCTCAAGTTTCTATGATTTTCATATTGAAGTCATTGGAAAATAGTATTTATTAGGTAATTTAATGCTTGACTTTCTTGATGTTTATGGAGTAGGGTTTGTTCAGAATATTTTATTTTTTCTATCTTCTTATTAGTGGCTATTTTGTTCGATGAAAAGCTAGAACATGTTGTTTGTCTGATTGTTGATGATCAAATTATCTGAGTCGGCTTAAGGGTGTAAGTTACCGACTTGTTCATTGGCACCAATTTATTGTTCCATCGAAGAAATGAAGACAATGATCAATACTCATTTATATGCTTTTGTGCATTCAAGAATTGGTCAATGTTATGAATATGCTCATCTACCTATACATTTCTCTTGCAACATTTTAAAATATGGAGCCTCTTTATTTTGTGTTCATATAGATCTTTTATTATTTTCTTCTCCTAGCAGTAGGATAGCAAAATATTCTACTCCCTCCGCCTTTAGTTGACAATTTTGGATTAAACTTTTAAAACTCCAACATTAATACCTCTCAAAATATTTAGTTTGAAAACATAAAAGTCATATAGGTATATTTTACCTTATAAGTATTTGTCCGTCATATATCTGCATGAAAAACATAAAAACATAAAATATTTAGTTTCACCGTCATATAGGATGATATATCTGCAAGGATATCTAAGCTACCAGTAGCATGGCTAACTTGCAAAGTTGTAACAACTGATAACTTTGACAACGTTACTATCTACGCACAGTTCGGTGAATGCGGACACACAATTGACAGCTTCAGAATTATATGGGAACATGCTTCACCATGGACTAACAAGGTAGGAGGATCGGACAGAGACATTATCGGTCAGCAGAGTCCATATTAACTTTGCAGGGGGTGGAGACTATGATATTTTTTGAGTCAAATCATAATATGTAAAAAAAAACAAAGCTAAAAGGCAACAAAGTAATTCTATGGTGAACTTGTCCACCATAATTTAAATCATACTCTTTGTTTTATGCTGTAAGACGTTTTGACTTTTTTAATTAAATTTATTTTAAGTTTGATCAAGTTTATAGAAATACTAGCAATCATCCATAACACCAAATTAGTTTAGTGAATTCATCATTGAATATATTTTGATAGTATATTTGTTTTGTGTTAAAAATGTTTCAAAGTTTTTCTATAAACTTGGATAAACTTAAATAAGCTTGAGTTAGAAAAAAAAAATCAAAATACCTTCTAAGACAGAGTAAGTAGATTTAATGCCACTACCTACCAGTTTTAGAAGGCAGATATAAACGTGAAAGTTTAGTGTACATACGTGCTGGTGCTCCACATTCACATGGTTTGTGCACGTATTTTCAAATATACCCTCCCAGTAAAAGATACTCCCTCCGTCCTATATAAGGGAGTTTGATCCCCTTTATTTATCCATAAATATAAGGGATTTTATGATACCGAGAAAAAATATAACAAACATCACCTTAGTTTCCATTCAATCACTTAACCAATCAATTTTTTACTTTATTTCTGTTAAATATGCCAAAAGTATAACAGACATCACCCCAATTGTATTTGTTTATCTTAATTTTTTTGTAAAATTGGCAAAATTCTTTATATTTATGGACAGTGAGAGTAACACGATAAAATCACCTTGATATATCTCCACGTGCAACAATTCTGTGTTTTGGTTCAACGAAACAGGACCTGTGAAGACCGTACATGTATGTGAGCCCTACTAGGTCCCATCCACATCAAAGATAATGTGGCATCCCGAACTTTGCCAATCAAAGAAACACAAGCTGACATAGGTCGGGAGCCATTATTATCTGTGAAATACATACTAGTCCTATGATACATAAGTTAGTACACAAAGGTAATAGGGGATCATTGTAGACTTAAATCGTAATTCTTACATCACTAGGAATAGTTTTTATAACCACTGCAATCATGGATAGACCCATAAATGGACAACACGGGCACACAGAAATCAGACGACACAGTAGCGAGGCAGAAACAGCAGTGGGCATCTAGCCAAGACACAAGACACTAGGCGACTAAGCACCTAAGCAACTAGCCAAACCAAGCAACTAGCCAAACCACATGAATGGTTTGAAAACTAAGGATAAAACTCTAGAAATCTTCATACTCGGCTTGCTCCTAGAGGAACTCCTCAGCGGTTGGGTTGACGTCTCTTCTCCAAACTATACACACACACACACACATATATATATATATATAGACACACACACATAGCAAGGGTGAGTACAAAACGTTCTCAGCAAGCCCAGGGAAAAGATGACGTGCTTGGCTCAACAAAGGAGGCTAAGGGTTTGATTGTGAAAAGCAATTTTTTAAGTAAAGGATAGTTCCTTTTGCAAAACACTAGTAATACAAATTTTAGTTGCTAGACGGAGGCTTGCGCCTTAGTCCGTCTCACAGGTTGCTTTGCAATAACTTATCATAATGAGTAATGTATGATAATAACATTTCTTTTATTTTTCTTTTCTTTTACTCTATTATTTTTCTTTCACTTTCTTAGCATCTTGATCATTATCCATTTATCACCACTTAACCATTTATCATAATTAATGAGCTGTCTCAGCACAACCTAACACCTTCTCGGCCTTAACAACACCATGGTGCCAAAAGACACCCCAGGTCATACAGACTCGTTCCTAACCACGCAGGTTAGCCGTCTGCTACACAGGTTGACTCTAGAAACTGTTCTCGTCCCATCAATCATCCTTTTAAACATTTTGCAACCAAAATTACGCTATGAGAAACACCTCACGTTCACCCATGACCGTGGGCACGATTGTTCAAACAATTCGATTAATCTCTGCAGAGGTTGTACGCTTTCCCTACACACTGAGTTAACTCCAATACACAAAGTGTGTCGGTCAAACACGGTTGGTAAGGGAGGACTCACTACAAAGTCTTTTTAAAGCTAACCCATGAAGATCCCATGTCACATGATTAGGTTAAGTCCACGACTAAGTATTAGGCAAGTCCATGCCTTTATCCACTCAGGAATACCGGTGATACTACACCTATCATCAATAACACGCCACAATAGAGGCGGTATAACCGGTTTGTAAAACATGTTCATCCACCAACCTCCTCATCCCCGACGTTCCACAACTATTGACACATAAGATTTTCATGAACTAACCAATTACTTAGCCATTGGTATCTCATAAATATCCGTATGGTCGTACTGTAAGATGTGCAGATGGATTTCCCAAAGGAAACGATCTTTATTGATAATACGTAGACAAGCCACAAAGGCACTAACTCCGTACCATCAAGGTTTGACAAAACCACATTTAGTTTTGTCAATCATTTTGATACACAAGGATCAGGTTTCCAAACATTTAAATAAAGGTCCATATTTTTCCCATACGACAAACAACCTAAGCATGGCTAAGCAAACTACCTCGGTCATCGTATCCGGTGGATAACAATACCGGCGTATATTTTGTGAAGCTAACAAGGGTAGGAAAACAAGTCAAACATTCTAGGTAAAGTAGTGCGACTTCTTGGGTAAGTCCATCGGCGGTACAACGAGCCCAAATAGTTTAAAAGTGTACCCTAAATCATGCAATTTTGTCAAATAATATACATGTCAAAAACATAGGGGCAATGTGATCAAGGAGGGCTTTCCTTGCTCCGGAAGCGGATCTTCTCCTTCGAAGGCGGCGTCCGGACCTTGCTCGTACTCGGGTTCTACACGCGAAATGAGGCAAATAAGAACAAAAGCCCAAGTAAAGAACTTAAAACAGAAATCTAGCAGTACCAAAGTGTAGATCTGGTTTTTAGAAAAATTTTGAAAGTTGAATGGGGTCAAACGGAGTTACGGTTAATTAGTTATGAATTTTTGAAGTTTAAAGGATTTCCTATGGTTTTTTGGAAAAGAAATACTCAAAAATAAAAAGGAATATTCCCTAGGAATATTCCTTGACAGTGGGTCCCGGATGTTAGAGGGAGAGAGGATTTGAGTTGGGGTCAAAATGTCATAGACTCAATGATTCAAAACAGATTTATTTATTTTCTTGGAGTAGGGACCCACCTGTCAGTGACTCGAGGGGAGAGGAAGTTCTGTGCCATGGGCCTAGGTTGTCAGAGGGAGAGAGCATGGAGTCGTCTTCCTCCTCTGTTCTCCTTCCGAGCAAGCGTCCATCGGCGACATGACAGCGGAACAGTTTCCCAACGGGGAACAGAAAAAAGGAGGGGAGAGAAGGCTAGGATTTCGCCGGGATTTGTGGCGGCGTTTAGAGTTTTGGCGCGGCGCATGCTTGGCGTGATGTGCGGCGCACGGCAGTGGGGTGGCTCGGTGTAACGCGGAGGCGGCACGGTGTGGCGGTTCGGGTCGGCCTGGTGCGGCATTTCGTTGAATGCGACATAGGCACGTGCGGCCGGCTAGAGGAGAGGGGCGGGCATGCGGGATAGCTGGCAAGGCTAACATGCAGGGCCCTGGGGAGGTGCAGCGCAGCGAGCACTCGCGCGAGACCTACAGTGGCAGGCATGTAGGAGGAGGGCCATGGGGCTAGGCCGAGGGGTTGGGCCAGCGAGGGAGTGGAAGAAAGGGAGAGAGGCTGGGCCAAGGGGAGAAAAAGGAGGATTCGGCTCGAATGAATAGTGACTTTTGTGATTTCTTAGGAATTTTTAGTTTTGAGATTTGGAGGGATTTTGAATGGAATTTGAATTCAAAATTGGATTGGCACAATCTAGGAATTTGGGAGGGATTAAATTAAAGAGGTGTGGGGGGGGGGGGGGGAAAGATCCAAAATTTGGCACTTCACTTCAAAATTTTCAAATAAGATCCATATTCAAATTCAAAAATTTTAAAAGGTTTTTAATAAAACTAGGGTGCTACAGACAAGGGCAACTAAACAATTACAATTACACGGAAATTAGTAGAAAAGCTAGTGTATATACAGTAATCAAGTACAAACAAGCAGAAATTTCACGCTCAAGGAATCTCCCATCTCAGCATAATTCCAAAAGTAAGAGAAATTTAGACCCTATATATACAGTTACCCTCGCTAAACATGAATCATTTTTTTCTCCTACAAAAACATGGCACCCCCTCACACACCTAGCTCAGTTCCACAACACCTCACCCTACAGCTACCTCACACACCACACTACTATTATACCCTTCTCTCTCGGAGCCATGGCGGCGGCCAACTCCGCCGCGCTGCTGCTCGCCGTCGTCGTTGCCGCTGCCACCGCTCTGGCTCCGGCTCCGGCGGCGGCGGCGACGGCGGCGACGGTGGAGGTGACGTGGGACGTGGAGTACATACTGTGGGCGCCGGACTGCCAGCAGCGGGTGATGATCGGGATCAACGGCAGGTTCCCCGGGCCGAACATCACCGCCCGCGCCGGCGACGTGATCAGCGTCACGATGAACAACAAGATGCACACCGAAGGGGTCGTCATCCACTGGCACGGCATCAGGCAGGTACAGTGTCAGTGCGGTAGCTAGCTAGTAACCGGACAAACTTTGAATTTTTCTTTTGTCTAATTCGAATAACGGTTACCGGTTACCAGCTGAAAACCACTAGTAACCGGTCGGGAAAATATTAAATTTCGATTTTTCATATTCTCAGTTTGAAACATTTGAATGGTTTGTCCCTGTATCGGTCACGGCTTCAGACTGCCTAAAACTGAAAAACACGAACAAAGTTTTATTTTTGAACTGGAAAAGCACAAAGTAAGTGCCGTGTTGGAAAGTAAAAAAGCACAAACTAATAAAGTGGGTCTATCTAGATTCTGGAACCACCCATGGTGCATTACCAACAGTGACAATGTCGCTTAAGACTTGTGCACTTGTCAGTTTGTTTAGCCTTCGTATTAGTTCGGGTATCTCTATCCCTAGGCCGATTTCTCTTTAAAAAATTAATTTGCGGAAAAAGTTTTGGTTGAGCTTAATTTTGAAATGGAGTAAAGCACTACCCTGTTTTTATTTTGTTTTAATTTGTATTACTTCCGTCCCAAAATAGTTATAGTTTTAGGATTTAAAATTTATTCTAAAATAGTTGTCACTCTAGTACTACTTCTTCCATTAATTATTTTCTATTTAAATTTCTCTTCATTCTATCCTCTTTTATCCTCCCACTCTTTACTATACATTATTTAACAAAGGACACTATAGTTTTTTCTCTCAAATCTTAATTTATGCTAAACAATCTAAAAGGTCAACTATTTTGGGATAGAGGGAGTATGCACCAATAAACTCAAGCTCAGCCTAAAATTTAAGAGAAATTTTACAATTCTTTAATCTTTATTGATAGAGGGGTAACATTTTTTGTAAAATCTAGTATTACTGAGAAGTACATGTACCCTCTTGTTACCTTCTTAAAAACCATAAAATCACTCAAAACTTAAACTGAATAGAAACGACTGTCAATTTACTTATACTTCATTAATAATTTTATTAAACAATTGCGGGTATATAGTTCTTGAATATTCTATTAAACTGAATAAAAGCGAGATTCAATTTACTTACAGTTGTTAATAATCTTAAGTATATAGTTCTAGAATATTATAAAAAAATATGTAAGTGACCACGCAGTTTGGCACGCCGTGGGCGGACGGGACGGCGTCGATATCCCAGTGCGCCATCAACCCGGGGGAGACGTTCGTCTACAAGTTCGTCGCCGACAAGCCGGGGACGTACTTCTACCACGGCCACTTCGGGATGCAGCGCGCGGCGGGGCTGTACGGCTCTCTGATCGTCCTGGACTCGCCGGAGCACCCGGAGCCGTTCCGCCACCAGTACGACGGCGGCGAGCTCCCCATGATGCTGCTCAGCGACTGGTGGCACCAGAACGTCTACGTCCAGGCCGCCGGCCTCGACGCCAAGGACAAGCACTTCGAGTGGATCGGAGAGCCCCAGGTACACACCGCGGCCATCTCCGACGAGTTCAACTCAAGAATCAAGATGCTACTAACTACACTATAATAGTTAACTGCGCATTGTGTTCTTGCGATTGTAGACGATCTTGATCAACGGGAGAGGGCAGTTCGAGTGCACGCTGGGCCCGGCGAGGAAGAACTTCGAGAAGATCCTCAACGAGAACGTGGAGACCTGCGTCAACGAGGAGAAGATGTGCAGGGGCGAGGAGAGGTGCCTGAGGAGGAGCGAGTGCGGGCCGTACTGCCCTAGGAGCCAGTGCGCCCCCGTCGTCTTCAACGTCGAGCAGGGGAAGACTTACCGGCTCAGGATCACCAGCACCACCTCCCTCTCCGCCCTAAATGTCAAGATCCAAGGGGTAAGATCATTAATGTTTTTACTTTTTACGAGTTGTTTTTGTTTAATAATTTCAACGGAATTGAAGAAAGTAATTTTTCAACGGAAATATGGTTGGAAATGATAAATTTTGCAGCACAAGATGACGGTGGTGGAGGCCGACGGCAACCACGTGGAGCCGTTCGACGTCGACGACATCGACATCTACTCCGGCCAGAGCTACTCCGTCCTCCTCAAGGCCGACCAGAAAGCGGCGAGCTACTGGATCTCCGTCGGCGTCAGGGCGAGGCTCCCCAAGACGGTGCCGGCCCTCGCCATCCTCAGCTACGGTGGCAACGCGGCGGCGCCACTTCAGTTGCCCGCCGGCGAGCCTCCGGTGACGCCGGCGTGGAACGACACCCAGCGCAGCAAGGACTTCACCTACAGGATCAAGGCACGTAAGGACACCAACCAGCCGCCGCCGCCAGCCGCCGACCGGCAGATCGTGCTGCTCAACACGCAGAACCTCATGGACGGCCACTACAAGTGGTCCATCAACAATGTGTCCCTGTCGCTGCCGGCGACGCCGTACCTCGGCGCCATCCACCATGGCCTCCAGGACAGCGCGTTCGACGCCTCCGGAGAGCCCCCCGACGGCTTCCCGGAGGACTACGACGTGATGAGGCCGCCGGCGAACAACGCGACGACGGCGAGCGACCGGGTGTTCAGGCTCCGGCACGGCAGCGTCGTGGACGTAGTGCTCCAGAACGCCAACATGCTCAAGGAGGAGGTGAGCGAGACGCACCCGTGGCACCTCCACGGCCACGACTTCTGGGTGCTCGGCTACGGCGACGGCCGGTACGACGCCGCCAAGCACGCGGCGGCGCTCAACACCGCCGACCCGCCTCTGCGGAACACGGCGGTGATCTTCCCGCACGGGTGGACGGTGCTCCGGTTCGTCGCCAACAACACCGGCGCCTGGGCGTTCCATTGCCACATCGAGCCGCACCTGCACATGGGCATGGGCGTCGTCTTCATCGAAGGGGAGGACAAGATGCACGAGCTCGACGTGCCCAAGGAGGCCATGGCGTGCGGCCTCGTGGCGAGAACGGCAGCCGTGCCGCTCACCCCGGCCACGCCGTTGCCTCCATCGCCGGCGCCGGCGCCATAAGCTCCTCAGCATGCCCATTCCGGTATATTGTCATTTTTGTTGTGTAACTTCTGATCCGCCACTGCGAAATAAGACCACTAATATGCGAAGTGGTTACAATTGTTTGCTTATACTCCATATGCTCATGTAAAAAAAGAAATAATGTTTATATTTGCTAATTGAGATGATTTTGTAATATTGTTGCAATGTACACGAAAAATATGCACTATATTGGTTTAGTATTGCACAGCATTGCTGTCAAAGAGTGGGAATCATGGCAGGAATGTCAGTGTGTGGAAATCATGGCAGTAAGGACAGAAGCAAAGAACCCCCCAGCATAAGCAAATCTGCAGCAAGTAGTGGAAACGGAGCAAACCATGACAGTAGGTATCTTCGACTATCCGTATGTGCTATGCCTCAATCTCCAGAAAAAAAAAATTAAAAATTAAAAAAAATCTGTGAAGACGTAAGATAAGAGACATGGAATATTACAAGCAGCACTCAAAACAGAGTTACAAAATCCATGTCACGCTACAGGGAGTATCAATATCTCTTGAATATCAGGCAATTCTTACTCCTACCAGACTACATGTTCTACCAAAAACCATCGAATCCGGTCTCACATCCCAGTTTCATTTATATATGTTAATTGGGAGGCACCATGTATGACATTGTAGCCAAACATTGGCTAAAAGGTGCTCTACAAATGCAGATGAGGTTTCCAGCTGTCCCATCAGTCGATCTTAACAGAAGCGTATATCTTCCTCACGAACCAGAAGCAAGCATAGAAGCCAATGGTACCAGTCAGCACGAAGAAAGCATACGAGATGATCAGCATGTAACCAAAGTAGAGAATGCCTGAAACAAGCTTCGTGATCTCCAACCTGTTGAAGAAGTAGAAGATGGCATAAGCAAAAAGATAGAGCGCTGAAGAACCAGCAGTCAGGTATGCCCTCCACCACCAGTGGTAGTCCTCGCTGCATAGTTGGAAGTAGCACAGCACAATTGTGATCTCAGCACAAGTAACGATGAGGATGATGAAGACTATGAAGAGGAAGCCGAAGATGTAGTAGAACTGGTTCAGCCAGATTGATGTCAGAATGAAGAAGAGCTCGATGAAGACAGCGCCAAATGGCAATATACCACCAGCAAGTATTGAAAAAGCCGGCTGCAGGTACCATGCTTGCTCAGGAATTTGCCTGGGAATCTTGTTTGTCTTCACTGGGTCCTCAATGGCTGGCTGCTTGAATCCCAAGAAACTTCCAACGAAGACTAGTGGCACAGAGATGCCAAACCAAAGGAGGAACAGAGCAAACATTGTTCCAAAAGGAACTGCTCCTGACGATTTCTCACCCCAGATCAGGGCATTTAGGAAGAAAAAGACTGCAAAGATTATACCAGGAAACATAAAGGCAGTCTTGAGAGTGATCTTCTTCCATTCAGTGCCTTTGAACATCTTGTATAGGCGAGATGAGGTGTATCCAGCCAATACACCCATGAATACCCACAGAAGGACCATAGCAGTCATTAGTCCACCACGGTTTGCAGGGGACAAGAATCCAAGTAGCGCAAACATCATCGTTACCAATGTCATTCCAAAGAACTGCACACCAGTTCCAACATAAACACAAAGGAGGCCTGAGTGGACAGGAGGCCTGAAGACATCACCGTGCACTAACTTCCATCCAGTTTCTTCCTGGGCCTCATCCTGGTTGTCAAGCTGATTATAGTTTGCAATATCCTTGTAAAGAGTTCTCATCATGATCATAGCTACCATGCCAGAAAGGAAAAGGACAATCATCAACGAGTTAATGATTGAGAACCAATGGATCTGGCTATCACTGGAAAGAAGATAGACATCCCAGCGAGATGCCCATATGATCTCACTAGCCTGCAACAGTTCAATTAAAATTGATCAAAATGAGGGGGAAATGTAGTTCATCAAGAGAGAATCTTCAGAAGGGAGCTATACCTCAAAGGTAACATCATAAGAGAACACAACATATGCTTCAGGAACCACATCTTGAGGTGTGTGGCTACCAGGAGTTATCTTATTGTTAGCATTGCAAGTTTGCACTGTAGGATTCTTGTCATCCCAAGCACCATATTCATGCTTAATGCTGGAAACATAAAGGCAAGCAAAAGGGACAAATTATACTCCATACAGACAGAAATATATAGGCAGGATTTTTTTTCCCCCTAACATCTGCAATGATGTGAACAATACTACATCCCACTGACTCATTTGGAAATCAGTGAAATGATAAAAACAATGAGCAAACATGATATTGGAATGGTTTTGTGCTGATCAACTACGAAAATAAACCATAATGAAATAGCCTAACAAATTCACCATGAGTAGGAACTACTACAAAAAGAAAAAACATGTAAGCAGAGACAAGAACAAATTGTAGAAATTGATGATATAAAGATAAGGTTGAAATGGTATTGGTTATGCGCGAGTATATAATACCTGCTAGGAATCACATGGAAGCCAACAATACGAGCATCAGGAGAGTTTGGGTCTTCATGATACAAGACTTTAAAACTCAAGTGATTGTTGATATAATACTTGTCATCCTTGAGCTGGAAATATTATGTGCAAAACGTCAAACTAATAAAGGTCCCTTGATAAGAATTTGAAGTTTAAACAAGAACCAACTGACTTGGTGAGACTCACCTTATAACCAACTCGGTAACCATGCTCAAAGCTTGGTGTTTGGCTTCCTTCCCTTGTTTGTCTAGGCACCACAACTGGGAGATTATCCAAAATCCTGATAAGAAAAGGTTATTTAAAAAAAAGGTTAGTCACTGTATTTTGAATGCATCTGCTGAACACATAGATATAGTACAATGTTTCAGCTGGCTATATATTCGATTAGAAATAATAACACGGTATAAACTTTTAGCATACATGTTTACTCGATATTCATCATCAATCTTTTCTTTGAAATTCTTTGCAGCTTCTGGAGAAAGCTTTGTTCGACAAACAACCTTGCAGGTCTCATCCCTCCTCATCTTGAACTGCATGAGTTGACAAAATTAAACTATAATTAATGAACAAACAGTTTCATATAGTATTTGGCAAAGCTCCACTGCTCCCTAGCCCTACAAGCAGAATCATTGTGGAGTAACTAGAACAATTAGAAAAGTAATATATTTACATTATAGACAGAGTTTTCAATGCGATCCCCACGAAGGACTTCCCCTAGGTTCTCAGCACTGTTCTTAATTGCCTCAGGTTTGCAGTAGTCCAGGAAATAGTAGTCGTATGGAAGTTGCGTCTTCGTAGATGAAAGTTTGTTGACTTTAACTTGAAGCTCATCATCCTGCAAGTTGAACGGTTAGCTGACCTTTCAAAATAAATGAGCAAAGAAATATCAGCTGACAGTAGAACATAACGAGCGGAGTCCCACAAACTTAAAGCATGGCCTGTTTTAACAAGTTATAAAAAATGAATGGCATGTTTTCCCACAAACTCAAAAGAAATAGCAGCTCTCAATTTGATCACATCCACGAATATCTGCACATGCAAGTGTTAACAAGTTATAAAAAATGTATGGCATGTTTTCCAGATTCCCTTAGTAATTGGACACTTGAGTAGAAAGCGCCAACATGAGACTACTATCATGAACTGCTCTACAGGTCAAAGCTCTTCAATCAAGCACATGCATCATGCTTAGAATAAGGATTATCATTAAAGAATACACAGTTGATACTCATCTACACTACATTCAACAATACCACAAATGAGCTTAAAGCAGCCACTTATGTAGTGATCGAAAGACATCGTGGGATAAATATGACAGTTTTACAGCACCTGGACATTCTAAAATTGGCCATCTTATGCAATGAATCTAGTGCAGGTTGAATGGAATTTTTTTTATGCCTCACAAGGTACTCGTTTATTAATACTTGACACCTTTGACCCTACTAACTCTGCCCGTTACCACTCACTTTTCTCTCATTATGCATGTTATCAAAGAGCATTTCGGTCACACTTTAGCAAAATTTAATTTCCTTAATATGTGATTATGCCGTAAGTGGTCAAAAGCGGCTAGGGGGAGTATATGACTTCGCACGCATTTCTAACAGAGACTGGTCTACTAGACCGTAGGTAGTTACACAGCGGTAATACTCATCTCATCTGAACTTCATTTAACCAAGAGAACAAATGAGCTTAAAAAGCAGACACTTATGCTGCAATGCAAAGACATCTCAGAATAAACATGACAGTTTTACAGAATATGGACATTCCAAATTGGCCATCTTATGTTTCGTGTCTCACAAGGTACTCGTTTCTGAATACTTGCTAACTCTACTGATCACCACCTCCCCCCCCCCTCCCCCCCCCCCAAAAAAAACGCATTTATTTATAACAGAGGCTTGTCCCTTTGTTACAGTTAGCTACCTTCATCTAAAGACAACTAGGTAGTATTACCGTTGTCTAACTACCTACAACCTAGTTGTTACAGTTCGCTCAGGTCGGTTTCTCCTGCTTTTGTGATTCCATTTTAATAATATTACTGAATAAGCTAACATAAACAACTATTGGTAAGTTCTATCTACACACCATAAACACCAACATAGTTAGAGGCACAGTAAAAACAAAATCCTAAACAGGGCAAAATGGAAATATCAAGCAGCAACTAAACAACTGCCATACCATGTTCGCGCCTCTAGATGAACTCAAATCAGCACGCCAGAGATTCGCTGTTATGGAACCTCTAAGTGAGGTCCTCCTACATAAAAATTGCTTCATCTGAATCCTTAGAACCCTTGTGCTCCGTACACTAAACACAAATGATCCTACCACCATGATCCCAACCAAAAATACAATATGACAAAAAGCATTCCAACACCAATGGAAGCCATCTCACCAAAGTAAGTAACAGCCAATCAAAGGCGGGATAAGCATTGCCTCCGAGAACTCCTCTCCCTTAACCCCTCGTATACCTGAAAAAAAAAATGCGAACCTAAACCTATCCATTCATCCAGATATTCCATTTCACTCGTCACTTCCATAAACCCTAAACCACGCACGAACAATCGTCCACAAATGCAGGGAGACTAACGCATCGACCGGACACGAGGTCAGATCTGAGGCCGCGCCTCCCTATACGGCCAGATCCACCGCCACCGATGGCCGGGAAGGGTCTCCTAACGCTAGATCCGAGGAGGAGAGAGGCGGGCAGGGGTTAGGTCGGATCACCTTCTGGAAGTCGCGCGGGGCGACGCCGGGGAGGTAGAAGGCGCGCGCGGGGGAGGCGGCGGAGAGCACGAAGACGGCCGTGACGATGAGGGGTAGGAGGAGGCGGCGGCGCTGGCCGCCGGCGATCGCCATGGGTGGGGGGCCGCGCTGCGAGGCGGAGAGGAGTGGGAAGTGTACGCGACAAGAGAGGAGGATGGCGAGGTGGCGGGCGGTCGGTGGGGACGGGCGAGTTTATGAGAGAGAGGAGCACGCGGGGTGCAAATGTGCAATGCAATAAACCAGCCGTGATTCTGAATTTCTGATTCCTCGCAATAAATTGAAATGGGAAAAGATAACGTGTGTATTTTGGGTAAAATAGATGGATTATTTATGATTATAGTTATAGTAGTACGTGCTATTTTTTAAAACAAAATACAAACAATAGCGAGCTAGTGCTTCGCCAATTTTAAATTTTAGAATTTAATGTGATTTAAAGCGACATAGTAATGTAATAACATATTTTTAGATAACATTGATTTGATTTGATTTGATTTGATTCATGAACTATTATCAAATAGTTTGAAAAATAAGCACAACACAAAGCAAGAATTGCAAGTCACACCTAAATTGGTAAGAAATATCTTATTTTATGGTTAGAACTAATTGCACATATGTTTCCTACTTATAAAAAACCATAGTGGTAGTTCATGATCCCTCCTTCATAAGCCTCCTTCTCTAAATAAACCACACCGGGCAGTGGCTAGGCCAACTCTTCTTGTGTGCCCACAATTGTCTTTAACTGAATCAACATAACTCGATTTAACCGTTTCTCAATTTATGCTACATAGGTGGTAGCTTCTCCATGGCTTCGTCTTATTTAGTCCTTCCCCTTTGCTCATGAAGTAGAATAGGAAGAAATAGACACCTGTATCACCATGTCCCCTGCGACCTACATAATGTTTGGCTCTAGGTTGATTACCCCGCTCTCTTCTGGGTCTCTCATTTTTATTTTCTTGGCATAAGTTGATGCTAATGACTGAGTTTTGTTCCGGTTACATAGTTCTCCATCCGCGCTTGGGGCTCCGAAACACATATATCCTCTATTTCTATATAGTTATAACCCCACTAACTGTATTAGTTGATGTAAAGGAGCTCTCAAGTTTAGCCATATCATCAAATTGTGTCAACCGTTAGATCAAAATATATGAGATATTAATCATTAGATCAATGTTTCTCATTAGAATTTTTAATGGTCCGTCGTAACGCACGGAGTATATATCCACTAGTATGTGCAAAATTATTCTGGTAACATATCCTATGCACATACATTTCCGTGCACGTCTACTAATAAATGTCACCAAAAATTTTTAAAAAATATACATGTATTTATAATAGTATTACATATATGTGTAAAATTTTATTATTAAATTCATTATATTTTAGCCGTAACAAAAAATTTTGACATATTTATACTCTTAAAATTATCAGATTTTTTATTTTTTTATTATAAAATATAATAAATTTGAAAATAAGATTTTACACATAAGTCTATAAATTTTTCTAAAATTTTTGATGAAGAAATATTTTTGATGATATTTGTTAGTTAGTATACGCGATGGGTAGAATTCGTTCTTAATTATTCTCGTTCACTTTGTACTACTATTAAGAGACAAGTGACAAATAAACAATGCGGAAAAGGATGAACACAAAGTGAACTTCACTTGCAGCGGCAGCTTTCGTCATCTTGTGTACACAGCAAAGGAAACTCACCGTTAGTTTCAAGCTGCTGTTTCTTTATTTTTAATGATTTCAAGCTTAAATAATAACTAATATAAAAGAGCCACTTGAATCTCGACCACAGGTATTAGACTTCAAACAGTTCATTTTCCACATGAAGCAAAGCGAAGAACCATCATCAGAAATAGCCCAAGAGCAATATGGACAAAATAGTTGACAAATAGCCAAAGAGCACTTCCATAAGGATAAAACAGTTGAAGCGTAACAAATTTGCATACAATTTATTTTCATAACCTGCATAGTACAACGATGTGCAGTAGCATGTATATTTTCATCGCAGTTTATTGTTCCACCTTTATTCATTCACAAAGTAGATACAGCCAGTGCCTTGGAGGTTCGAGCATCTTGGCCTACAATGCTCTTGCTAACAATTCTGGCGAATGAAAACCAAAAAGAGCTCAAGTGTGTCGTTTAAAGATACATGTGATAATATTACAAAGTCGACGTGACAAAGTGATCTAAGAAGAAATTATGCTCACCCGACAAAAGAATAGGACCGGACTATATATAACTACAGCAAAAAGGCCACAAGTTCAAACATTTCAATTTATTCAAGCTGCACTTGAGAAAACATTTGATTTCTGAACATAGATCAGTGGGTAGCATCTCTGCTGTAGTACTGATCCAATGTCTTCGCAGGGATACGATGGAGAAGTTCACGTGGGAATATGCGAAGCAATGTCCATGCTAGGTCAAGTGACTGAAAGATGTTTCTTGTATCATATGCTCCCTGTGTTACAAATTTCCTCTCGAATTTGTCGAGGAATTCCAAATAGAGCTGCACAAGAGATAAAGAACAGTATGTTAGATTTATTTACTTCTAAAGAGAACATCAGCTTACAGTTAATTTCAGTAGTGACAAACCAGATCCTCAGAAGAGAGCGCCTCCTCTCCAACAACTGCTTTCATGGCCTGAACATCCTTTCCAATGGCATAGTTGGCATAAAGCTGTAACACAAACAGCATACATGAGTTCCACTGTAAGTAGGCTCCAGAGCTTTAAGGAAACCAAATTTATGGGGTCCAAACGTTTACCTGGTTAGACACATCTGAATGGTCTCGACGGGTCATACCCTCACCAATAGCACTCTGCAAGAATTATTAGACAGTTCTTAGAACTCAAATGTAAATGCTTGCAGCATGTAATTGCTATGAGACCAGTTTATGTAAAATTTATATTGATAAGCAATCTCACCTTCATCAATCGAGAGAGAGATGGCAACACATTGATGGGTGGGTATATCTGAAAGCAACAAGAAAAGATTGAGGTAGAGTAATAATATAAAAATGTGTCACATAATATGGAGAGAAAATTAACAGCAAGTGCTAAATAAATGTAATAGCTTCTTAAATGAAGCTGCATGTTACTGTTACAAAGCTATCATCTGTGCTATTTAATAAGTAAAAAAGAACACAAAAGAAAAGCACCTGTCTGTTATGCAGCTGCCTATCAATGTATATCTGTCCTTCAGTAATGTACCCCGTAAGATCAGGAGTTGGATGTGTAATATCTGTTTAGGATGAAACAAAGCACAATGTTAAACACTATTTGTAATATGTGAAGGATTAGACAAAACACAGTATCCAAATGACATGAATGGTAAAGATTCATGCAATAAGACATGCGCCTATAACTTATGTCCTGCTCATAGATGTTCATGCTGGGCTAGTGCATATAATCGTCTGCATTACTTTCCAGGGCAGAAAACTCATTGGCAACACTATGGATAACAGAAACTCGCGGCAGATCACAAGCCTGAAGATGATACTCTTTGCATAGTTCAGGAAAGATCTTATACACAACATATTTATAGAATGCTCACAAGATAATTGCAATGGTGATATAAAACTGAAATAAATCGACAAACACAGTCACTCACCATCATTAGGCATGGTTAGAATGGGAATTTGGGTAATGGAGCCTGATCTTCCTTCAATACGCCCAGCTCGCTCATATATGGTTGCCAGATCAGTATACATATATCCAGGATAACCACGCCTACCTGGCACCTCTTCTCGGGCTGCTGATACCTGCATATAAGCACAATTACCATGTTGTGTTATTACCAATCAATAATAAATAACAGAGCAGAAATTTATCATTTATTGCGGCCAAACATAAAAGTACGTGCATAAAATGGAGAATGCAATACTACCATTTTACATAGAAAAAACCATAGCACAACGTTAGGAGCTAATAGAAACGTGAAAAGCTATTTCAACATTTAGCTCTTTAAAAGGTGACATGATCAAATGAAACTCATGAACTTTTCACAACATATCATAACCAAGCTAATGTCCATTTCTGATTATCAGTTGTTACCATAAGTTTGTACATGTGCCATGCATGCTAACTGAAAAAAAATGCTTTTCTTGATTTAATTCATTCAAACATGAAAATTAAATCACATGGATTATGGATGTCATTTTAGTTCAGTAAGGTATCAAATTTATTTATGATTCCTTAAAAATCAATGATCTAAGAAAGCAATGATGACGGGGAAAATGTGAATCTGTGGAACTAAGTTCTAAGAATAGCTCATAAAACAGAAAGGATCAAAGGAACAAAGCATACAACATCATACAAGATATCAAGCAAAATACCTCACGGAGCGCATCTGCATATGAACTCATATCTGTCAAGATGACAAGCACGTGCTTCCCACATTCATATGCCAAATATTCTGCAGTTGTCAGCGCAATTCGAGGGGTGATGATACGTTCGATGGTGGGATCATTTGCCTGTAAAACAGAGTAGCCTGGTATTAAAAATATGTTCTACCTTTAACAATCAGTTCAACTTCTGTTAAATATAGCAGGATGAATCTTTAACCATATAGAAATTAAGCACGGGTACACTAGCAGAAATAGTTTCTATGCAATAACAAATTGGTACGGATCAGAACTTCACAAGTCTACTGTAGATACCAGATTCAGAAAAAGAGTGACCCGCTCCATTGACCCATTCTCTTCAAAATCACGTTTGAAGAATTGAGCTGTTTCCATGTTCACTCCCATAGCAGCAAACACAATAGCGAAGTTATCATCTTCACCACCCTGGAGTTAAAGAAATCAGAAATAAGCAGTGATTCAGCTATGATTAAAAAAATGTACCCATGGAAAAAATTGAACAATGTCCTACACTCCTACCGCATAACAATGTCCTACACTCCTACACACAAAAAAAATCAAAATACTATACTGCCACCATCTAACCATGGTTGAAAGAACAGGACATTGAAATCAGGAACTTATGTAGGATTTCATATACCTCATTGTGTCTCAGTTAAGCTAATACATGAGCCCAAACCTCACTGGGTCATCAAAATATTAAGTTGGATTATTTATGCAAGAAATATTTTAAGCTACCTCTGCATGCTTGCCTTTGTCCAAGCTTTTGACAAGGCCAGCCTGACGACAAATTTGGGCAGCAATTTCATTATGAGGAAGACCAGCAGCAGAAAAGAGGGGAATCTTTTGGCCTCGAGCAATGGAGTTCATGACATCGATGGTGGATATCCCTGTTTGAATCATCTCTTCCGGATAGGTTCTTTCACTGGGGTTAATTGAACTTCCTGGAGAAACCATCAGAGTACAGGATTATCAGAAGAGAAATATAAGATTAACCACCATCCCTACTTATGAAAGAAGATGCACTTAGCCATGAACTTCCATAACACAGTGCTTGAATTGAGAAAAAACTTACCAGAGATATCCAAGTAGGCCTCAGGCAAAATAGGGGGACCATTATCGATAGGTTTTCCAGATCCATTAAAAATGCGCCCAAGCATATCAAGTGAGACAGGAGTCTTCAAGACCTGAAAGAATTATACCATACAAAAGTAAACAACACAGCTGCTTGTCAGTGCATATATGCAAACAGGGAAAGGTAGAAACTACAATATCTTATAAATTATTAGAGCCATGCAATACTCGACAATCAATGAGACTAAAGAAGCTTAAGATTCAAATTACATGTACTTTTCAAGAACCTATTTTTTATCAATTACATGCGAAAGTGAAATCATTCTCCAAACTAACAATGTCCATTTGAAAGCGCTTGGTCAACTAGAAACACTTAAACCACTACGGAAGTAACTAGGAAGTGAATATAAAAGGATGGAAAGATGGATAAGACGCAAATACCTCTCCTGTGAACTGCACGGTAGTATATTTGTTGTCTATTCCTGAAGTACCTTCAAAAACCTGAAAAATCAAGTAATTCAGTAATAAAACTTTTACAGTTCTGGATAGCGGAACTACCATATGAATAATGCAAACCTAAATCCAATCTCAAGAAAAACAAGATGATCAATCTTTTCATAAAAATAGAGATATGAAATAACCTGCACAACAGCCTTTTCACCGTCAACTTCCAGAACTTGGCCACGGCGAGTGGTGCCATCTCCCAATCGGATGTTTACAATTTCCTGGTACTTTGGGCCCTGAAGATCGTTACAAGAAGAAATAAATGCTGAGTATAACTTGCTACCAGACTAGCCTGTTCAAAATTTGCAGAGTTACACTAGCAGCTGCAAAGGAAGGCGCACACACACCTTTACTTTATCCAAGATAACCAGAGGTCCTGCCACACCAGAAACAGTCCTGTACTCTGCAAATTAAAAAAAAAAGTATGCAACATCTGTGTTAGATCGCTTGGCAAAAATTGCTCTTATCACAGAATTATGACCAAGTGAGCCTGGAAAGCTGGAACAGTGTTTACACTTTTAGATGTGCTATCAATATAAGCAAACAAAAGATATGGTAAACTAAAAGCATGCCCTAACCACAGTACCAAGACCTGAGGGTATAAAATAGTGTTGCATAGTTAAAACTGCAATGCTACACCAACAATTAACAGGGCCAATCATGATTGGCACACTAGGTTATGTACTCAGCATTGTTAGCATAACCAGCAACTGTGAGTACGAATACACCAACGTTTCAAACATTAATTCAGCAGGCTGATGGTGAGTACCAAGCTGTCACAACATCCAATGATCTATCATTTAGATTACGCCCATTCACAAACAAGATGCTTGCCTTCTCAAAACTCTAACCAGTTTTTTTTTCTTTACTATCTGGCGTGCCAGTGCCAACGCAGGCACTGTTCAGCTGCGATAGTTCCAGTAACACACATTCCAGAAGCTCAGAAGCCAACACTAAACGCACAGGCTGCTGAATGCGCAAAAACTACAAGACACCAGCGCAAGAGAATTCAATCTCATCTATATATACTTTCTATATAGTTGCTACCCACTACATCCTAAAGCTCAACATGCAAAGATGACACATCATCATGCATCCACTAGCAATTATTACATCTTAAACTTCATGCAAGCATACCACATTACCTACAATTTAATACATTTTAGAGCTAAAAATGTAAGTATGTCAAATCATCATTCCCACATCATTTTCATAATATTTCAATATATATTCATTCATCATTTGTACAATATTTAACATAAACTCATCCATGTATTCCGCAGCAAAGCACGGGGCATCAACTAGTTACTAGCGTTACTCACCCATGCCGATCTCGAGGGTCCCCTCCTCCAAATCGGCGCCATCCTTCACCAGACCCATGTTGAGCCCAGCAAGAGCAACCTGCACACAGGCAACCCATCAGCCTCATCAGATCAAACAAACAATTAACCTAACGAGATCGATCACTCTATCATCCTAATCAATGGCTCCACCCTGTCCCCTGAAATCTCAGATGTGGACCTAACGTGGAGGCATAGGGTTCACCCAAATTTGGTTAAGGCATAGAGAAAAGCTTCCAGATCTAGAAGAGAAGATCAGGATAAGGCATATAGAGATGTGTCGGTACAGAGGGATGAGAAAGTACGGGTGGCTCAACGGCGAGAATGCGGCGGAAGCAGCAGGACGCCGGGGCCGCTGCTCTCGGGATGGAGATCAGCGCCGCTCGGGCAGTCGGCGGGCGAACTCGCGAGGAGACGCCGAGGGGAGGGGGCGGAGAGATCAACGGAGGCACGGGGGAGATCGTTTCGCCGGCTTCTCTCCGCCTGGTCGCCGTCGGCGAGGAGAGACGAGATGAGGAGGAGCGACCCAGGTACGGATCGGCCTTGGTCTAATCTGCCGGTGAACAGCGAGCGCGGCGGGTGAGCTGATTGGGGCTCGCGGGGCTTGCCGTGGCTAGGGACGAGAGGGCACGAGCCCGAGAGCCACGCGAATCTTACCTCGGGATCGGAACCACCGGCGGCGGTAGGCCGGCCGCGGGGTGGAGGCGGAGGAGGGCGCGGTGGATCGGATCGGCGACGAGAGACCGGGTGGGGGAGGAGGAAGAGCAGGAGAGGAGAGAAAACGAAGTTAATGGAAGAAATACAAGCGGATATCGTGTCTGTGTGAGCGGAGGAGGTCGTTTTGCGTGTTTACCCAAACAAATACCAAACTTCTAAATATACCCCTCGTGTAAGGATGAATACTAACACTATCCTGAACTAGTGCTATGCATGCAACGGAACCTATAAAGATAGATAGTTTACGCGATTTATTTGTGTGACACAAACTCAAACACGAATAATAGCATAAACTATACAACCCAAGCTGATACTTTAAATGTTTATTATTTATTACTATTGCAATTTCCTTTTTTAAGGGCAATTACTATCATAAATAATTTAGTGTGTTAGTATTAGTTCACGCCTACACTACAAATCTGTATTTGGGTAACATTAGCCATCAACCTATATACTCTCGATGAACTATAAAACTCTAACATAATAAATTTCTTAATTGCATTATACGTGTTTGATCAAATGGCTCATCTTATTTGCTTCCAAGAGTCATCGTATATGAATCCATGTCGGAGTCATAATGTGCTAAAAAAATCATTTGTTTGTCGTAAGTGTATATAGTCAATTATCATCGGTATTAGCAATAGATCCTATATATGGACGCTACATGTATATAAGTTTTACCTATAAATTATTTTTTTTACAAATAAACCGTTACGGCTTATAATCAACCTAAACGGAACGATAATGATGATGCACTCGACTTGCATCTTCCTCCGGAACGATGATAATGATGCACTCGACTTACATCTTCTTCCGTAAGAAAAATATAAGGCAAACTTTTTAACGTCTATTGATGCTTAGTTACAACCGCTTGAATTGAAAGCCTTATCCTCGATCCGATTCTAAGACATAAACATAAGTATGACAAGATGACAAATGATGGAATTCCTTTCTTTTATTTTTTTCAGAATCAGTAATGTGTCTTAAAAACTGACAAAGAAAAACTTATTTAACTTTGGAACAGGGAATTGCACACCAAGAGCCAAGAGTTTTAGTTAGATTTCAATTTGGCAATCGATTACTGAATTTGAGACACATGGATGTCATGGCTGTATGGATGTAGTGCATGTATAGATGTATCATTATGTCCTGGAACCAGTGGTCTCACATTTTCCATCTTCAAGGCTGCATTAGTAGATCAATTCGCAGTGATATAGGGTTGGATTTGATGCAATTTTATTTCAGGATGTTTTTGCAACTGTACCCCCAATCCAAGCAGGAGATCACTTGTATTAGCATGTGATCCTGCCTGCTTTCCTACCAGAAACTGTGTTCTTTTGTTCCTTCTTCAGCACATTGAAGAATGCAAATAGTTGCCTTTCATGATGCAAGCATGCAACCCTACCCTGCATCGATGCTATTCTTTTTATCTTTTAGCACATAGAATGATAGAGTAGCTGCGCCATGTCTAATTCGATCATCAACCAAGTCAAAATTAAGTAAGGGATTGTTTGAATTTTTGCTTTGAATGATCCATTAATTTTGCATAGGAAAAATTATCATCCTACGCATTCTGAATTAAAAAACAATATCACAAATTGTCATGAAAATTAAAGCCCTAAAATATTCAAGGCAGCCTAATTATTCATCCCAAGGGGTAACCTCCCATAAAGTCCAAAGATTGGAACTCCATGCATCTTTGGATTCGCATTTCCGCACAATAAAACTCAAACATCTTTTTGGATCAACTAGCAGGTATCAATTCATTACATAGACAATAGACAATCTCCTAATTAATTATGGTTTTTTTCCTACTAGCTTCCAAACCGACCCTAAAAATAAAATCTTCAAAGAGCTTGAGGCTTCGTTCCTTTCGGCTCTTTGAGCTGAGCTACTTCTGGCATGTAAAATGGGATGGATCATTAGTGTATGATTTGTTAAGTATTAACTATTATAAACTTCAAAAATAGATTTATTTGATTTTTTAGGTAACTTCTATATATAAAGTTTTTAGAAAAAATACACCATTTAATAGTTTGGGAAGCGTGCTTAGGAGTGCGAGGAAGAAGCTCAGCCTATTAAGCAGTATCGAACTCAACCTGGGAGTTGGGAGGATATGATGGTCTTGCTTCCCGTGATAGAATGGGAGAGCTAATTTGAAACAAGAAAATACAATAAATTACATTGACGGTACACGAATTTATCAGGTGGTTGTAATTTAGTATACAAATTTGTAAAACATTTGTTTTGGTACACAAACTATTCTGGTTCATACCAACCAAGGTCAAAAGAGTATGAAATGGCTGATCTTACCAAGTTGAATGTTGATTATGATGTGTTGCACTTACAAAGACGATACAAGTCATGCTACATTTGCATATAACCCTGCACTTGGTTTGTACTTTCTTTGTTTTTGTCCCTTTTATCATTCCTCAGTTTATTATACGTCTTTCTTTATACAATCAACATAAAAAGCAAAAGAGGATACTACATTTTATTGTGTAGATGCATCTGTACATGGCATACTTGAAATATGTACTTACGTGCAATCCTAATCACTCAAGATTAGCCGTATTGCATCCTTTTGGTCTTAGTCCACACGTACCAAATAAATTCGTGTACCAAAACGAGCATTTTATAAGTTCATTCACTACACCTACCTGATAAATCCGTACACTGTCTATACAATTTACTCAAGGAAATATTTCTAGCCCTGTTATTATATAGGGAGTACCATGTCAAAATTTGATCATTAAAGCCTCGATGTTTGAACCACTCCTGACCTGTTAGAACATAAGATAAATATACATATATTTTTTAAGATGTTGGTAAAATTATAAGTTTATTTTGAGATTAACGGGTAACGAACTAACCAAATTCTGGCTAAGTTTTTTTTATGGAGAAATACATAAGTTTCATAGGAATTAATCAATTCCTACAAAAATCCTCCGTTCCAAAGGCTGTGAACATTAAATGATTCTCAATTAACTAACATCATGACTTTCAATTTTCAGCAACATATATTTGGCGGAAGATTGTGAACTAGCCGTTGCCACGTCTGCCAGCCCGTTGGTGCCACGTGGACTGTTCTGATTAGTCTAAGGGTCTACTTCCATCGCCCTGACGTTGCTGGCTCAGGGGTAGATTGTTCTCGGGTTGGACCACGTGGACAGCTTGTATGATTGAGTGTGATTGGATCTGGCAGAATACAAAAACCCAATAAAGAAGAGCAGACAGTGACAAAACTGAAACAAAAAACACATGCTGATAAAAGGTTACATTTGCAAATTCAATTGGATAACGAATGCAATCTTTGTGCCAAAATTTGCAAGTACGGACTCCAATTCAAGCTGGCTTGAGTTTTTTTTCCCATTATTAAACAAAAGGGAGTTATAATGAATGCGTGGTGGTTTACAAAGAGTCAAAGAGATGTGCTTTTAGGCACCGTTCGGAGGTGTATGTTAGGGCTAAAAAGTCTTTTATTTTTCATGAGCACGCTTCCCGAACTGCTAAACGGTGTGTTTTTTAAAAAATTTTGTATCTAAAAGTTGCTTTAAAAAATCAAACAAATCTATTTTTCAAGTTTATAATAATTAAAACTTAATTAATCATATGTTAATGGCTTGTCTCGTTTTGCGTACGCTGAAACTTTCAGCCAAACATGATCTGCTGAACCCTTCCTTAGGGACCGTTCGAAGCAATAGGTTCGGGTGAAAAACCCCTTATTTTCTGTGAGCACGCTTTCCAAACTGCTAAACGGTATGTTTTTTTTAAAAATTTTCTATATAAAAGTTACTTTAAAAAACATATTAATCTATTTTTCGAGTTTGCAATAACTAATACTCAATTAGTCATACGCTAATGGCTCACTTCGTTTTGCATGATTTTCTTTTTCTTTCTCTTCGCTCATCTTCAAACTATTCCTTAGAAGGTGACAAAATTTGTCAAACGGAGGAGGGTTCATGTTTTGGACAGAGTTATGTGCTGCTTGAACCTGGCCCAGGTATTTATTTTTGTTATGGGTTGGGCCTGTGCTGGCTATTAGGCCTCAAATTCTGTAACTAATGTTCTTGAACCCAACTTGAGCCAAATTTATCAAGGGGAGATCCAACTTGGGCCAAATTCATCCAATGTTTGTATGTGCCTGTTTGGATTGTTACTAGAACAAACCATACCAAATTTTAATAGAGATTAATAGGGACCATCTATTTGGTCAAACGTTTAAAAAAATAAATTGATTAGACTTTTTTAATTTAAAAGTCAAGATACGAACCGTTAGATGCAGTTAGTAATTTCAAAATCTTCCACTCACAAAGTTACTAAAATTTAGGTAGATCTCAAACCAAACACATCATTGCATTCTTAACTTTACCAAAATTTAATAATGTCAAAAATGGTTTTGGCAACAGACCAAACATTCCCTTATGTCTTTAAGACCCGCATGTGAGTCTTTACGATGAACACCATAATATAAATAGAGGCATTTAGTAAAAGTACCACCGAAAGATTGGCAAAATACAAAATTACTATTGCTTGTGAGCATGGCACATGGGGTCTAGACCCATATTTAATTCATGACACATATGAAATAGTAATTTTTGCAATGGTATCCGGTACTCCCTCCATTTTTTTATGACACTGGATAGTTCAGTTTTAAACAAGGAAAATGGAGGACGTACAATAGCCTCTCAGTTTTTATGGAAATTTAATGCGTTGATCGACACCGAGACGTCCATGGTGATTTTATCAACCTTAAGTTATATCAGTTTAGTCTTTTAAAGGTACTCATAGAGTTAGGGTGTGCGTGTGTATTTATAAAGATGAGTGTGCACGTGTTTATATGAACGTATGCGTTTGTAAAAATAATTCCAACATGACAACTAATCACTTTTGCAGTCTCAGTATGATCACCATAAGAGCCAAATAAGCTGTCTTACCCCAACTCCCCAGTTGGTGTTCTACCAAATTATCCGGACTTTGTTAACCTCAAAACCTCCCTCGTAACCATCGTCAACTCTTGATGACTTTGATAATATGAGTCCAAGACGCATGCAGTCCACAAGAGTACAAATGGCAGCCACGATATCACCAACATACTCTTCTAGCCTCCTAGGTGGATTAGCCGATTAATTAAGCTGCTAATCTTACCATCTACCTCAGCTAATCCGCGAGTTTATAATAAGCAGCGCGTTGGGTTCTTCGGCGCTTGAGCCGTGACGTGCGTGCGTGCGGCGGCCATGGCGAGCTGTTTGTTCTGCTCCAGGAAGGCGATGGCGCGGGGAAAGTTCGTGAAGCTGGTGTTCCCCGGCGGCCACGTCGAGCTGCTCGACCGGCCGGTGATGGCGGCGGAGGTGATGGCGAGGCACCCGCGGTTCTGCGTGGCGCGCCCCGACGTGTTCCGGGAGCCCGCCAGCGCCGTCGCGTCGCCGGACGCCGTGCTGGCGCTCGGGGACAAGTACTACGTCGTGCCCAAGAGCACCGTGCGGCGGCTGCTCAAGCACGCGTCCTCCTCCTCCTCCTCCTACCCCCACGCCGGCGCCGGCGGCGTGTCGCTGAAGAGGCACCTCGCCAGCTCCGGTCGCCGCAAGAGCTGGCTCAGGTCCCTGGTCGGCGACGGCGACGGCCACGACGGCAAGCCACAGCAGAGTAGAAGGTCCCGTGAAGGCGCCAGCCACGGCGGCAAAGGCGAGGCTGCCGTCGTCGGGGAGGTCGACGTGAGGGAGACGAAGGAGAACGGGAAGGCTCCGGGCGGTGGATCGCCAGGCCGCCGGCGCCGGCGCCTCGCGTCGCCTGCGAGCTCGGCGTCCTACTCTTGGCAGCCGAGCCTTCACAGCATAACCGAGGAGTAGCCATGGCGTGCATCAGGTTAATCTGCCTCTGCATTGAGGAGTCCTGATCCGCCATGGTGCACGAGGTTTACTTGTGCGTGAGCTCTGCAAGCTAGCACAGAACACAAGTTACAGATCAAACAGAGTCAACACTTGAATTATTTTTTTTAGATTTTGTTTTTGTTCTAAATGGAAGTGGATCTAATTTTGGTCCATATGTAAAATGGGTGTGGATCTAATTTTGGCCCGGATGTAAATTTGGCCCTTACTTAATTGTATGGGGCTGATGTTGGATGCGGGCTTAATTTCGGTCTAATTTAAAAGATTGTGTGCCTAAACACCGGTGCATTTAAATGGATAAGTTCATTTTACCCTTTAACTCTTCGTTTGGCCTAAAATGGACCACTAAACTTCACAACTAGGTATTTGACCCTAACTTTCAATACCGTTCACAACACCCCATGGGTCAAAACTAGGTTGGTTTTGCTTACGTGGTGTTGATGTGGCGGTCAGCTAAAAAAAATAAAAAAACTGTTGGGCCCACATGTCAGATGCCATCTCATCTCCTTATTTCTCTTCTCTCTCTTTCTTTCTTCTCCCCTCCGTGAGCTTGAGCTCCATCTCCCCTGGGCGCCTCCTCCACGAGATCACGCAGGCCAGCTCAAGCTCAAGCTCAAGCTCAGCCTCCCCCGCCGCCTCCCCGAGCGGCTCCTCGCAGCTCCGGAATATGAAGCTCGGTTGAGGGGTTGGATGTGGTGGGGCGTTGGCGCGAAGATGACAGCCCACGGCAACGAGAAGGGATGGGACGGGGTCCGCAGGAAGGAGCTCGGCGTCGACCAAGTGGGAGAGGCTAAGCTCACTGGAGCCAACCGCGGGGGGAGGAGCTCGAGTCCCGCCTCCACCGTGATCTCCTCCCTACGGCCGTTGGCGGATCTCAGGGTCGGCGCAACAGGCCGCAGAGGATGGATGCGCAGCTCCGGGTTAGCGTGACCGGCGTCTGCGAGCTCTGCCACCGCCGCCTTGCTCGTCGTCCGTGAGCTAGCTCTGCCACCGCAGTGCCCGCCTCGCTCCTCCGCAGCAAGCTCTGCCTCCGCTAGCACTACTTGGCGGGCGACGGCTCGCCCTCGTCCTCGCCACTGACATTTGGCTAAAAGGGAAAGATGAGCTAGCCCCTGATATGTGGGCCTAAACTCCTCAATCTTTTTGGATTGAACCGCCACATCAGCATCATGCAGGAAAAAACCACCATGGTTTGGGCTACTGGTAAATTGAACGGTTTTAACAATTGAGGGTACCCGGTTTTGAAGTTCAAATATGAGTTTTAGACAAATGCAATATTTGAGTTGATTAAATAAACTTATCCCCATTTAAAGCCCTCTTTGTTTGGGTTTATGGGTCAGCCAAAAACCTAAAGTGTAAACAAACATAACTTTTTCATTGGACTTTTTTAAAGTCATAAGCCACTTTTATACTATTAAGCCAAAAGTTTTGTTTAAGTAGCTTTTTTTAAGCTTATGTGGATTAGATTAGGGCTTCACCCTTAAAATTTAGACTTAAAATCCACTTAGTTATAAACTGTATAAGCTAAAAAGTCAGCTTAAAAACCTAAGCCAATAAGCCTAAGCCCAAAAAAGGTCCTAAGTGAGTGTTCGAATTGGCTAAACGGCCGGTTTAGAAGTCATACGTAAAATAAAAAACGCCATTAGTGCATGATTAATTAAGTATTAATTATTATAAACTTAAAAAATATATCTATTTGATTTTTTGAGATACTTTTATATAGAAACTTTTTTAAAAAATACACCGTTTATGTTTTAGCAAATGTGCTAAAAAAACCGAGGTATAAACTTTATAAGCTCACAGCTGGAACGCCCTCGAAATATGCCGCTGGCTTCATTTTGGACCATGAAAGATGGGTCCCGTTCTGATTTTGGGCCTAAACAACCAGATGTGGACCGTGCATTACTTTTGGCCTATTTTTAAATTCCATTTGGGCCTAACTGTGGTTTAATTTGCGCAGCCTATAGGGCTAATTTAATTCTAATTTCAGCCCACAAAATGTTGCAGTTAGCGGCCTAGCTTTTGGCATAACGAATTTTTGTGCTAATTTCGGACAACGGTAAATCAATTTTTTTTGGCCTAATTTGGACTATTTTGTTCAGTACTTTTGTCAAACTCTGGGCAGCCTGTGGTAGTAATTTTGCACTTATAAAGGAAGGAATCCCTCTCATTTTAGGCTGTTTTGGATTAGATTCCAGACGAAACACGGCCTATCTAGCGCAGCATATGGGCTTTAATTTTGGCTCATGAGAAAAGCTGTGGGCCTATATGGAAAATTTAGAGAATTTTTTTATTTTTATATTTTTTATAAAATATTTACAAAAGTATATTTTTATTTCAAAAATTTACAAAAATATACCCCCACCGCCCTCTGGGAGAGCGTTTTTTTTATGAAATCGCCCTCCCAGAGGGTGATTTGATGACATGGCAGACGGCCGTAAGCCAGGCGGTCGACGGCCGTTTGCCATTTTGCAAGCGCCCCCCTGGCCATAAATAAACCGCTCTCTAGAAGGGCGGCAAGGGGGCCGTCTGCAAAAACGTCATCCTGGAGGGCGTTGGGAGTATATTTTTGTAAAATTTTCGGTTCGACTGCAGGCAAGGGGTTGGTCCGACCGGGGTCCCCCAACTAGTCGTTGAGGTGCATTACTTCTTGTAGATATTTTGACAAAGCCCCTCAGCAAGATTTGATTTCTGGAGCTGAGGGCAAAGCTTAGCATGGTCCAGGTTTGATGCATCAAGGTTAGGGGGTGAAATGATGGAGTAAATTGTAACCTTGTGCATCGCATCTTTTAGTTAGTCTTCATTCTATATGCATGTAGACACCGGCTGAACCAGTCGGAGTTAGTTGCAGTTAGTTACACATATGGCGTTTTTTCTATTTTTCATGGCCAAGCTAGGAGCTGCGACGTGGGGATGCCCGTTGATTGGATCCAGCGTTTTACTCGGTCGTTTGCATGTAACAAACTCCCGCAGAGGAGATGAATAAATAGATGACGAAACCCGAAAAGGCAAGAAGTAATGTACCTCAACATGTGGAAGCCATGGGCCCCGGGTACCTCATTACCAGCACATGGGCCACTCGGATAGAGGATGGGCCAGACCATGTAATTAGAGATAAGATAGTTACCCGGCAGGCTTGCCTTGTATATAAGGGAAAACTAGCCTTAGTCGGATAGGATCTATCTCTAAGAAGGAAATCCCTTGAGTCGTATCCGACTGAGGATCCTTACCATGGACCCCTGTCCCTAGATATATAAAAGGAGGCAGGGCGCCCCCAATGGGGGCACGCAAGATCATTATCGCAAAACCCACCTCAGAGACTAACACCTCAACTGGTCGATAGGGTCATTACCTCACATCAGGCCTGAACCAGTATAATTCTCTTGTTCCTCTGCCATCCACCGAATTCCAGGTCGCCAGTGCCCCATAACATTAGTAGCCGGTCGTAAACATCGACAGTTGGGCGGCCCAGTAGGGGTGCGGCGAATTCTTCATCAACAGATCGATGGATCCCATCAACGAATGTCAAGGGCTACAAGTCTCCAATGGAACACCACACCTCCGGAGTCTTGATTTTCTCCGCCGATCCAACTCCGGCAAATCTTTCGTTGGCTGAAGCAGAATCCATCTCGCCAGCCGCAGGAGGACCAATCCG
>RYFJ01004561.1:0-36020 GCA_003991445.1 Oryza meyeriana var. granulata
GGAGATGGAGACTGACCGAAGACAAAGACAAAGTTGGAGCGGACATCGTGGAGTTTCAGAAAGCTTTGTCTCAATCCTTAGGCATATAGATCAAGGGCGATTCCAAAAATTAGTTTAACTTGTTCTCATTGAGAATCGAGCCATATATGCGCTACAAGTTCAAAAAGCGATCCAAACATGTTTAATAAGCAGTTATCTGGCGGTGACGATCAATCTGGGATATTTGATGAACACATAAGGCTTGATAAGAAGCAGTGGGAGCCGATTTCAAACCACGGGGGGCAACAAGATGGATTCTCAAGGATATCAAACTGGTACTATGGGGGCATCAACAGAGTTTATCCAGAACTGTTCCTGAGTACACTATCCGAGGGAATTCAGAACAGAATCGGCTATCAACTCACTTGGTTCTTAGGTGAAAATCCAAGAGAAGAAGATTTGACAGCAAGCATCACAGAGGTGATGAGAGAAAAATTCGGTTTAAGACCGAAGGAGGAAACATTTATGTAGTCGGCACTATCCAGATTGGTTTGATAGAGTTCGTTGCACGCCGATACAGCGCTCCGCTCTCTCCCTTTCCCCAAAGGAAGATGATGTATCTACGTGGAACATGTCAGCCGATTCTTGGCTCAATGTGGAGAGAGGCATCGGCTGTTAGAAGCTTTGAGAGTTAGACTCTTCCCGTTATCATTATCCGGATCCGGCTTTTAATGGTTTCTATTGGCTAACCTAAGATTGGGTTGGGCCGCTCTGGAAAGCCAGTTCACAAGTATTCCTTTATGGGGAGTCAGAGATGAGTTTGATAGACTTAAAATCGGTTCACAGAAGTTCCGGAGGAATCAGTCGCAGCATTATCCGCGATTTTCGTGATGTTAGATTAGCCGATGTTATAGTTTAAGTTGGATGATGGCAGCAGTGGGCCGAGTTGCATTCCAAGGTTTGGTGGCTCCGATCAGGAGCTTTTCATCAGACGACTTCACGAGTCGCCACCTAGTAGAAAAGTATGGCTCAATGAAAGCCGACTTCAAGGGCAGGAAGGAATTGAGGCCCAAATCAGAGAAGAATTTCGAAGTTTGATAACAATTAGAAATTGGGGGGCATGTGTAACGTGCAAATTTGTACGGTTCGTTCGCATGTTTCGTTAAGGAAAGAAGCGATATCAGCCGTTGACAACTAATCAGAAGAGTTCGAGCTTGGGAGAAATCGTGAGAACGTAGGCATTATTACTTTATCTATTAATTTCAGGTAGTTTTGATAATTTTAGGAAACTCTGATTCCGTATCTGATCAGGGGCTGTTAGTTTTCCTTTTCTAGTTAGGAAAGTCCTGTTCCGTGTCCTATGAGGACTGTATAACTCGGGGTATATATCCGTTGCCCGGTCCTTGTAAATTATCTAATCGTCATACAACTTCGGCGCATGCCACCCTTTACCACAGGTTCTTGCTTTCGAGGCGGGGCTGCTCGGTTAGGTCCGAACTCTGCGAAGGGTAAGTCTGTTAGTCGCTACCATCGGCTAGGACTTTCTTGGTTAGGTTCGCGATCTTCTAGTCGGTCTATGGTAGTCGGCTACCAACGGGGTATCGATCTGTCTACGGCTGATCGGTTCGTCCGCCTCTTAGGCTGGTCATGTATATCACATCACGCGTGCATAGTTTTTATCAGTTTATCGGGGGTAGTTTATCATCAGTTTTGTGCTGCATCGGTTGGGCCCGACTACTAAACGCTAGCGATCATTATTCCTGTTAGGGCTGATAGCCTTGTGCAAGCGTATTATCGGAATGTAAGCCGGTAAGTTATTTCATAGTGCATTAGATCTATCGGTTTGTTTGAGGTCCTTTACTATATCGATCTGTGTGCATCAGTTAGGTTTTTGAATCTACTAGATCGATAATAATAGATTCTATCCTTGTCGAGCGATTTCGGTGTATTGCGACGTTCTAATCGGAGTGCTAGCAATAGGTTATCTTTCTATAAAGCCGACTGTATTTCATCTTATACTATTTTGGTCATCTATATTATCATCGGTTCTAGCGGTGCACATGTGTTTTCTTGGCAGTCGGCTAGTTCACTATTCTGCTATCTATTTTATTCATGGCTTCTAGCCGATGCACATGTTATACTGAAGCTTATCACTTGTTATAGCGCTATGTTTCCTAGCCGATACACAGGTGCCATCAGCTAATCGCTACACAGGGAGCCTAATCAGATCCGTATCGGCCGATGCCGATTGCAGTTGCTGCTGACCGCGGGCAATAGCATAGCGGCGATCGGCTTGGAAGAATCCGTATAGGCTTACTGGCCGAGTTGGATCAGTAATCAGATTTCTTATCTCCTTGTCAAGTGGGGTAATTGACTGGGCAGCTACGAACCTCAAATATTTTGGACCTGCACTGGGAGCTAAGCCGATCTCCCATGGCTTCGGTGTACCAGACACCGAACCCGTCGTCAGCAAGCTTTTTGGCAACACACGGCGGTTTTCGGCGTCAACAAGGGTGAAATAACTCTTGGGTACTGCTATGTATTGCCTTACGCGAGATGCACGCCTTCTCTCACCGTTGTGCACTAATGCAATTAAGAAGGCATATAAGGAGAAGGGGGAGAAGGGAAAAGCGAATCGCATGAGTTTACTGGTCTTAAGAACTCTATATCCCTGGCATCAGAGCGGCATTTGATGCTGATAACGCCAGGAAGTATAAAGACTAATGTTGCGTCAAATTTTAAAGGGCTAGCTCTAAGACTTTGCAGTGTTCCTATAATGAGGAGCTTCGCCCCGTTAGACAGGAAGGGGAGTGTACGAGAGCACATCATGTCTATGACCAACATGGTAGACAATTGGAGCATCGACTTGGCTATCTCTGATGGCTTTCTAGTCGCACTTCATCATGAGTTCTTGCAATGGATTTACGGTCTATTTAAGATCAACTATAATACTCAGAATGACAATGGCATTTACCTGCTAATCTCCACTCGTAGAGGAGGAGGAGCATCCCAAAGGCAGAAAGGAAAAGGAACAGGTTTTCCCTCGTGAAGTTGATAAGGGAAAGAGGAACGGTTGAATGACGCTTGTGTAGACGAATCAGCAAAAGATTTAAGACTGGAAAGCCTAGCTAAGGCTAAGGGGAAGTTTAAGCAACCCAAGATGTCCCTATCTGGAGTCTGGTGGTGCTCCCATCTGAAACTGGTATGTTTACATCCATGATGTAATATGCAAAGTTTTGAAAAGACTGGGCACATGCAGAAACACGTGTAATAGTTTAGGAAGTGGCTTGGCTAAGCATGGTAACATTAATTATGATATTATTCTTATGTGATGATGCACTCTATGTAAATTATGCTGCTTGGTTCTTGGTGGATTGACTCAGGTCAACTGTGGCACGTCACCAATTCATTTCAGAGAATTGCGTTCCGTGAGGACTATATACAAAGCGGGGCGCGAGTCTAGAGTGGCGGATGGTAATGACTTCATGTTGCGCTATTGGAGATCCTTCCATTGTTCTAGGAGGAGGCTTCAGCTATTATTGCATAATGTTCTTTATATCATCTGTCAAAAGGAATCTTAAATTTCCGTTGCTTTGTTTAACGGAACATGGCTTTAGAGTTGATTTGGAGACATTGAATGTTTTCATTAAGTTTCATAATGTGGTTGTGGGCTTGCTTTCAGCGAGGCAACTTTATTTGCTCTCATCTTGATGAATCTGCAATGACTTTTGTGTGATGTTGCTAATATGTAGATAAATGAGACTCATTGAAACTCACTGTCGTTTAGCCATATTTCGATGGGGAGGATGGACGTCCTCATTAAAGATGAGATACTTCAACCATTAGATTTCATGAGGAAAACCCCTGTTAGACTGTATCAAAGGCAAATTCACTAAACAATTAAGAAATGGGCTACTCGGAGTAGGGAATACTGAGTAATCACACGGACTTTGTGGGACCTTTCAGTGACATCAGTAGACGGTTTTAGATTCTTCATTACGTTTACTGATGACATCTAGACCGTTATGGCTATATTTTCCCCCTTATGACGGTCTGACAGCACTAGATAAGTTCAAGATTTTTAAGGTTGAGGTAGAAAATAGCATATGTTAAATTAAAAGTAGTGCGCTTAACGTGGAGGATGAATATATGGAAAAAGTGCCCATACGGCAAGTTCCGGGGCTATTTGCCAAGTTCCTACAGGAAAATGGCATAGTTGCCATATTCTTGCCCGGTGGAGCCAATAATGGAGTTGCCCTGAGCGTCGCAATCGACACTAATGGAATGGTGCGTGCATGCTTAGTCACTCTAGCCTGTCTGTTGGAATAATGGCTGGCGGACTAAAGACAGCTGCTCATATCTAAATCGGGTGCCTACTAAAGTCGTACTAGATCCTATGAATTATGGATTGGTAGAAAGCAGTACAATTATTTTAGAGTAATGGGGATGCACTGCTGAGCAGTACTTTTCATCCATCTAAAGAAATTTTAGACCCTAAGACTAGTGAGCTTATTTCATTGGGTAGCCAGAAAAATCTACGGGGTATCAGTTTTATTGGCCGCTGTGTCAATAAATCTTGGAATAAAGACACGTCGTCTCTTAGAGAATGATCATTAGGGGAGCTCACAGGAAAAGAGTTAGATTTGAGGAATCATGTCACCATGCCGGTTACCAACATGAATCTGCCTGTGTTTCAGCAAGTGCATCAGGTATCTTCTTCTGGGATCATCTACAGTTGAGGGTAGTAATGAACCTGTAGTACACAATGATGTCACACTGATGCAAATTCTCAGCCCATGGAATCCGGATAACAACTAAGAGATCACAGCGGGAGAGGAGATTCTGCCATTGCCTAGTGATTATGAGATTTTTATTGAGAAGCATTGGAAAAGTAGATGATCCGCACTTCCTTTAAGGAAGCCATCCATTAGTGAGAATTCATCCAGTGGCTTGACGCATGGAAGAGAAGCTTAATCTATGGGCACTAAGGATGTCTGGGATTTAGTAGAAATTCGCAGGAGTTAAACTCGTAGCTTAAGTGTGATGGGGAATGGACGAGGCTACGATCTTTCGATGAGATTGAATAGCTATCGATTGTTGGTGGAGATAACCCTTAGCAATCCGACTACAAACACAATGTCGCTTGCGCTTTAGCATCGAGGATAATGACACTCCAAGATGTAATTGATCCCCGCTGGCGGTAGATCAACCTGAAACACGAAGTTCAATTCCTGCAAGCAATCGAGAACTAGCAAGAATAGGACTAGGCATCTGATAATTGAAATATGAATGAAGCATAAATTGTATTGCAAACATCAAAGTTGGGATACGAAGCTGTCTTGCAGGTGGTCGTCCGACAAAACTGAAGAACAGAGTTTCGCAGCAAGGGGCTAAACTAAACTCAACGAAATCCAAGTCGTAACAAGGGAGGCAGCGGCTCTTATGTAGGGTGACGACAGGGAGGGACATCCACACGGCACGCTAGGGTTATCAAGGCCATGGGCCAGTGGGGATGGCGCAACACCAGTTTGCTTGGGACTAAGAACCAATGTGGATTGTTTTGATAATTGCGGCCGGGCTCGGTGGAATTTGAAGATGAGGTTGGATCTGTTGAAAGTAGACTTCATACGATTTCATGAGTACAAGAACATCCAAACGGGAGTCGTATGAGGAAGTTTGTCGTTTGAACTTGGTACATGCAGCAGTTCCGAATCTGATTCCAGAACGAGTCCATCTCGAATTCTTGTTTGACTTGGTCGCTTCTTCATCCTTTCCCAGATTTCCTAATCACAATTAAATCATTTGCATTAGGTACGCTTCCATAATTATGAAAACCTAGGATGAATTTACCTGGTAATTAAGTTGAGGCAAAGCTGGTAAGTGGAGTTAGTGGTCCTTGTTGTGAATGGTTGTACCCAACGGAAGGGATCCTCATCCGGAAATCTAGCGGATACGACTTAGGGTATCCTTATCAAGTCATAGATATCTAGCTTGAATTGAATCTTTCCTTACAAGGGAACAGAGCCGAGTCATACTTTCTTAGTTGATCAGCTCGGTGCACCTCCTCATTGTCCGAACCACTCGGACAGAGGTGGGCGCGATAAAATTAGGGATAGAGTAAGACTCGGCTTCATGCTACCTTGCATGACAGTGAAGGGATATATCTCCTAGTCGGATACTTTATGTACCATAAGAAAAACCTTGGTCGTATCGCGATGGATTTTTCTCACCTTTAATCTCATCTCTCGGGTATCTTAAGGAGGGATAGGAAGCCTCCTAAGGGCATAACAAACCTCGACGAGGAATCATATAACACACGCAAAGAAAGCAATACCATAACTGAAGTAAGGTTTAATCACTTGGGGCATAAACAGTATAATCTTGATGGTGGCGTGGGTGTCCCGATCTTTCGATGAGAGGGATAAGTGATTGAGGAGCGACGTTGACGACTACAACCGTCAAGGACGTTGCGTCTTAGGCAATCGTTACACACCAACATCCAACAGGCTGTTCGCAATCTCAACGGATGCACAACAGCCCAACCACGCGGGTATTTCCTGTAGAATCTGAGAACTAGGAAGACAAATGAACAAGCAACTTATTTGCGAACACATTTGAAGGTTTAACTCAGAGAACAAACGATGACGATTGGGTTCGAAGAGAGAAACTGCGATCTAACCGTCACGGATTACCGGTAAATAGCGAACACTAAATTTAATCTGAACAAACCAATCTGTTGTGGCGGCTCTAAAGTATTAATAGGATGGGAGGATGACACAGGGGTGTTGGGGTTTATTTCTCAACCCTAGGAATGTGTCCCTAATGGACCATTGATACATGGCCTTCGGCCAAAACTGGTGCGCGTAGCAACCTTAAAAGAAACCTCTATCACTAAACAAGATTGCGGACGATTCGCGAGCAGTATATGAGGATGAGTCTGGATCTGTTGGAAGTAGACTGAATAAGCTTTTAGTGAAGGTTCACTAGAAACTCCCAAATCGGAGTTCGTATGAATCGTGGCGCCGTCTCAAGTTGATGCTGTCTGTAGTCGAATCCAACAGCCTGCGCGAATCTCCTTCCTGTTGATATATGTGAGCATGTTGTATCCCCACGTGTCATGGTCACTCAAATCTCTTGTGTTCTTTCCGCATCTATCAAGTTTTAGGTCTGATGCATAGTCCGTATTACAATATTGCCGATAGACAAAACATGAACAGGGTATAAGGTGAAAAGCCAATTGAGGACATAATCAGTGTGGATATCAAGGAGTTGAGTGAGTACTTGAAATTCCTCTCGATTTGGTTTTTGCAGTCTCAAGCGCCTTGAAAAAAGGCCCTCCCTTCAACTGTCGAGCTCCTTGATTGGCCAAAATTGTGTGCTCCGAGCTTCGAAAGCAGAGAAGAAGAGTAAGAGATGAAGATCATACCTAAAGCAAACTAGAGAAAGGATGTGCTAACCTCGGAACAATCCCATCAGGCTCGACTTATTGTCCTCAGTGGTATCACCGCCTTTCGAGGAAGTCTTCCAGACTTCGCACTACGTGAGAAAGCTCAATTGATCTAGGGAGTGGAGGCAAGACTACTTACGATGAAAAGCTAGTAAAAGCTGAGTACTACTACGATGGAGGATGTAGCAAGACTACACTAACGGGGCAGGGTTCTTTACTTGATGTACACCCTGAAATTTTGACCAATAAATTGTGACGCTCAAAGTTATGAGCGTCAAAAACTTTTGTTCAATTTGCATCATGTTGATGTCTCCATTTAATTTTTATTTCTTGTTTGTGCTGTCGGACCCGGGGTTTGACCGCGACCTATGGTGTACGTGCTAGTCCACGATCATTGCTAGCACATTTACACATTCAACTTTGGCATCATAATCATATTACATCACAGGTTCATCTCACAGCAGTCCAAGTATTAAGTCGTACAAGCAAGTTAGACTTTAGGATTAAATAGTGGCCGACCGGCCAATGCCAGCAAATTACGAAGAGTTTAACAGGCTGGAAACAAGATAATAGAGGACCCAAAAACAGCAAGTATGCTCTGCCCGCCCACAGGCAACCAACCGGTAAGTCCCTAGTAAGACGGTCGTGTCGTCTCCAACGCTTGCATAGACGTCCCGATTGTCGGGTCCTCCTCACCATCTCTAAAAAAAGAGTCACACAAGCGTGTGTGAGTTAGGGATGAACAGGTAAAGGAAACGGACGGAACACCTTTTAATCGTTTCGTTCATATTGTTTTTTCAGGAATCGGAATCCGAAAATCGATAAACTCCGAACAAAAACGAAAACGAATCTTTATCTGAGAACGAAACGGAGCGAAACAACACCGGCGCGGACACGGTAACGAAATTTATCGGAATAAAACCCCCTTCAAACTAGCTTCAAACTTTGTCAAAGTCAATTCTTAAGTCTCAACGGTCACAAATATCATAAACATAATTTATGAAGTCTATGTTAAGTCTCCAACAGCAAAATATATTCTTCTATAATATATAATTTGCTAACAAATAATTAAAAAGTTACAGGCAAAACACCATGGTATAATTAACTATTTTAGTGCTATCATCATCATCAGTACATACTAACATAGTTCATCAATCATCAGTTATCACAGACAACAACACACATCAGTCTTATCAGTATTTCAGTGTTAGTTCAAATCACAAAATATTATCCTCCACTCAGTACACATGTTTCCTCAACAAAACAATCCTTAAAGGTGGCTGCAGCAGGGGAGCTCATCCACTTGTGTAGAAAGGGTACAAATTCAGATGAAACTTGAAATTTAAGATGTTCGTAAAATTAAATTGACCAACATTGTTCTTAATCATCCATTTGGCTAGCATCTCATCAAACTTACCGTTTCCACTGCCGGATCAATGGTCTGTTTATTGGCTTCATCAAAAAAATTTATCGCGCCTTAGTGGAAGTATAAAGTCAGCCAGACTATATAAACATATGTCAGCTAATACAAGCACAACAGGGACAACAGGCACATAAATTTCGCTCAGGTTCTCCATGTCCATCTCAAGTAGTAATAGACAAACTACATTTCCACCTAAATGTCATAATCACTATTACTCATAGAATTGAATATGAACCATAAAGCAACAAAAAAAGTGTAAATAATCAGCTGAATTTTACTTTTCTTGGTGCTGCAGAAGAGATAGCCAATCTTTGGTGCAATCAGAGCTTGCACAATTTTCAGGTTCTAGACGGCTACGGAACGGATCAATAACACGACCGCCGGCACTGATGCAGATTCTGAGCTACAGTTCGATACTTGAATAGCTAGTACTCACGAGCAAGTCGAGTAAGAATAGAAACTCATGTTCTTGAGTGACCACCAATGCAAAATATTAAATGAGCTTTTCTGTTTGTGTCCATTCCATCAGTGTTGATCCATGTAAACTTCCAACTCACTTTTAGTGCCTATCAGGGGCAGTACTAGCACGCAAGTATTGTAGAACATCTGCACATCAAGTTCATCATCACTCTCCCCATCATACTCTTTAGTCACTAAAGGGATTATTCTGCACATTGTAGCTGCTAGAATCTTTGAAGTTGGTTGACTAGACGCATAAGTATCAAATAGCTTATTGATAATAGCCATGAAGTCTGCCATGTGTTTTGGGGCACTATCACCCATAAACCTTACTGCATAATACTCAAGAAGTGTTCTCTTGAATCTAGGATCAAGAAAGCAAGCTACAGAAAGAGCCATATTGGACGTTCTCCCAATATTTATCATACTTAGGTTTCATTGACTTGCCCATAGTTGCAAATAACTGTATTAAAACTATGGCACCAATCTTCTACTGCCATCTTAATTTGACAGAATTTTCTAAAAAACAGATTTGCAGTTGGATAACTACTGCCAGAGAAGATCAAAGTAGCATCATAAAATCTCTTCAAGCATGTACACAATGACTTTGCCATAGTCCAATCATCATCTGTTGGGGCACAATTCAAATATTTGCTTCTATGACGAAGAAAGAGCCTATTAAAAGCAAGTCTGTACTGAATAGCTTGCTTTAACATGAGATATGTGGAATTCCATCTTGGTTGGAACATCCAAAGAGAGACCACAAGTAATGTCTAAACCATCACATTCAGAGGCGCACTTTATGAATTCTTCCCACTGTAATGGAGAGTTCTTTACAATCGAAATTGTGTTTCTAATATTTGAAATACTAGATGAAATTGCTTCAAAATCTTGAGCAACAAGATTGAAAATATGATTCAAACATCTCACATGAAAAAGGCCCCATCACAGATCAAGGGTTATATCTTGTGAGCTTTTTGTACTAACCCCCCTAGCACATACATCATTGGCTGATGCATTGTCCAAAGTAAGAGCAAGCAATTTTCTATCAAGGTTCCAGTCCAGTACACTATCATAGAACACTTTGCACATGTTGTTCCCTGAGTGATGGCCTCTACATGCATAAACTTGATAATTCTTTTTGCATGCACCAATTATCATCTATCCAATGCACAGTGATGCACATATTAACATTTATTTTGATTTGAGGTTCCACATGTCCATGGTTGTACAAAAGCGGCATGAAAGAGTTTTGAAGTACTCATACATTTTCTTCTTCTCTTCCAAAAACATACTCAGTATGTCTTTCCTAATAGTTATGCAACTTTTGATTGGAAAAGTAGGGCGCAAGGACTTAATAAAATCCACAAAGTATTCATGCTCAACAATATTAAAGGGATATTCATGCATAATGATTGCCAAGTAAAATTTCTTCAAGCTAACAGCCTCATCATACCTGTAAGTCTCAACAGAAGTGCCGCTTTCACTTTTTTTGAGATTTAGAAGCTGCTGGCCACTTTTTAGTTGGTGCTTTTTGTCTAAGTGACTCCAAAATATTGTTGTGCCCCTGTTGCTCTCACGACGAGATGTATAGCTGCACATCTTACACTTTGCCCAAAGCTCTACGATCTCTGATCCATCATCTCCTACTACCTTTTTCTCATACTTATCAAAGTGGCTCCAAACCTCAGAAGTGGACTTCTTTGCTTTCTTTGCAGGAGGGACATTTGCATCCTCAGTAGTTTCTTGTGTCAAATCAACTTGAACTCTTGCTAGTGCAGCAACATTTGCAGCAGGATCTCCTTCATTTGCAAGAGTTGGTTGTGATGGTCGCAAAGCTACAATACCCGCATTGCATACACTTGCACTGCTGCTAGTTGCATTTGACGAATCCATCACAAAGCTACAACATACAACAACAATTAATTCATTTTTCACAGAGATATATACATTCATTTTTCAGCTGGACATAGTAGAATCATTCATTCATTCAACATTCACAGAAATATATACATTCAACATTCAACAATAATTAATTCAACATTGAACATTCAACATTAGTGCTGATTCCGCAACAACATTCATTCAACATTCACTCAACAGAAATATATACAGATACTACACAGAGTGATAGAGTGGCAGTGGAGGAATAACCTGTTGGCTGCTGTGATGCGAGGTGTCGTCGGCGTCGATGGCGGTAAGAGTCGCTAGTGCAGCTTGAACCGTCGGCGGCGTCGGTGTTGGTGGTTCCGAGACGGCAAGAGACGGTAGGGGCGAGGAGAGGAGAGGACGACGCAAGAGCGAGACGGCGGGGACGAGGCGGTGTGAGACGGCGACGGTGCGAGACAGCGGGGAAGCGACGGCGCGAGACGGCGACGGCACGAGACAGCGGGGGCGCAGCGGCGCGAGACGGCGGGGGCGCGAGACGGTGGGGGCGTGGGGGCATGAGACGGCGGGGGCGAGGAGAGGAGAGGACGGCGCGAGACGGCGCGAGGAGAGGACAGCGAGGATGTGGCGGGGCGGTGGGGCGTGGTCGCGCAGGGGCGCAAAACGGCGAGGGCGCGAGACGGCGGGGGCGAGGAGAGGAGAGGACGGCGAGGATGCGGCGGGGCGCGGTCGCGCAGGGGCGGAAAACGGCGGGGGCGCGGCCGGGCGGGGGCGCAAGACGGCGGCGTCGGCGGGAGCACAAGATCTGGTCTCTAGTCTCTAGTCTGTCTAGGGTTAGGGTTTTAATTGGGTTGGGCTGGACTATATTCTATGGGCCTTTCTAACTTCGGAAATTCCGAGAAATTTTTCGAAAAGTTTCCGACCGATTCCGAGTTCCGGCGGAAACTGCTATTATCATTTTCGATTCCGTTTCCGAGAAAATATTTCCGTTTCCGTTTCCGTTTCCAAAAAATTCCGAAAAAATTTCGACCGGCTGGTTCCGTTTTCGAAATTCTGTCCGGAATCCGGAAATATTCCGTACCGTTTTCATCCCTAGTGTGAGTACAAAACGTACTCCGCAAGACTTATAGTGTTTGCAATGGTATCCCATAATATGCGAAGATAAACAAGGAATGGTTCAGGTCCTGCAGTTTGCATAAATCATAATATACATAGCGAAAAACATTGCGGTTTTGCAACGAAATTTTTGTAAATCAAGCTAGCACAGCAAACAAGTATATAAGCATCAACCCCCAAGTGTTTCCAACCATATGGGCTCTCTGCCCATGCCAGCCAACAGTGGCAACACGCTGCCACAACCATCCCAACGAACTCCCCGTTCGCACCAAGATCTTTCCCCAAAACAGTTCCCAAAAATAAAAACTACTACGGTGGAGAATTTCCCAAGTCGTCCATAACCGAGGACATGGCTATTCGAATAGTTTTAACTCTCGAGAGTGTGTACAACTGTACCCACATGACAAGGACAATATGAGTTACCACACAGGAGGCTCACACCATCAATGACAAAGCCTTTCCACCGTTGACCTAGCAATATCCCGCGCTTATGATCCATCCCTAGGGAGTTGGGAGGCCTCCCAAAATCCCCAAGGCTCATACAATGTGCTGGTCACCCTTGGACAATAATCAAGGTACCATCGGGCTATGGACAATAACCATAACCCGCACTATCCCAATGTCAACAATAATGACCTACTACTACCACCGGCGGGTCTATTGCTAGGTATCAACAATATACTAAGCTAGGAACTCCCCATAAGAGCCACATGTGGTTTGCACTGTGCTTCTTGGTCCTAGCTACACCATAGAATCGGTCCTTAGTGACCCGGGCGAGACAACCACCTAATCGATACCACAAACAAGGCACCGAACACTACATCCACTTGCCCAAGTCCAAAAGCTTGTTTTCAGTTTTTGTTTTCCACCAAGAGCACAGGGGAAGAATACCCACTGTTCATTTCCATATTTTCGCAAATGCTTCTTTTCCCCAACATCCCAACATCAAGTAACAAGTAGCATGGATTAAATAGCAAACTAAGCATACCTATTGACATCTTCCCAACCACATGAACCCAAATTTTCAGTGGCAACTTAAGTGACAAGGAATTCATGATACTCAAGTAACAAGGACAGGGCATATGCAACAAGAGGTTAACTACCCAAGAATCCCAACACATTTTCAAGTAAAACATCGCATGCATAATAGTTTGCAATCAATATAGTTTGTAAGTTTGAATATAGGAGCAATTGATCAAGGGGGTGCTTGCCTTGTTCCTGGACTTCTTGGAACTCTTCTGATCCTTCCACAACCAGGTTAACAACGTCGTGTTCTACGAGAATGCCAAACGAATGCAATGAAAACAACGGCAAAATATTTAACAGAACAGGAAGTACGAATATTTTTGCAGAATATGCAAGTGCATGATTTTAGATGAATTTAGGAAAAAGAATCGCTTGAATCCGAGTTCGTATGAGGGAGATACGGCTAAACGAAGTCTGCTCTGTCCTAAATCGAAAATAAATGAGAAACAGCGCTTTCGCTCGACCGAACTGCAGAAACGGCTGAAAACATTCTACCGACTTAACGGGTGGTCTATTTGAGACGTTTTCGGTTCTAGGGGCATTTTTATGGTACGAAACCTACATGTGCTGCTGTGAACCTAAGGACAACTCCCAAAAGTGGATATACTCCAACTCGCTAGGATATTAATCGCGCACGCTCACACGTCACTAAAATGGCCTAACACGTGAAATCCACCGGGCGTGAAGTTTTAATCTAAGGCATTTGGAGGCGTGGAGGGTTTCTAGGGCCTAGGCTCACTGGATGCACAAGTGGAACCTATGAGAAGGCTTCGGTAGCGGCGAACGCCTCGGTCCAAGAACGATGTCTTCGCACGCACAAACTACACGTCTTCGCACGTTAACGACAACCGGCAGAATCGGGAAACCAGCAGCAGCAGCTCTACTCGCGGTTATATCCCGTTCTAACGCTAGTGGGGCCAACCCGGCTTGCATGGGGCTGATGGGGTGGCTGCTACTCACTCAACCACAAGCGCACCTAAGGTGTTCGGTGAAAAGCCAAGCTAAAGCACGGCTCATCAACCTCTGTCCTCTCATGCCCGAGTGCATGGCTAGCGCATGCAGGGCACGAGGAAGCTCTAGGGGTCCTGCATGCAAGATCGAAGGGCTCTACTTCAAGCGGCCATGCTCCGATTGAGCCTCATCCATACATATGGCCACGGTGGTGATGCTTGGGTGGATGGCAAAACAATGGCGTGACAGGCCAAGCCAAGGACGTGGAGAACTAGTGGCCTCCCAGGAATAAAAAGGAAGTACATGCAGAAACAGAAGCTCACCGAAGAGTGCTGGCCGTGGGGTGCGACGTTGAGGCGGTGGTCGGCTCGGCAACAGGGTCGCTCGTGATGGAGGCAGGGCGCAGTCTAGCGGCTGCAAGGTCACGGCGGCACCCGGTCGGCGTTGCAAAAGACAATGGGGCTGCGGTGATGCCTGCGGAGCTCCCCGACGGAAGGCGTGTGCTCGCCGGCGCCGTGGGCGGCACCTCACGTTCTCAGTGAACCAAGGGGCTTGGGTCCTTGGCAGGTGAGAAAGAGGGCGAGCTGGGAAAGCAGGAGGACATAGGCTTGGTTAAAAGGAAGGCAGGGAAGGAGAGGAGAGGGGAGGGACGCTGCTCTGCTCCACGGTCTCGCGATGGCGTGTGCGCGGGTAAGCGTGCGGCAGACAGATGGGACAGGGCAGGGCGCCGCCGAGACTGTCGAGGGCATCTCGCGAGGTCCCAAGGCGGCTCTGCCACTCCCTCTCACGTGGTCTGGGGCGCGCAGAGGAAGCCACCTGGTCGAGCCGCACGGGCGGGGAGAGATCCTTGCGTGATCTCATTTGGACGATGGAGGACAGGGCACAAAAGATAGCATCACGTATCAGGAGTTCACACTTCAGGACTCTCTCTGTGTTGACGCCGAAACCAATCGGATGAATGCGCGGGCGAGGGCGCAGGCTCGCGAGACAGGCGCGGGTGCGAGCTCGGGAGAGAGAGAGCGCGGGCGCGGGCTCGGGCGAAAGCACAGGCGCGGGGTCGGGAGAAAGAGAGTCCGGGCGCGAGAAAGGGCGCGGACTCGGGAGCGAGGGCTCGGGAGCGAGGGGAGAGAGGGCGCGGGCGCGAGGTCGGGAGCACGGGCGCGGGCGCGAGCTCGCGAGAGAGGGCGCGGAATCGGGAGAGGGCGCGGGCTCGGGCGAGCGCGGGCGCAAACTCGGGAGAGAGCCCGGGCACGGGCGCGGGAGGGCGCGGGCGCAGGAGAGGGCGCGCGGGCGCGGCGCGAGGTCGGGAGCGCGGGCGCGAGGTCGGGGTCGGGGTCGGGAGCGCGGGCGCGGCGCGAGGTCGGGGTCGGGGGCGCGGGCTCGGCGCGAGGTCGGGAGCGCGGGCGCGGCGCGAGGTCGGGGTCGGGGGCGCGGGTTCGGCGCGAGGTCGGGAGCGCGGGAGCGGGCTCGGCGCGAGCGCGGGCGAGGGACAAGGGAAGCGGACCGTCCAGACACGGAGGGGATGGTCCGTTCCATTGACACAGCCTGCGCCTGCTCAGATTTGCCCCTAAAGCGCTGGTTTATACTGATCTCACGATTTTTAACCCGTTGGCTGAGATTTTTCATGCATGAAAGATGACATGAAGAGCATGCAGATGGAAAAACGGTTTTATGCACCAAAGATCAAAAGTGGGCTGTTACAAAACCTACCCCCCCTTAAAATGAATCTCGTCCCCGAGATTCGGCCGGCTCAGTGAAGAGATAGGGAAACTCGCTTCGAAGACGGTCTTCACGCCCCCAGGTTGCCTCATCCACTGTGTGGTTACTCCACTGTACTTTGCACATCTTGATTGTCTTGTTCCTTGTCCGCCGCTCAGCTTCTTCTATTATGCGGATTGGGTGCTCTTTGTACGTGAGGTCTTGTTGTAGTTCGATGCTTCCTATTGGCGCAACCTCAGTGGGCACTCTGAGGCACTTCTTTAACTGTGATACATGGAAGACATTGTGCACTTCAGATAGCTCAGGTGGCAGGTCCAACCTATAGGCCACTTCCCCTACTCTTGCAAGCACCCTATACGGTCTAACGTACCGTGGTGCTAATTTTCCCTTGACTTGAAACCTGTGGGTACCTCGCAGCGGGGTCACTTTGAGATATACGAAGTCATTAGGTCTGAACTTCAGCTCACGCCTCCTTTGGTTAGCATAGCTCTTTTGTCTTGATTGGGCTTCCTTCAATCTTGCTCTAATCAACCGAACTTGCTCTTCTGCTTCATTGATCGAAGCTGGGCCAAAAACGTGTCTCTCACCAACTTGTGACCAGTTTAGAGGTGTTCTACACTTCCTCCCATAGAGAGCCTCGAATGGTGACATTTGTAGGCTTGCTTGGTAGCTGTTGTTGTAAGAAAACTCGGCATACGGCAAGCAATTTTCCCAGCTTGGTCCATGGGACAGCACACATGCTCTTAACATGTCCTCTAGAATTTGGTTCACCCTCTCGGTTTGTCCTCCAGTTTGCGGGTGATAAGCGGTGCTAAAAGCTAGGTTGGTTCCCATTGCTTGCTGCAACCGTTTCCAAAAATGTGAGATGAACTGGGCACCTCTGTCCGAAACTATCCGTTTTGGCACACCATGCAAGCAAACAACCCGAGAGACATATAATTCAGCTAGCTTGGTTCCTTTGTCAGTGGTTTTCACTGGTATAAAGTGTGCTACCTTTGTCAACCGATCCACTACAACCCATATTGAATCATTGCCTCGCTGGGACCTTGGCAAACCAGTGATGAAATCCATTCCAACTTCGTCCCATTTCCATTCCGGGATTTGTAATGGCTGTAGTAGGCCGGCTGGCCTTTGGTGCTCAGCCTTCACTCGCTGACACACATCACAGAGCGCCACGTATTCAGCTACATCACGCTTCATGCTTGCCCACCAAACATCCTTCCTTAAATCTTGATACATCTTGGTACTACCGGGATGAATTGAGTACAATGTCTCATGGGCCTCTTTCAGAATCAGGTTCTTGACCTTTTCATCTTTGGGGATGTATATTCGCTGTCCACGCCGAACCACTCCATTTTCATCCATGTTGTAATCTGAGGTTTCTACTTTCTCTATGTTGCGCTTAATTTCCTGGACTTCCTTGTCTTCAGCTTGGGCTGCAAGAATTTGGTCTTCTAACGTCGACTTTGCTTCCACGGCTGCAACACAACCATACTCCACCAATTCCAGGTTGAGGCGTTGAAATTCCTTATACAACTCAGGTTGTCCATTGCTTAGTGTGAGACTATTGCAATGAGCTTTCCGACTCAGCGCGTCTGCAACTACGTTGGCTTTTCCCGGGTGATAATTTATGCCTAGGTCATAGTCCTTGATTAACTCGAGCCATCTCCTTTGCCTCAAGTTCAGATACGCTTGTGTGAATATATACTTCAGGCTCTTGTGATCTGAGTATATCTCGCAGCGATTACCGATCAAGTAATGCCGCCAAATCTTCAAGGCATGCACAACAGCCGCTAGCTCTAAGTCGTGCGTAGGGTAGTTCTGTTCATGTGGCCTCAATTGCCGCGATGCATAGGCTACTACCTTCCCTTCTTGCATCAACACGCAGCCAAGACCTAACCGAGATGCGTCACAATACACATCAAAGCTCTTGCCAACATCCGGTAAAACCAACACGGGTGCTGTGGTTAGTCTTTTCTTTAATTCTTGGAAGCTTTCTTCGCATTCCTTAGTCCATTCAAACCTCTTTTCCTTCTTCAACAACTGAGTCATTGGTCTAGCAATCCTTGAAAAACTTTCAATGAACCGGCGGTAGTAGCCAGCCAATCCAAGAAAGCGTCTTATGTCCGAAACATTCTGGGGTTGATTCCAATTCAACACCTCTTCGACCTTGCTTGGGTCGACGGCTACTCCACCCTCGGACAGCACATGACCAAGGAATCCAACCTCCTCCAACCAGAACTCACACTTGCTAAATTTTGCATATAATTGGTGCTCTCGAAGTTTATCCAAAACTAGCCGTAGGTGCCTTTCATGCTCTTCTTCACTCTTCGAGTAGATGAGGATGTCATCAATAAAGACTACTACAAACTGATCCAAGTACTCCATAAAAATCTTATTCATCAAGTTCATGAAGCTTGCCGGGGCATTGGTTAGCCCAAAGGACATTACGGTGTACTCATACAAACCGTAACGTGTGGTGAAGGCTGTCTTTGGGATATCATCGGGTCTGATTTTCAGCTGAAAGTAGCCTAGTCTCAAGTCAATCTTTGAGAATACACGTGCCCCACTCATTTGATCAAAAAGATCATCAATACGGGGCAGTGGGTATTTATTTTTGATGGTAACCTCATTCAACGATCGGTAGTCGACGCACATCCTGAGAGTGTGATCCTTCTTCTCTACGAACAGCACAGGAGATCCCCATGGTGATGTGCTTGGCCGAATGAATCCTTTGTTCAGCTGCTCTCTAAGTTGTTCCTTCAGTTCAGCTAGCTCATTAGGCGGCATCCGGTAGGGCCGTTTGGATATTGGGGCTGTTCCGGGCAGCAGCTCTATCACGAACTCCATATCTCTATCGGGTGGCATACCGGGTAACTCATCTGGAAAGATGTCAGGGTACTCACAAACTACCAGAACCTGGCTTATTTCCCTACTAACAAGGCTGCTGAGAAGAGAATGAGAGGGTACAGTTCTATTAGAGACAAACTCTACCCGATCCCCGGCTGTGTTTGTGAGTGTGATGGACCTACTCTCACAGTTGATCAAACCCTTGTGCTTGGAGAGCCAATCCATCCCAAGTATCACATCTAAACCTTGTGTCCCAAGCACAATCAGATTTGCCAAAAACTTATTACCATTGATAACAATGGTCACGTCGGTGCAAACTAGTTTTGTTGTCAACTCTGACCCAGGGGATTGTACTATCATTGGGTTAACTAGGGTGTCAACTTTCAATTGATGATTTGCAGCAAAACTCTTGGATATGAAAGAATGTGAAGCTCCAGAATCAAATAAAACCATTGCAGGGGTTGAGTTCACGAGAAACATACCAAGCACCACATCAGGTGCATCCTGAGCTTCCTCGGCGGTCACATGATTAACCTTACCCCTCCCAAGGTTCTGAGCAGGCTTGGGGGCTGGGTTGCGGGCTGGTGGTGCTCCACGGCCTCTCCCACGCGCTGCTGGTCCGGCTGGAGCACGGGGAGGCACAAGCTGAACTGGACCGGGTACCTTCTTCGGGCACCGATTGGAGTAATGCCCGTACTCTCCACAATTGTAGCAGTCTACTGGCCTGAAGTCGGTAGCTTGTTGTGCAGCTGGGCGAGGTGGCGGCTGAGGGACACGAGGGGCTGGTGGCTGTGGCCTTGCTTGAAGTGGCGCTGGATACCTTGTCGGTGCTGGCGCCGGCGGCCGAACCGTTGCGGGACGCCACACGAGCTGCTGCGAGGAGCTTCCTCCCGCAGGCTTGCGTGCAGCCCACTTACGTTTGCGGGACTCCACTACACCATGGTGCTTGTGCTCCCATCCAATGGCTTTGTTCACCAAAGTGGGGAAGTCAGGGAAGTCAAATGGCTCAAAGGCCAACTGCATCTCTTCATCTAGCCCTTCCAAGAACTTCCCATCTTTGTCTCTTCATTTGGTAGGTCGCAGCGGCATAGCGAGCAAGGTGGTTGAAGCGGTGGAGGTACTCGCTCACGGACATGTTGCCTTGCTTCAGGGTTTCAAATTCCTTCCTCTTGATCTTCATGGTACCAGCTGGGATGTGTGCTTTGCGAAATGCTACCTTAAACTCATTCCACGTTACAACATGGCCTTCTTGTTGCATTGCACGGTAATTGTCCCACCAATCACTAGCGGCGCCGTGAAGCTGTTCCGTGGCAAATGCCACCTTCTCAGCATCGTCGCAGTGAACCAAGTCGAGCTTTTTCTCCACTGCACGCAGCCAGTCATCGGCGTCAAGTGGATCCTCCGAACGGGCAAAACGGGTGGCTTGGTGCGTGTTGAAATCAAACAACTTGGATGGTTGATTGTTGCCCATGTGCTGTGCTCCTTCAAAGGCTTGTGCGGCTGCACCATGCGCAGCGGTGTTCCTTTCAATCCTCTCAAGCAATCGAGTTTGTGCCATGCGGTTTTGCTCAGCCAACATGAGCACCTCGGCCAAGGTAGGGCCGGGTTGCTGCCCACCGGCAGGTGCACCGGGTATGTGCTGATCTTGGCCACCTTGTTGCTGCTGGGGTTCAGAGGGACCTTCATCTTGAGCCACTCGAGCTGCGAAACGGGTCCGTGCTGCAGTCATCCTGTACAACAATCTCCCGATTACTACTTGCATAAGGATGCAAAAACTAGTGCTACTAGATTGTTGATAGGATGAAATCTAAACAGCCCAGGAACAGAGAAAAAGATTCCAAATAAAATGTCAACTGAAGTACCAATAAGATCCATTAAGCCGCATTGAAACACTTAAGTCATACAGTACATAAACATGGGACAAGCCTTAGTCGATGCACAAACATACAAAGCCCAAGGGCTGAGTGAATCAAGCATCTAACAGCCACAACATCAGTCATTACATCCACATCATCAACATCACGGCCACCCACGCCTACGGCCGGAAACAAAAGCACTACTCGCTCACTACAAAACACCTCATACTAGTGAGCTCTACCAACTGTGGAAGACCTACTCCTGGGTAAGCTCTTGCATGTCACCATCAATCTGGCGAAAGTGGTACACTTGACTCATAATCCTCCTCATCTGCAGCAGACCTCCATGTGGGAGCAGGCGGCGATGACCCGACGTCGCTAGCTGATCGTGAGCTTTCAGACTGAACCCGCGCTTGAAGAGGCCACGATACTCTGCAGCGTCATGCGTTGTAGCGCGAGTTTGGAGCTGAAGCGGGGCACCGGGTTAGCAGGCAGCGCTAAATCTACCATCGGCTCCGGGGGCAACGGGTGTTGGCACAGGTGCGGAGCATGGGTAGCAGCAGGCCTAGGTGCCCGCAGCAGGGGCAGGTGCAGCAACATTCTCCACACCATACAGCTCGATGCGGGGAATTTGGCCCATGCGGACATAAGGCTCAATGAGGCGCTCCAAGTGAGCGATGCGCCCACGAGCTTGCCGCAGCTCCAAGCCAATGACACGGTGGTAACGATCTGAGGAGCGCACGTACTCCGCCAAGTTGCGAAGGACATGGTTTGGCTCACGCTCAGCTGAGAGGTAGAGGTGAACTTCCTCCCCCAAAGGGCGTGCCGGATGGTACGGGTATTGTGTAGCCAACTCCACATGGAGGTGCAGCATGTGTGCCATAGCAATGTAGGCAGCATCATTGATGGCTCTGTGGAGGGAGGAGCCATAGCCGGTGAACTCCAAGGGCCGGCTCCCAACATAAGCCCTGGCGAGTATAAGAACTCGTGCACAGTACTCAACTGAAGCAGGGCCAATGTTGGTGTGAGCGACTGTATACTCAGGAGGGTGGTGATAATGTGCACGCTGCAACATGTTCCACAAATCACGTGGCAAACGGTGGGGCCGGCGTCACTGGTCCAATGGCAAACAACCCACTCGGCCATCTGCAGCAAGTTAGCAACAACACAAAAAAAATCATGATTTCAGAAATGAAAGTTGGGCAGGTTAGTAGTAAAACTATATGAGATGAGTGATATATATTATAGTCCTTAGTTTTCACAAGTTTTAGCAATTAATTTTCAGATTCCAAACAAGCATGGGTGATGCGAACATAACAAGTATATCGCACAACCGGCAAGAGATAACAACAAGAATAAAAAGGAAGATGCAACGCTTCCCATCCCAGTACTGCTACCCCCCTTAAGTCCTTAACCTATAATGTTAATAACGTCTAGCGTTCATCACAAGGGTCATCTTCAAACCAAATGACAGTAGGTAAGGAGATAGAAGTCTAGATTTTGCTGTAACATCTTTTCGCAAACATTTTGCAGCAGCTTTTCACTAAGATTTAACAACTTTTTAAAATCATTTAGAGCTAAAATTCAAAAGTACTTGAAACCATTTTCAAGGACAAGGGCCGCTGCAGTTTTGAACATTGAAGCATAAGTTTAAGTCAAAATCTTTTGTCCAAAGGGAGGTAAGTAGAGTAAAATGATATGCTAAATAAGTAATATGACTACTTAGAGTTTTTAGAAGATAGATGAGAATTTTGAACAGGTGTTTTCCAAACCAAAACCTACCTAACGACATGGCTTACTATGACTTAACCATGGTCGGTATGGCTCTGATACCAAGCGCTGTCGGACCCGGGTTTGACCCCGAACCCTATGTGTGTACCGTGCTAGTCCACGATCAATTGCTAGCACACACATTCAACATTTGGCATCATAATCCATACATCACAGGTTCAGCTCACAGCAGTCCAAACATTAAGTCGTACAAGAGTCTAGACTTTAGCGATTACATAGTGGCCGGACCGGCCAAATAGAAACAGCAAATTAACGAAAGAGTTTAACAGCGGAAAACAAAATAATAGAGGCACCAAAAACCAGGCAAGTATGCCTCTGCCCGCCCACAGGCAACCAACCGGTAAGCCCTAGTAAGCACCGTCGTCGTCGTCTCCAAAACCCCCTGCATAGAAGTACCCGATTGTCGGGTCCTCCTCAACCATCTCTAAAAAAAAGAAGTCCACACAAGCGTGTGTCGAGTACAAAACGTACTCCGCCGCGTAAGACTTATAGTGTTTGCAATGGTATCCCATAATATGCGAAGATAAACAAGGAATGGTTCAGGTCCTGTAGTTTGCATAAATCATAATATACATAGCGAAAAACATTGCGGTTTTGCAACGAAATTTTTGTAAATCAAGCTAGCACAGCAAACAAGTATATAAGCATCAACCCCCAAGTGTTTCCAACCATATGGGCTCTCTGCCCATGCCAGCCAACAGTGGCAACACGCTGCCACAACCATCCCAGCGAACTCCCCGTTCGCACCAAGATCTTTCCCCAAAACAGTTCCCAAAAATAAAAACTACTACGGTGGAGAATTTCCCAAGTCGTCCATAACCGAGGACACGGCTATTCGAATAGTTTTAACTCTCGAGAGTGTGTAACAACTGTATGAGTACCATAAACATGACAAAGGACAAGACAATATGAGTTACCACACAGGAGGCTCACACATCAATGACAAAGCCTTTCCACCGTTGACCTAGCAATATCCCGCGCTTATGATCCATCCCTAGGGAGTTGGGAGGCCTCCCAAAATCCCCAAGGCTCATACAATGTGCTGGTCACCCTTGAACAATAATCAAGGTTACCATTCGGCTATGGACAATAACATAACCCGCACTATCCCAATGTCAACAATAATGACCTACTACTACCACCGGCGGGTCTATTGCTAGGTATCAACAATATACTAAGCTAGGAACTCCCCATAAGAGCCACATGTGGTTTGCACTGTGCTTCTTGGTTCCTAGCTACACCATAGAATCCGGTCCTTAGTGACCCGGGCGAGACAACCACCTAATCGATACCACAACAAGGCACCGAACACTACATCCACTCGCCCAATCCAAAAGCTTGTTTTCAGTTTTTGTTTTCCACCAAGAGCACAGGGGAAGAATACCCACTGTTTCATTTCCATAATTTCGCAAAATGCTTCTTTTCCCCAACATCCCAAAATCAAGTACACAAGTCTAGCATGGAGTAAATAGCAAACTAAGCATACCTATTGACATCTTCCCAACCACATGAACCCAAATTTTCAGTGGCAACTTAAGTGACAAGGAATTCATGATACTCAAGTAACAAGGACAGGGCATATGCAACAGAGTTAACTACCCAAGAATCCCACACATTTTCAAGTAAAACATCGCATGCATAATAGTTTGCAATCAATATAGTTTGTAAGTTTGAAATATAGGAGCAATTGATCAAGGGGGTGCTTGCCTTGTTCCTGGACTTCTTGGAACTTCTTGATCCTTCCACAACCGGCGTTCAACAACGTCGTGTTCTACGAGAATGCCAAACGAATGCAAATGAAAACAACGGCAAAATATTTAACAGACACAGGAAGTACGAATATTTTGCAGAATATGCAAGTGCATGATTTTAGATGAATTTAGGAAAAAGAATCGCTTGAATCCGAGTTCGTATGAGGGAGATACGGCCTAAACGAAGTCTGCTCTGTCCTAAAATCGAAAATAAATGAGAAACAGCGTTTCGCTCGACCGAACTGCAGAAACGCTGAAAACATTCTACCGACTTAACGGCCGTGGTCTATTTGAGACGTTTTCGGTTCTAGGGCATTTTTATGGTACGAAACCTACATGTGCTGCTGTGAACCTAAGGACAACTCCCAAAAAGTGATTTATACTCCAACTCGCTAGGATATTAATCGCGCACACGCTCACACGTCACTAAAATGGCCTAACACGTGAAATCCACCGGGCGTGAAGTTTTAATCTAAGGCATTTTTGAGGCGTGGAGGGTTCTAGGGCCTAGGGTCACTGGATGCACAAGTGGAACCTATAAAGCTTCGCGTAGCGGCGAACGCCTCGGTCCAAAGAACGATGTTTTCGCACGCACAAACTACAGTCTTCGCACGTTAACGATGTGACAACGGCAAATCAGGAAACCAGCAGCAGCAGCTCTACTCGCTTGGTTTATCCCGTTCTAACGCTAGTGGGGCCAACCCGGCTTGCATGGGGCTGATGGTGGCTGCTACTCACTCAAACACACAAGCGCACCTAAGGTGTTCGGTGAAAAGGCCAAGCTAAAGCACGGCTCATCAACCTCTGCCTCTCATGCCCGAGTGCATGGCTAGCGCATGCAGGCACGAGGGAAGCTCTAGGGGTCCTGCATGCAAGATCGAAGGCTCTACTTCAAAGCGGCCATGCTCCGATTGAGCCTCATCCAATTTACATATGGCCACGGTGGTGATGCTTGGTGGCAAAGGACATGGCATGACAGGCCAAGCCAAGGACGTGGGGGAGAACAAGTGGCCTCCCAGGAATAAAAAAGGGGAAGCTACATGCAGAAACAGAAGCTCACCGAAGAGTGCAATGGCCGTGGGGTGCACTCACCGTTGAGGCGGTGATCGGCTCCGCACAGGGTCGCTCGTGATGGAAGGCAGCGCAGTTAACTAGCGGCTGCAAGGTCACGGCGCACCCGGTCGGCGTTGCAAAAGACAATGGGGCTGCGGTGATGCTTGCTGCGGAGGCTTAGTCCAGAACGCGTGGTGACACAGGAAGGACGTGTGTGCTCGCCGGCGCCGTGGGCGGCACCTCACGTTCTCAGTGAAAACCAAGGGGCTTGGGTCCTTGGCAGGTGAGAAAGAGGGCGAGCTGGGAAAGCAGTGAGGACATAGGCTTGGTTAAAAGGAAAGGCAGGAAGGAGAGGAGAGACGAGGGACGCTGCTCTGCTCCACGGTCTCGCGATGGCGTGTGCACGGGTAAGCGTGCGCAGACAGATGGGACAGGGCAGGGCGCCGCCGAGAGACTGTCGGGGGCATTCTCGCGAGGCCCAAGGCGGCTCTGCCACTCCCTCTCACGTCGTCTGGGAGCGCGCAGAGGAAGCCACCTGGCGAGCCGCACGGGCGGGAGAGATCCTTGCGTGATCTCATTTGGACGATGGAGACAGGCACAAAAGATAGCATCACGTATCAGGAGTTCACACTCAGGACTCTCTCTGTGTTGACGCCAAAACCAATCGGATGAATGCGCGGGCGAGGGCGCAGGCTCGCGAGACAGGCGCGGGTGCGAGCTCGGGAGAGAGAGAGCGCGGGCGCGGGCTCGGGCGAAAGCACAGGCGCGGGTCGGGAGAAAGAGAGTCCGGGCCGCGAGAAAGGGCGCGGACTCGGGAGCGAGGGGAGCGAGGGCGTCGGCGCGCGAGGTCGGGAGCACGGGCGCGGGCGCGAGCTCGCGAGAAGGGCGCGGAATCGGGAGAGGGCGCCCGGGCTCCGGGAGAGAGCCCGGCACGGGCGCGGGAGGGCGCGGCGCAGAGAGGGCGCGCGGGCGCGGCGCGAGGTCGGGGTCGCGGGCGCAGGCTCGCGCAGAGGTCGGAGCGCGGCGCGGCGCGAGGTCGGGGTCGGGGGCGCGGGTTCGGCGCGAGTCGTCGGAACGCGGGAGCGGGCTCCGGCGCGACGCGGGCGAGGGACAAGGGAAGCGGACCGTCCAGACACGGAGGGGATGGTCCGTTCCATTGACACAGCCTGCGCCTGCTCAGATTTGCCCCTAAAGCGCTGGTTTATACTGATCTCACGATTTTTAACCCGTTGGCTGAGATTTTTCATGCATGAAAGATGACATGAAGAGCATGCAGATGGAAAAACGGTTTTATGCACCAAAGATCAAAAGTGGGCTGTTACATGTGCCAACCCAAAACAACTAATGAATCTCTCAATTAAATCCATCCTTACAAAAACAATTATGGGAATTAAGGATATGACCTAATTATAATTGGCATAATCTAAATATTATAAATTAATAAACTCTAGGGTAGAATGTCATCTCATAAAATTATTTGCAACTCAAATTTTGTGTTGGGTGCTGGGAAAAGAATACAAATTAAAGGAAAGAAATTCTAAAGCTATAAATTCATCTAGCCCTTCAAAAGTTGATTTGGCAAATTTGCAGATTGGACCTTTCCTATTCTTTTTCTCCTTCTATTCAGTCCTTCCCCCAAAATAGTTCAGCCGTGGCCAATTCAACTCAGCAAGCGGCCGAACTATCCCTAGCGCCTCCAGCCGAGCCATCCTCGCCTGCACATGCCGCCTATGTGCTGTCCTAGCCCTAGATCGGGCCGGGCAGGTTGTACTCTTCTTCGTGCCCATGCCTTGCTCGCCACCAGAGATTGTGCGGTCAGGATGTCCGTGGCTGCCATCCTCTGCGCGCTTCGCCCAACCATCCACTCTGCATCACATTGCCAACAATTGTCACATCCTGATTTTTCGCTTTCCGTTCTTGATACGGGGTCGCCCGATCTTCTCGACGTAGGATCTGGATACTCACGTGGATTTGATGAATCGTAGTGATCCCCCGTTGCCAATGCAAGAGTTAGCACTCTATAATTCGCCCAATCTCACGTGTTGAACTTCACGACCACCGATGAAGTTCTATCGTGCTCCCAATTCCCAGCGGAAAAGGTTGAACAATCTTAATTTCAATGAACTCCCAATTCCCTCAAGTTGGTTCAGCCAACAGAAAGAACAAGTATTATCAAAAATGGTTCCCCCTTTACAATGGGTCTACCCCTCAATAATATAGTCTCAGCCTAAGCTATTCCACACTAAACTTTCCATGTGGTACTATTCACGCGCAACTACTGTAGCACGGTACTGTTTATGGGCCGTACTGTTCACGGCCTGGTACTGTAGCGCAGAATTATTCATGGGCTGGATTGTTCATGCCGTGGGCTTGTGCTTCCTTGGATGATGGCCACATATCCTTGATCTCCATTCATTGCTGACTCTTCAAACCTAAGCACAAGTAAACATGTTTTTAGGTAGTATAAAATCTCATTAAAATTAATGACATATTCATTAAGGAGCAGGTTCACCTGAGATTGTAGTTTCTGGCTCGTGCTCTTGTTATTGGTCCTGTTATTGAGTCTCATTACTAGCTTTGACATTACTAGCGATGTCCTCATCATCCTCCCCTTCTTGAAAAGGAGTCGACCTCGACTCTGTACAATCTTGTCCAAAGAAAGGTGATAGATCAGCAACATTAAATGTAGAACTTACCCCATATCATCACCGGAAGCTCAATCTTGTATGCATTGTCATTGATCTTGGCGAGAATTTTAAAAGGTCCATCACCACGGGGCATCAATTGGATCTACGCTTCTGCGGAAAGCATCTTTGCGAAGGTGTACCCACACTAAATCACCTGGTTCAAACAAACATTTGCTTTCTAGATTTGTTAGCTTTGGAAGCATAAGCACGTACCTTGTTTTCAACTACCTCTTTGGTTGTGGCATGGAGCTTTTTCACAAAATCAGCACGTTTAGAAGCATCCATATTGCACGTTCTTGTAGTGGGAGAGGAAGTAAATCAAGGGGCGTGATTGGTTTGAAGCCGTACACCACCTCGAATGGACTCAATTGAGTTGTAGAATGTACCGCCCTGTTATATGCAAACTCCACATGTGTAGACAATCTTCCCACTCTTTCAAGTTTTTCTTTATCATGATACGTAGCAACGTGGAAAGTGTGCGGTCACCACCTCCGTTTGCCCATCTGTTTGTGGTGACAAGTCGTTGAAAACAACAACTTTGTTCCAAGCTTGGCCACAAAGTCTTCCAAAAGTAGCTCATGAACTTGACGTCTCATCTGAAACAATGGTTCTTGGCATTCCATGCAATCTCACAATCCCTGAAAAACAAATCAGCTACATGCGACGCATCGTCGCTCTTATGACAGGAATAAAATGTGCCATTTAGAGAACCTATCCACAACAACAAAGACTGAATCCCTTCCCTCTTGGTCCTAGGCAGGCCTAACACAAAAATCCATGCTAATATCTTCCCAAGGAACGCTAGGAACAGGAAGTGGAGTATACAAACCATGTGGATTGAGTTTTGACTTCGCCTTATGGCATGTGATCATCTTTGAACAAACCTCTCGACGTCTCGTCTCATCTTTGGCCATAGAAGTTATCAGCCAACATCATGTAAGTCTTCTCCCTCCCAAAATGCCCCATCAATCCTCCTGCATGAGATTCCTGCAACAATAACAAACGCACAGAGGAATCCGGAACACATAGCTTATTCATGCGAAAAGAGAAAACCATCATGAATATGAAACTTATCCCACCCTTTCCCATCTTTGCAATTTGAATATGAGCTGCAAATTCATGATCGAAGCATATAAATCTTTCAAACTTTCCAACCCAGGTACCTTTACTTCCAACTGAGTCAAAAGCACATGTTTTCTAGACAAAGCATCAGCTACCACATTCTCTTTACCTTTCTTATATTTGACAATGTATGGAAAGCTCTCAATGAATTCTACCCACTTAGCATGTCTACGATTCAATTTCGCTTGGCCCTTTAAGTATTTCAAAGATTCATGATCAGAATGTATTATGAATCCTTAGGCCAAAGATAATGTTGCCAAGTTTCCAACACACGCACAAGAGCATATAGTTCTTTATCATAAACAGGATAATTCAATTGGGCACCATGAAGTTTCTCACTGAAATATGCAACAGGTTTCTTTCTTGCATCAAAACACCACCAATACCTATTCCACTAGCATCACACTCAATCTCAAAAGTTTTTGTGAAATCAGGTAAAGCAAGCAATGGTGCTTCAGTCAAAACATTTCTTCAATTCAGTAAAAGCTTTTCTTGTTTCTCCCCACTCAAAAATCACTCCCTTTTAGTTAATTCATTTAATGGGGCAACAATGGTGCTGAAAATCTTTCACAAATCGCCGATAGAAACTAGCAAGCCCATGGAAGCTACGAATTTGACTAACATTCACAGGAATTGGCCAATTTCTAATAGCTTCAATTTTAGATTCATCCACTTCAAATGCCATGAGCTGAAACAACATAGCCTAGAAACACAACCTTACTAGTGCAAAAGTACACTTCTCAAGATTGCATACAAGTATTCTTCCTAAGCACTTCTAGCACTTGTTTATGTGTTCAACATATCATCCAAACACGCGGCTATATATCAGAATATCATCAAAGTAAACTACCACAAATTTACCAATGAAGTGTTTCAAAACATTTCATTAAAGCGCATGAATGTACTAGGAGCATTGACAATCCAAAAGCATTACTAACCATTCATACAAGCCAAATTTCGTTTTAAAAGCAGTTTCCATTCATCACCATGTTTCATTCTTATTTTATGTAGCCACTACGCAAGTCAATCTTAGAAAAGATAGTAGAACCACTTAACTCATCAAGCATATCATCTAACCTAGAATAGGATGACGATAGCGAACAGTGATGTTGTTAATAGCTCTACAGTCTATGCACATTCTCCAAAGTTCCATCTTTCTTAGGAACAAGAATAACTGGAACGGCACAAGGACTAAGACTCTCGCGTACGTACCCTTTGTCCAAAAGTGCTTGCACTTGGCTGAATCTCCTTTGTTTCTTCTGGATTTGTGCGGTACGGCGCCGGTTGGGAAGAGGGCTCCCGGGACTAAGTCAATTTGATGCTCAATACCTCGAATAGGTGGTAGACCAGCGGGTACCTCCTCTGAAACACGTCGTCATAAGTCTGTAAAACTTGAGAAAACAGCACTAGGGAGAAGATGTTAAATCATTAGTAGAAAGCAATGCATCCTTGTACAGCAATACAAGGTGCATCAAAGCGGATCATCTTTCATCTCTTTTAGATCAGATTGGTGGCTATCATGATGAAGTTTTTCTCTCCCTCACTCTTGCTTTTATTTCTCGGTTTTGGTTTGTGGCTCTCACTCACCTTTGTGGAATCACACTCTTTGTTCTCTCCCTTTCTCACTCTCAACTTGCACTCAACCTTCTGCACATTATCATTTACAATTTGAGAAGAGTCAACGGTAGCAGCACCACTTTTTTTGTTCCACCAAAACTTGTATTGATTAGTTCTCCATCATGAATCACAGCACGATCATATTGCCATGGCCTTCCTAGCAGCAAGTGACATACGTCCATAGGCACCACATCACACTCCACCGTATCACGATAAGTGCCAATTTCAAATTCAACATCCACGGTGTATCCCTACACTCAATGAACCCTCTCTCATGCAGCCATTGGATCTGATATGATGTGGTGTTTCTTGTACTTAACCCAAGTTTATTGCAAAGCTCCTTGCTAGCCAAATTATGACAACTCCCACCATCAATGATTACTTTGCAAAATTTACCATCTTGCTAACTTGAGCTCTTGTATGAATAAATTGCAGCGCTGTTCATGGAAGGCTTTGGTTGTACACTCAACACTGTCGAGCACACACAAGTATAGGACCAACACTGGGTTCACAATACTCTATGTATTGCTCCTCCTCATGTGCATCATCATATGTCCCTAACTCAGCTTGGTGATCATTCTCTTCTTCACTTGCAGAATCATATTCCCCATTCTCTAATATCAACATCGCCTTGTTATTGGGCAATCCTTTTGCATATGACCACGACCAAGCATTTGAAGCATTGTATACCGCTACTCTTCGCGTAGAACCAATAGAAGAGGAACTACTAGCTGCTGATTTGATGCTTTCTTGCACTTGAGTGGCTCTCTCCTTCTTGCTAAAATGATGGCGAAAACTTGAACCACCACTTGAGCTGTTCGTTGGCTTATTTGTGATTTGGATCCATATCTTCCTTCCGCTGGATGGTACGTGCAACAAAGGACGTTGATCTTGCAAACTTAGCATCCTCTTGCAATGTCGTTCTGCCTTTGTAGCTTGATGCACCAACTCATAAAGATTGGTATAAGGCTGAAAATTAACAATTCTTTGACTTGATGGTTCAAACCTGAGAGGAAGCGTGCCATGGTTTGCTCTTCTTTCTTGAACCTTGGCTCGAATCATGGCTAGCTCCATCTCCTTGTAGTACTCCCCACAGAATGTGCCCTGCTTCATATTCTGCAATTTATCAAATAGATCACGCCTGTAATGACGAGGAAACAAAACGAGCTCTCATTTCCCACTTCATCTCTTGCCATGTTGCAACAGGTTTTCTCCATTCTCAGCTCTTTGAGTAATGACTTGTTCCACCAATCCAAAGCAAACCTTCAAACTCAAGTGATGCCAACTGTATCTTTCTCTCATCCGTATAGTGATGCATACGGAATATTTTGTCAACCTTCAATTCCCAAGTGAGATACTCCTCGGATCAGTCCCACCTGCAAACTTGGCATGGAAAACTTGAGCTTGCCAATCCATCATCTTCATTGCGTGGACGACGATATGGTCATTGTAATGCAAAGCAAAATCACCATCCTCTTCCATCGCATGTACAGCACCACCACGCCCACCACGACCTCCACCTAGACCCTGGCCACGCCCTCCATGGCCTCCACCTAGACCCTAGCCACCCCTCCATGGCTCCTCCTCGTCCTCCTAACTGTGCAGGAGGTATGTGCAGCAGCTTCTCCTCCTTGAATACTTGTTTCTTCGCCACCATTACGAGCTTGTATGAGCCTAGTAAGGCCCCAAATGTCCTCCCGCAATTGGCGCACATTTCTTCAGCTTGTATCTCCATATTTTGCATATCCCTTGCAATTTGATCAGCAAAAGCATCATGCTTCTCATGGAGTTGATTGAGCCCCTTGGTGTAAACTCACGTTGAAATGTTCCGGAGTGCCCCAAATTGATATTGCTTGACGAATGCCTGAGTTTCATTGTCCCACCACTCTCATCTTGGTGTTCTCCTCCACCTACATGGTTAGTTATGCAAGAAACAAAACAAAAAAAAAAGCTGTGTGGAAAACACTCAATCTCACTATTCCTCTCTCCAAGTAAATTCTTACCCTTCCGAAGTGAATTAAGGCCAATAAAAACTTACACCTGTAGAAGTGACAACAGCACAATGATGATCAAGCAATTTAAGAGTGTTCACTACTTGCACAACAACGGTTATATGGTGGAGCTTGTATGAAAGTGTTATATCCTACACAATCTGAATTTTACATATTGTAAGATCAATAATAATCAAACTAGAAACTTTTGTCCAAGTGCTGATCCAATTGTAGTGAAGATATGAACGCACACGCAACGAAAATGGACTTAATGCAAACAAAAGACTAAGCTAGAAAGAGGCAATCTGAAATTGAGATGAATAAAACTAGCTCGTTTTTGCACTAAGTACAAGGAGACGCTAGCCAATTGCAATATTTACGAATGTAAGCACAAGATTGCTCTATGAGACTAAGTGCACAAGCTGAAAACATATGAACTAGGGTCCCATAGAGTTTTTTTTTTGGCCAACACTTTATTTTCACTTTTTTTTTATCAAATCACAGAAAACTTTCAGCCCTGTTTTTTTTTTTTCAAGTTTGGCCGAACTAGTTGCCTCCCCTTTGCACAAATCCAGGAATTCAGCAACTATAAATATATCAAGAACAGCCAACGCAATGTGAAAGGCTAGTCTCAATTGATGAAAAGATATAAGTGAAGCCTCAACTTTAGCAATTCTTTCTTTCGCCAAGCTAGGTTTGACCACAAGTAATATTTTTTTTTGAAGCCAAACTGCAGCTAGCTCTCGTTTTGAAGGAAGTGGATTCTATCACCAAATCTACCACAACGAGAATCAATTGGATCTCTTGAGAGTAATCCGCGGACAGTAAGGAATTTAGAATTTGATCAACAATTTGGAGATTATGTGGACACAAAGATCAAGCTACGCAAAGGAACACAAAGATCAGCACCTAAACAAAAATTCTAATGGACTAAACCTAATTAAACTCACGCAAAATAACAGATAATCTAAAGTTTTTGATTTTTTTGGCAAATTTTGGTTTTAATGACTATAGGAAAAAACAATAAAGACAATCTAAAAGAAGTAAATATCCTACCGAGTAAACCGCGCTCTGATACCAAGATATACGGGATCCCCGATCTTCTCACGTAGACTGATACTCACTGGATTTGATGAATCGTAGTGATCCCCCGTTGCCAATGCAAGAGTTACACTCTATAATTCGCCCAATCTCACGTGCTGAACTTCACGACCACCTGATGAAGTTCTATCGTGCTCCAATTCCCAGCGGAAAAGGTTGAACAATCTTAATTTCAGTGAAACTCCCAATTCCCTCAAGTTGTTCAGCCAACAGAAAGAACGAAGAGTATTATCAAAATGTGCCCCCTTTACAATGGTCTACCCTCATATATAGTCTCACCTAAGGCTTATTCCACACTTAAACTTCCATGTTACTATCACGCCAACACCGTAGCACAGTACTTTATGGGCCTACTTTCACCCGTCTGTACTATTTGAAGCCAGAATTATTCAGGCGGATGTTCCCATCCGTGCTTGTCTCCTGGATGACCACATATCCTTGATCTCCATTATGCTACTTTCAAACCTAAGCACAAGTAAACATTGTTTTTAGATAGTATAAAAATTCTCATTAAAAATAATGAATTAAGGGAGCCCCAGTTCACCTGAAATGTATTCTTGGCTCGTGCTCTTTATTGTCCTGTTATGAGTCTCATTACTAGCTTTTAACAATACTAGCCGATTCCTCATCAGTCTTTCCATGATTGCAAAAAATGCACCCTCTGGTTTATCCTCCAAAAAGCCTAACAAAAAATGTCATCAATTAAAAGTATTAAAATGACCTAAGTTAAAACACCCATTGATTGGTTGAGTTGTTAATGAGTGATTGCATTAGATGGACCCTTATGTTCTAACCATTTTGCTCCCAAAGCCAAACACTCCAATCAACCTTTAATTCCAAATCCTCCCCAACATTCAATCCATTCCATTCTCCAAATAATCCCAAAAAATCCAAATATTCCGAGCAATTCTATAAATCCAGAAACAGATCCCTGCTTTCCTTTCCTTTTCCCTTCCTCATTTTTCCTTCCCCTCTTTCACCCACCCTGGCCTTCTTCTTTTCTGTCTCCCTTCTACCTCGGCCAGGGAGCCGAACCTCCCCTCTCCCTCCCTGCGGCCGGCCCAAGTAGCCACCAGCCCACACCTCCACCACGGCCCGGCCCGCACCGACCCCGCCCTAGCCCTATAGCCCTCTCATAATAGAAGCCAGCCCCGTCGTCCTCCCTCTTTCCCAAATCCCCCACCGCCTCCCTTTGTTCCGCTGGTCCGCTGACATTCGCCGCCTCTGTTCAACCTGTCATCGCTGCCAACCTCGGTGAATTCCCACGTGCCCCTGCCGCGTTTCGCCCTCCCGGCCGCCCCCCTCTCTTCCCCTCGGCCCCTCGCCTGCCCCCCGCCGCACCACGACGCCGCGCACTCATCGCTCGTCCCTGTCACACCTGCTGCCTGCCGGGCGGCGCGTGCGCGCCCCTCATTCAAAACCATCCCACACCCCGGCCGTGCTTCCATCGCTACACACGCCCCCCGCCCGCAGTTGCACTGGCAGCCCCTCCCCAGCATCCACCTAGGCCAGCACCGCACAATTTGGACGCCCGCACAAAACTCCACTTAATTCTAATTTCTTCACAAAAATAAATCCCTCCTCTGAAAAGAAATCTCCAAAGAATATTCTAAATTTCTTTTCTTTTTATCCTCGGATTTTTTCATAATTCCAATCTTCCAAGATCCATAATTCTCATACATCCCGGACTCCCGATCACCCATTTCTTAAACATGCTCTATCTCTTGTTTGGTTATTTATTAATATTGTTGGTTCTTTATGTTTATTGTTTTATTCATTGTTAACACGGAGTCGAGGAAGCAGTCCGTAGAAACCCATGCAGGACAATACTGAGCAGCAAGGACTTCTGAACATATTCGACCCAGATCCATAATTTTGTTAAATACATGCATGATTTTATTTATAAAATACGATCGTAGCAGACCTCATTCTATGATCCCCTCCCTTTTTATCTCTTATCGTTTACCTGTTTATACCTTGTCACCCTAGTCCTTGTGATTGAATATAGGGTTCAACTCAGGTGGATAGGAGCTTAGAATTGGCCTCAACTATACGCCCCGTTCTGCCCAACCGCTCTACAAGCTACAAATATAACTCAGCAAAACTACGAATATCAGATACTAAACTCAAACCTCCCATGCTATCTCATCATAATACTACTATTCTGGCAAACATGTTGCCTCATCTGCCTATC
>RYFJ01000239.1:0-184431 GCA_003991445.1 Oryza meyeriana var. granulata
GAAGAAACTAGATTCGACAGCGCAAAGAAGATGAGGAAGTAGAGAACGAGAGTATAACAAATGAGTAATGAGAAAAGAAAGAAAAGAGAGGTGTCTTGGAAAAACCCAAAATTTGGAAATTTGGGAAGTTAGAAATTTAAGGAATATTTCTGAATTGAAAATTTGTAGAAATATTACAAATTTTAGGAATATTCTGGTACTCGGAATATATATACATACCTATATACATATATATATTTGAGAATCGAGACAACTTGGAGGAGATTAGGCAAATGGACTATTTTGTGGGATTCAGAGAATGAAGAATATTTTCTCGAGAAAATTTTGGGGAGTAGAGTATCGGAATATTCGAGGAATATTTAGGGAATAAAATATCGGGTTATTCTTTGGGTTGAGAACTGAAGGAGATTTTCTAGGAACTGGGAAATGGAATATTCCGAATAAAATATTTCGGGATTAGGAAATTGACGAGGGTGTTTTATTGGGGACTGGGAATTTGGAGAATCTCAGACGATTGGGGATTTGGATTTATTTGATAAAATCAAAGGGGAAATAATGGATATGCGATAAAAAGAATTGAGTAAATCCGAGTCTGTCGATTTGGGACTTTGGGGGATTTCTTCGGAGTCGGACTTTATAGGGAATCAAAGATTCGGAAACGACAACCCGAGAAAGGCACAAAGGGATTTGATAGAGAACGACCCGAGGGAAAGAATTGGGAATTATTTAAATAATTACTGAAATTGATCTTTGTGATAGTAAAGTTAATTCTGGAGCTCCGAAAAATCCGAGAAAATTTCAAAGTGTAATTACACATAAATAATTTATTAAAAATAATTTAAACCATGATTTACTAAAGAAATTTTTATTTCCCATTTTTAATTTACTTAATTATTTTACTTTATAATTTAATATAAATTCTAGAAAATCAATTATTAATTAATTATTTAATTCCTGAAAAATCGGGCTATGACATAGGCACGCCTAAGCAAAGCCCTGAGCATCTTGAAAAAGTACTCGGATGAGCGTGTCGCTGTCGGCATTGCCGTCCAACCTTGCATGACCAAATCGATCTACTGTAGTAATGTCCTAGGATTAAGATAATCGAGGCCATTGAAACGAAGAAGGTTTTGCTGAAGAGACAACTCCTAAAGAAGCACTAGAGTTGATCAGCCGGGTGAGGCCGACTACGGAGGCCATAGCAAAGGACCTAGGTATGTAAGAACAAACATTATGCGCAGTCGGTGTATAAACTTTTGTAAGGATATTTGTAAATATCTATACGATGCTGCCGAGTACTTGCTTTTTCTTAGTCATCATCAGCTTTACCCAACTATGTAATCTGCCCCGAGTAGATTAATAGGAACTGAAAAAATCGTTCTCTTCTAAAAGCTATACTCGGGCAAACGTAGCATAATCTTTGTAAAACTTCATAACTTAAATAAAGCAAGCTTGTATATTATTGACAAGGCACATAATACATGCAGCCCCTGACTCACTACTCAATTGAAACAAGCGATGTAGTGAGTCAGAGAAAAAATCTATATACATATGTATAGAGAAAATATAAGACTCAGGTATTGAAAGGACGTAGTTGTTCTATATTCCATGAGTTGCTGACTAGGGCACCGTATTCAGTCTTCAGTCGGTAGGCACCCGGACGTGTCACCTCAATGATAATGAACGGCCCATTCCCACAAAGGAGATAGTTTATGCCTGTCTTTGGTGGTTTGTATTTTTCTCAAGACAAGATCACCCACCAAAAAGATGCGGCCGACGAACATTTCATATTGTGATAAGACGCACGGACTTGAAGATACCTTACTGACTAGATAGTTGCGATGTCTAGCTTCCTCCAACTGATCGAGTTCAACCAGTCGGTCTTCAGCGTTGGATCTGTCTTCTGAGTGGGCTGAACTCGCGGAGAGCCAAACTCCAACTCGATTGGTAATATGGCGTCAACACCATAGACCAGGAAGAAGGGATTGCCCTGTTGCCCGACTAACGCGTCGGTTCTTAAATACTCAGAGAATAAGGGGATTCTTTGTCCCGCCCTGCAATATGGTTGTTAGTCGGTCGAGAACCTCACCCAGCTTGATACCTTGTAGGACCATGCCATTAGCACGCACGTGACTACCCATTACTTCATGGTGTGCCACAGAAGCATAATAGATTTGATGCGAAATCATCATAGAATCTTGAAATACACCGCCGTGACTAAGTACCGTTGTCTGTTATGAATGTGGTTAGGAACCCAAATTGGTATAAAATACTCATGATGAAGCCCTTTGCTCGTGCCGCTGTTATGGTAGCAACGGGTTTTGCCTCAATCCACTTTGTGAATTTATCCACTGCAACGAACAAGTGTGTGAACCCTCCTGGCTCTTTTTTGAACGGCCCGACCATGTCAAGCCCCCAAACTGCAAAGGGCCAAGAGATTGGAATTGTTTAAGTTCTTGAGCTGGAAGATGTGTTTGGCGTGCATAGAATTGACATCCCTTGCATGTGCGAACTATGTCTTTAGCATCTGTTACCGCAGTCGGCTAGAAGAAACCCTGTCTGTAAGCCTTTTTGACTAATGTCCTAGATGCAGCATGGTTGCCACAAATACCCGAGTGGATCAACTGCAGAATCTGCTTGCCCTCCTCGAGTGTGACGTAGCGCATGAGGACTCTGGATGCGCTTTGATGGTACAGGTCTTCTCCGACTACAAGAAAACATTGCTTCGATGTTAATCACTTGGCTTCACTGCGTTCTTCTAGGAGTTCGTCGTCCAAAAGGAATTTGAGACCTAGAGTCCGCCACTCTTAAGAGATGATTAGTACTTCATTTCTTGTCGGGGTAGGTTCAGCCCCGACGATGTTCAAACGACACTGGTTTCTTCTTAACAGATGGGCTCCAGTAGTTGTTCAACAGAAAATCCCAGCCGAGACCACTCTCATTTGGATCCCATATTGGCTAATTCATCTACAGCATTGTTGTATTGTCGTAATACATGAGTTATCTCCAGTCCGTCGAACTTATTTTCCAGCTTTTTGACCTCCTGACAATACACCGCCATAGTATCATCGAGACATGTCCAATCTTTCATGACTTGGCTCGACCACAGAGTTGAGATCCCCGCGCACAACTAGTCGACAGATGCGAGTGATATGGCAATGCGGAGCCCGTGAATGAGTGCTTCGTCTCGGCGACATTGGTGGTAAGCCGAAAAGTGAATCTAGAAAGGACATACTTGAGTTTTTCGCATAGTGGGTGATGTCAACACAACGCCCAGCCCCCGCGCCATTGATCCGTAGAGAACTGTCAAAGTACATCATCTAGTACTCTAGCTTGTCCGTGTTTGTAGTCGTTTGAACTTCTGTCCACTCGGCTATAAAGTCGGCTAGAGCTTGAGATTTGATTGCTGTCCGTGGTTGAAAAATAATGTCAAACGCCATCAACTCGAGCGCCCATTTAGCGATTCTGCCAGTGGCCTCGCAATTGTGTAGGACGTCCCAGAGTGGATATGATGTGACAACAGTCACTTGATACGACTAAAAATAGTGCACCATCTTCCGGACAGTAATGAGTAGGCCATATAATAGCTTTTGGACATGACAATATCTCATCTTGGAGTCGACTAGGACCTCGCTGATGAAGTAGACTGGCCGTTGAATTTTCTATATATGACCTGGCTCTGATCGCTCGACTACCAGCACCATGTTGACTACCTGAATGGTTGCCGTCAAGTATAACATTAGTGGTTCCTGGGGCATAGGTGACACCAACATTGGTGGTGATGTGAGAAATTTTTTGAAGTCTTTGAAGGCTTGCTGGGCTTCGGTGTCCCCTTGAAATGTCCGCTTTCTTCGCAGTTTGAAAAGGGCATGCTCCGTTCACCAAGTCGGGAGATGAATGCGACTGAGTGCCGCCATGCAGCCTGTCAGCTTCTGGACGTCCTCTGGCTAGTTGGGTGCATGTTCATGATAGTATTGATTTTCTCTGGATTGGCCTCGATGCCTCGATGTGATACAACATGAAAGCCGAGTAGGCTTTCCGGACGTATACCTGTCGATGCTTTGCACCGGCAATAAACTATATGGCTACCCGGCGAAGGGAAATTCGGTGGATTGCAGAGGAACACAAAGAGGTTTTATACTGGTTTAGGCCCATCGATGTGAGGTAATACCTACGTCAGAGTTGAGGTGTTATTCCTCTGAGGGTGGTTTTGGTGATCAATGATCTTCCATGCCCTGAGGCGCCCTGCTCCCTTATATACTGGGAGACGGGGTACTGACAAGATCCAACCGGATACGGCCAAGGGATTTCCTTCTTAGAGATAGAAATCCTATCCGACTAAGACTGTTATTCTCATTGTACAAGGTAAAGCCTGCCGGGTACTATCTTATCTCTAATTACATGGTTTGGCCCATCCTCTATCTGAGTGGGCCATATGCTGGTGGTGAGGTACCCGGGGCCCATGACCTCCACAGTAACCCCTAAGACCTTCATAGTTGAGTCACAGCTGATGCCGAGTGCTCGTCCTCCACGGTGAAGATTACCCGAGTGCGATGCTCCCCGAGTACTCTTGTCCGAGTAGTCTTCTTCCCGAGTCCTGCTTCATGTCAGCTGGCAACGAGGCTATGAAGAGCTTCATGTAGATATATGAATAGTGTGTGCCGAATAGGCGCACCTATTAGGTGTAGCCCCCGACTTTGTGCTTAATTGTGGAGACAATTAAATATAAAGTCAAAGATCTTTAACCTGATAATCTTACCCGAGTAGATTACTACTGGTATATGAGATTCTTTGGTATCATGTCAACTGGAATTTAATATATAGTCTTGCCGAGTAGGGAACTACTCGTATGTGGGACTCTTCAACTTTATGTCAGTCGGAATGTATGTTTATAATCTTGCCGAGTAGGATGCTACTCATATATGGGACTCTTCAGCATCATGTCAGCTAGAAAATGGTGTTTATAGTCTTTCCCGAGTGGCATCCCACCCGGAAGTTAGACTCCTCCGCATCATGTCAGCGGGAAAAGATATTTATAGTCTCGCCTGAGTAGTGCCTACTCGAAAGTTAGACTCTTCAGCGTCATGTCGGCTAGAATGACGTTGCTCATGGCAATAGGTAGCCACGCATGTAGGCCGAGTGCCACTTTATGAAAATAAATCCATAACGTGGTCAGGTGTCCCGAGAAAGATACCTGCATCTCCAATTTTTAATGAAGACCAGCTTGTGATCCTATTAGGAATAATCCTCGGAGACCTGGTGGATAAAATAGACACCCAAACATATATGTTTAGCAATAAGGCTCTCATGAAGCATATCTGTTTACCTCATCGATTCCTGTTAGTAGCACCAGACTATAATTTCAACTCAGCCTGCGGGCCACCCACATGGAGCATGCTACTGTAGGAACTCACATCTTGATGGCCCAGTGCTAACTGTGTAGGCCCAAGCCCACTTAGTCGGCATCGGCTGTATAAAAAGCGGGGAGAGAGAGAAAGATTCCTTCATCTTCCCCAAATTAGCCATCGTGGTTCATCTTCCACTTCACGCCAACTTTTCGCCTCTCGCTCGGCTAGGGTTAGTGTTATTGCTGCTTCCGCGCGAACTCGGGCGACTCTGGTTTTCCCTCATCTGTTCCAAGCCCCAATCATTTTTCCCCAAATCTGTTCGCCTCCAACCAATGCGAAAGCTTCGGATCTTGCGGGTTCGCCGGGAATACTTGGCTGATGTCGGATTGCGGTTCGGTGAAACCTGATGCTGATGGAGAATCAATCGAAGTTACCGAGCCAAGAAGTGATCGCTGGCGGCCGCTAAAGGGTGAGTCGGTCTCCAAATCCCCAATCTGGCGAAACGGTAGTTTTTGCTTCTTTTTTCGACCGGGGTTTGTGCCTTCCTTCTCTGCATTCTTCCGCCGAATCCTTGATTTCTATAAGTTAGAGTGGTACATTTGAATCCCACTAATCCTTCAGATCTCCATATTTGTTACTCTGTGCGAGTGCTATTTGGGCGTGGAACCCATTTCAACTTCTTAGGCATTTGTCCACATTAAACCCCAGCTCCAAAATAACATCAGTGTAATTGGGGGGCTGGGTCTTCAGCTAAGGAGCGATAGGAAAGTCATCTCTTGATCTTCCCCTTGAATCCCTTAAAAGGCTGGCAACAAGGAGTGGTTCTATTGCGGGCAGACCTGGCTCCCTCCTTGCGGCCATTCACTGGCTTGCCACTCGGTGATTTTACCAAATTGGTCAGCAGATCCACCCTTGAGGAGATGGGCAGGTGCATCACTGTTGAAAAAGTTAGATAACTTCAAGAAGGCTGGCCTGACTGGACCCTGGGTGGCCAGGAGGTTCCTGACTCGGCGCTTCCAGCCCCTGAAGCTGAGGAGTGTGTTTGGCTAGGATTACCAAGGAAAACATGATCCTGACCGGGTTAGCCATGAGTCGGCCAATGAGTCGAATACTTCTCCAGCAGGGTGATCGAGACCGAAGACAAGAAGAGACACATTGCGTCTTATAGGCGCAGTTGGCCTTGCCCCGAGGTAACCTCCGTCTTCCCTTTGTAGCGAATGCCTATGGACTTGTATGTGTGATTGCCTGACATTGTATGACGTATTTCGTTGAATCTTCTATAGTGGTGCGTGGAGTTTGATGAGGACTCCCGCCCGTATTGTCGGAACCGTTGCATCGAAGAAAAGGCCAAGGAGCCCCGCTGCTGCCCAACCCGGCTCCAAGAGAGCCGGGAAGAAACCTGTTCTTTATCAAGGCGAGGGGGCCATGACACCGCGTGTCGCAGTAGGAGGGCTGAAGATAAGAGACACTACCGGTGCGACGCCCAGGCGATCAAGCCCCAGGTTGAGACCTGCGGGGCCGAGCCAGAAAAAAAACATTGCCGAGTCGGCAACAACACTACCGAGTGGTTGGCTAGAGCGGGTACCTCCGAGCACGGGGGCGCCCAAGCCAGCCGCACCAGAGAAGGGCCGACTCAAGCTGATGTGCGCCGCCAAGTGTGACGCCAACTAGCCCGATGCTGAGCCGCACTGCACCGGAACCTGAATCACCCGGTGGGAGACTCAAGTTCTCCAAGAGGTAAGCTGCTCCAAGTCTTTTGGGATTCTTGCCTGTTGAAGCAGTGTTCTGACGCCTTGTTTCATCATGCAGGAAGCGGGCCGATATCAATCTCAAGGAGACCGATCCGACCAAATGAACCCAACCCGCTCCCCTTGAAGACACCTGCTTCATCTTAGCCCACAGCTTGCCCCAGGCCAGCGGCCGCGAACATACCGCTGAGCGGTGGCCAGCCCAGTCGTGGAGACCACAGATAGTCCCGGCTGCGGGGCCGCTGTCACCGCCGACCAAGAGGCAGTACTGAGGTTGAGGCCTCAGCCCGGAAGTGTCGCCCGCTGCAGAGGCCGCTGTAGGAGCCCCCGAGTCAATCCCCGAGGCCGCAGGGGATGACTGCGTGGAGGCCAGGACCCCGTCGCCGTCGTGGTCATCGTCGTCATCATCGCGCGCCAGAGGATCCCAAACCTGCCTCGGATTGAAGCTCCTCCACGTAGAATGCCTCGGATGTTCACCTGGACAGCACCTGACGGGACCGTGAAGAGCTTCAGGCTTAACGAAGCTGCAGCGAGGAGGAAATGTGAAAGGTTGCTCCGCGCTGCCATTGCCGGGTCCAAGGGGGTTCGGGTATGACCCCTGTGATAAGAGTCCTGATGGTCTTCTTGTTTCGATGTCTTGACTCCAATTTTGACTCGCTCTCTCCCTGAGCAGGAGCTTGTTGATCACAACGAGGCGATGACCGAAATCCTGGTCGAAATGGCCCCCCATCTCGCGGAACTGGAGTAGCTCCGGGCATTGAAGGCCGAGATGGAGGCGCGTCACGCGGGGAGGGAAGCCTGGCTGAAGAGTGGCGCCGACCAGCTCAGGGAGGAGACTTGGGCCCTAGCCGGAAAGATCAGAGGTAAATTCCCCGAACGCACCTTCCTGACTGAACCATTGACGTATTCATCCAGCTGCGTTGTTCCCGACTACCCAGTTATGTCTTGACTGCACGGTTGAGCTCTTGGCTAATCTGTTGTGCAGCCCTCGAAGTAGAGTTGAAGACCTGAACAGAGAGGGAATCCCAGCTGAAGGAGGCCGAAGAATCCCACCTGACCAAGGCCAACGTCGAGCTTGATCGGGAGAAGGCTGAGTTGAAAGAGGCCGTTGTCAAGCTCGGTAAGGAAAAAGCTGAACTGGAGAAGACCGTGGCCAGGTGGGAGGCCGACTATGAAAGTAAGTCCTCAACCTGACCGTGATTTTAACCAATCCATTAGTCATCCCGTCTGCAGCCGAGTCTGACAAGTTTACTTGCCGGTGGACCCGGACAGACATGAGAGTCAATGTCCAGGCCCAGTATCGGTTTTACACAGAGGAGATAAGAGTCATCGGGGAGTCACGGGAGGCCCTCGTCGGGTCCGTGAAAGGGCTCCTCGACCTCATAGATCCCAGCCTTGTGGGAACTAGTTGCACCAGGATCCCCCAAGTAGAGGCGCGTCTTGAGGATGCACCGAGTGCCCTGAAGAGGTACTCGGATAAGCATGTTGTTGCCGGCGTGGCCCAAACCCTGGCAATGACCAAGTCCATCTACCCGAGGGCAGATATTGAAGCCATCGGGAAGGGGTTTGCCGAGGAGACGACGCCCGAGGAGGCGCTAGAGCTGATTGCCCGGGCGAAGCCGACTGCTGAGATAATTACCCGAGACCTGGGTCTGTAAGGGCAACATATTATGTAGTCGGTATGTATGAACTTTTGTGGAAAACATGTGTAAATATATGTGCGACGCCACCAAGCTTATGTACTCAGTCGTCATTAGCTTTACTTGACCGTGTAGTCTGTGCCAAATTATTCTGTTAGAACTTAATAAAATCGTTCAAAGTGGGAAATAGAACTCGGGCAAACGCGACAGTTGTAGTAAAGCTTCATGACTGAGTAGGATAAGCTCGTATATTATTGACAGCACATATATACATGTAGCCCCCGACTCACTACTCGGTTGATACAGGCGGCGTAGTGAGTCAGAGAAATTGTACACATGAAAAAGGTATAAAACTCAGGTATAGAAAAAATGTAGATGTTCTATGTTCCATGAGTTACTGATGAGAACACCGTCTTCGGTCTTCAGTCGGTAGGCGCTTGGCCGTGTGACCTCGGCCATAATGAACGGTCCTTCCCAGATTGGGGATAATTTGTGCCTGTCTTTGGTGGTTTGTATTTTCCTCAGGACGAGATCCCCGACCAAAAAGGCACGGCCACGGACATTGCGATTGTGGTAGCGACGCAGGCCTTGAAGATACCTTGCCGACTGGATTGTTGCAGTGTCTCTTGCTTCTTCCAACTGATCTAGCTCGACCAGTCGGGTGTTATTTGAGTCATCTTCTGAGTAAGGCCGGACTCGTGGAGAGCTGAACTATAATTCTGTCGGTAGCATAGCCTCAGCACCGTAGACCAGAAAGAAAGGGGGTTGCCCTGTTGCCCGACTAACCGTGGTTCTTCGAGACCAGAGAACCGATGGGAGTTCTTGTACCCACCGGCCCGCGTATGGTTGTAGTCGGTCGAATATCCTAGCCTTGATGCCTTGTAAGACCATACCGTTGGCTCGTTCGACCTACACGTTGCTCCGCGGGTGTGCCACAGATGCGTAGTAGATCTTGATGCCGAAATCTTCGCAGAAGTCTTGGAATACGCCGCCCGTGAACTGAGTACCGTTGTCGGTGATAATGCGGTTAGGGACCCCAAACCGGTGTAGTATACTCATGATAAAGTCCTTTGCTCGTGCCGCTGTAATTGTTGCAACGGGTTTAGCCTCAATCCACTTGGTGAATTTATCCACTGCGACGAATAGATGTGTAAACCCTCCTGGCACTTTCTTGAAAGGCCCGACCATGTCGAGCCCCCATACTGCGAATGGCCAAGAAATAGGAATAGTTTGGAGTTCCTGGGCTAGGAGATTTGTTTGTCTTGCGTAGAACTGGCAACCCTCGCACTTGCGAACAATGTCCTTGGCGTCTGTTCCTGCTGTGGGCCAGAAAAATCCCTGTCGATAAACCTTTCCGACTAACGTCCTAGATGCGGCATGGTTGCCACATATGCCTGAGTGAATTGACTGCAGGATCTGCTTGCCCTCCTCGGTGGTGACGCAACGCATGAGGACACCGGATGCGCTCCTTCGGTACAGGTCTTCTCCGAATAGTAGGAAGCTTTTGCTTTGACGCTTTATCTGCTCGGCTTGACTGCGATCTTCTAGGAGTTCGTCGTCCAGGAGAAATTTGACAACAGGAGTCCTCCAGTCTTAACATATGTGCAGCACCTCGTCTTTGGCCGGGGAAGGTTCGCCTCCCGACTGCTCTGGCGCCGGTTTCTTCTTGACTGATGGCTCCATGAGTTGCTCGACAAAGATTCCAGTAGGAACTCCTTCTCGCTTGAATCCCATATTTGCCAGCTCGTCTGCCACGTCGTTGTATTGACGCAGGACATGTGTTATTTCCAGCCCGTCGAACTTGTTTTCCAGCTTACGGACCTCCTGACAGTATGCCGCCATGGTATCGTCGAGACAAGTCTAGTCTTTCATGACTTGGTTTACCACGAGTTGGGAATCCCCGCGCACAACCAGTCGACGTATGCCGAGTGATATAGCAATGCGGAGCCCATGAATGAGTGCCTCGTACTCAGCGACGTTGTGGGAAGCCGGGAAGTGGATTTGTAGAACGTACTTTAGTTTTTCGCCGGTGGGGGATGTCAATATGACTCCAATGCTCTAGCTTTGCTGTTGATGTAAGCAGTTGAACTTCTGTCCACTCGGCCATGAAGTCGGCTAGAGCTTGTGATTTAATTGCTGTCCATGGCTGAAAGGTGATATCGAACGCCATCAACTCGAGTGCCCATTTAGCAATTCGGCCGCTAGCCTCGCGATTATGAAGGACATCCCCGAGTGGAAACGCTGTGACCACCGTGACTTGATGTGCTTGGAAATAATGCACCAGCTTCTGGACTGTAATGAGTAGGTCGTATAGCAGCTTCTGGACCTATGGATATCTCGTCTTTGAGTCAGCAAGCACCTCGCTAACAAAGTAAACTGGCCGTTGTATTTTCTAGATATGACCCTGTTCGGATCTCTCGACCACTAGTACCGTGCTGACTACCTGAGTAGTTGCCGCCAGATATAGCATTAGTGGTTCTTGGGGCATAGGCGACGCCAACACAGGAGGTGATGTAAGAAATTGTTTGAAGTCTTCGAAGGCTTGTTGGGCGTCCGGAGTCCATTGGAAATTGTCCGCCTTTTTGAGTAGCTTGAAGAAGGGCATGCCCCGTTCGCCTAGTCAGGAAATAAACCGGCTGAGTGCCGCCATGCAGCCTGTCAGCTTCTGGACGTCTTTGAGGTTAGTCGGGGGTGCCATGTTCCTAATGGCGTTGACTTTCTCCGGGTTGGCCTCGATGCTGTGATGCGAGACGATCCGAGTAACTTGCCGAATGGCACTCCGAAGGCGCATTTTTCCGGGTTCAGCTTCATTTTGAATCGTCGAAGATTTTGGAAGGTCTCTTCTAGGTCAGCGATGAGGTCTTCTTTGGACTTGGTCTTGATCACCACGTCGTCGACATAGGCTTCCACGTTGCGCCCAATCTGAGTGTGCAAACACCGCTGAATGGCCCGTTGATAGGTTGCTCCAGCATTCTTCAAACCGAACGGCATTGTGATATAGCAGTACGCTCCAAACGGCGTGATGAAAGATGTCTTTAAGCAGTCTTCCTCCCTCAGGCTGATTTGATGGTATCCTGAGTAGCAATCGAGAAAGCTGAGTAGGTCGCACCTGGCCATGGAGTCTACCACCTGATCTATCCTGGGAAGACCAAATGGGTCCTTGGGGCACGCCTTGTTGATATCGGTGTAGTCGACGCACATGCGCCATTTACCGTTTTTCTTCCGGACCAGGACTGGGTTTGCCAGCCAATCCGGGTGATAGACCTCCTTGATGAACTCGGCTGCGAGGAGCTTGGTAATCTTTTCCCGAATAGCATCCTTGTGGTCTTGAGCGAAGCGCCGCAGCCCTTGCTTGACTGGCTTGGCGTCTATCTTCACGTTTAGGGCATGCTCGATCACCTCCCTTGGTATGTCTGGCATGTCAGACGGTTTCCATGCAAAGATATCTTTATTGGCTTGTAGGAAGGTGACGAGCGCGTCTTCCTATTTGGGGTCGAGTCCGGTCCCGACTAGTGCAGTTTTGGAGGGGTCGGAAGGGTCCAGGGGATCTTCTTCGTGTCAGAGTCCACTGACATTCCCGACTTCGCTGCCTTTTTCACTGGAACTTGATCTTGCTTGACTTCTGTTGTGACGGCTTGCCGAATGCTATCGCGCCCGACTACCGCCTCTTGTGATTGAGCCAGTTCGCAGCTCTCCTTGTCGCAGGTGAAGGCTTGCTTGATGTCGCTGCGGAGGGAGAGGACTCTTGCTGGCCCAGGCATCTTGAGCACCATATATGTGTAGTGCGGTATCGCCATGAATTTGGCGAGTGCCGGTTGTCCGAGTATCGCGTGGTACATGGTCTCGAAGTCAGCAACCTCGAAGCAGACATTTTTCATGCGGAAGTTATCCCGCGTGTCGAAGGTTACTGGCAAGGTTATCTACCCGAGTGGAGTTGATGACAGGCCAGGAATTATCCCGTGGAAGGGCGCAGTACTCGGCCGTAGTTCTGAACAAGGAATCTTCATCTCGGCCAAAGTCTTGGCGAATAAGATGTTGAGCGCACTGCCTCCGTCGATAAAGGTTTTCTTCAACCTGATGTTTCTGACGACCGGGTCCAGGACGAGTGGATAACGTCCCGGGTGAGAAACCCGATCTGGGTGATCCGTGCGATTGAAGGTAATGGCCATCTCTAACTAGAGCAGGTATTGGGGGGTGTCGATTGTAGAGACCGTGTTGATGTCATGCGCTGAAAGCTTCTGTTTGCGCTTGGACTGGTACGCGAGCGACCCCCCGAAGATGTGATTGAGCTCGACTTGAGGATCTTGAAAATCATCAGCCGGATCCGAGTATGCCTTGTCTTTGTCCTTGTCGGCGCCAGACGATGAAGCCTTCTCGGAGGCAAACTTCTTGAGCATGTAGCAATCTTTGGCCGCGTGCTTGCCCTTGGGGTGGAAGGGGCATGGCCTGCTCATGACTTTCTGGTAGTCGTTGTTCCGCTAGGCCACGACCGAGTACGCTCCATGTTGGCCACCTTGTTGTTCGACTTCCGCTTGCGGTTGCCAGACTTGTTCTGAGACAGCTCGTTGTCGGGTTTCGCCTTTTGGTCCTTCTGTCGGGACTCCTTTTTCTTGTCGAGGGCCTCTGCGACTGCTTCGGCCGAGTCAGCGTATTTGTTGGCCATGTCGAACAGAGCCCGGATAGACGGCGGTGGTTTCTAAGTGAACTTCGCGATGAACGGGGCGTCCTTTACTCCCTTGCGGAAGGCGGCGATGACAGCCTCGTCTTTGATCATTGGGATCTTGTTGCACTTCTCGGAGAACCTCTTGATGAAATCTCGCAGAGACTCATTCTTCTTCTGGTGCAGCTGATAAAGATCGTGCTCTGAAGACGGCCTCTCGTAGGTTCCCTGAAAGTTGGCGATGAACCGATCCCTGAGTTCTCCCTAGGAACCGATCGACCGTCTTGGGAGCCCTGTTAGCCATGTCCTTGCGGAGTCGGCTAGTGCGACCGGGAGGTAGTTGGCCATGGCTTTGTTGTCGCCTCCAGCAGCTCGGACTGCTAGGGTATATACGGTGAGCCAGGACTCGGGATTTGTCTTGCCGTCATACTTTTCGATCCCAGTGGGCTTAAAGCCAGTTGGCCAATGGACGTCCTGTAGCTCTCGAGTGAAAGCTGGGATGCCTTCGTCTTCGTGAGGGCTTGGGCTTCGACCGCGGTGGTTAAACTACTCGTGATGGAGACCAAAGCGCACGTTTTCATCTTCCAATCGGCGGCGCTCGTCTTCGCGTCGTTCGCGGCGCCGGGCGCTGATAGTGTGGCGAAGGTCATGTTGTAGGCGCTCTCGGAGATCTTGATTAGGCCGGCGATTGTACTGGTGACGGCACCGGTTGTCGTTATTGGTATTGCTGAGTGTAGTTTGCCTAGACTCCTCGCGTGGCCGACTTGAGCCGGCTGCCTGACGCCGTGCTGAGGTGGATGAGCCGGCTGCTGGAGATTTCTACCGATTAGTCGGCACCACGGTGTCGCCCGACTATTGTTCTTGTTGTTCGCAGGCGGCGGCCGTGATCATCGCCTTGATCTTGGTGATAGTTGGGGTGGCCTGGTGATCAGGCCCAAGATGGAGCGTGTCCAACAAAGTTGCGGCGTGACAAAAACGTCGTGATCGCCGACTTTAGTTTGGAGAATCTACTACTGGGCTGCTCGCCCAGCTCTGCGCAGCCCATCGTTGCGAGCCTCGCGATCAGCTTCCTCCTGTTGTTGCAGTCGGCGCGCCTGTTAACGCCAAAATTTGGTAAGGCCCTGTATCGGATTCGGTCAAAGGAGATATTACAGTCAGCTGACGGAGAAAAGACCGGAATCGGGAAGGAGCCGTGAAGACCGTTACATGGCAATTATTTACTGTACCTATTAGTTAGGCAGGTATTTATCTTTAGGAAACCTGACCTCGTGTCCGGTCAGGATTAGTTAGCGTTTTTTGTTATAGATAGGAAATCATGTATTATGTCCTATTAGGACTATGTCAACTCGGGGTATATATACGTATGCCCGGGTGCCTTGTAAAACATCACAACGATCAATACAAACTTCGGCGCATCGCCACCCCTTCGACGGGATCCTGCTTCTCGAGCCGGGCTGCATCGGTTAGGTCCGAACTCCTGCGAGAGGGTAAGTCTCGTCACCCCGGCTACCTATCGGCTAGGACTTCCTCGGTTAGGTCCGATATTCTAGTCGGTTTATGGTAGTCGGCTTACCACGATATATTTAGTTTATCTATGGTTGCATCAATTCAGTTTGACCTCATAGATTGATTAGGTATATCACATCACACGTGCGTAGATCGTATCGGCTTACTAGGAGCGGTTTATCATCAGTTTGTGCTGCATTGATTAGGTCCGACCTACTAAACTGCTAGCGATAAACCGATCCTGCTAAGTCAATGCTTTATGCGCAGGCGTCTTATCGGGGTGTATAGCCGGTAAGTTATCTTCATCACGGTCGCATCATATCTATCGGACCATTGAGGTATCGTTATCATTGTTGGTCTATGCTGCAACGGTTGGGTCCGATCTACTAGACTGACGATAATAGCTTTACTCTTGATGAGCCGATGGGTGTTGTGCGATGGTGTTATCGGAGTGCTTAGCCGATAAGGTATCTGTTAAAGCCGACTACATTTATTCATTGTCTTATTCTATACTCGCTCTGTTCAGTAGTCGGCTGACTCATCAATTATCTATCATTTATGTTATTGCATGCCTTATCATATATTCTTGCTTGTATTATTGTTACAATCGGCTAAGGAGTAGCCGATGGGTTTATTCTGCCGATCCAAGTACAAGTACAAGCAGGTTCCTGGGCACGACCCCAGGTGAGGGCCCGGGCACGAGCTTAGGTAAGGACCAGTGTACGGGCCCGGACAGCGGATGAAGACCCCGGGAGCCGATATAAGCAAGGGCTCGGGCACAGGCATATCTTCACGGCAACACCAGTAACACTAAATTATGATCGGCTAGGATTTATTTGATTTATTTACTTATGCATTATACCTGTTTATTTTACCAAGTTTATAGCCGGTTTTTTGAGTATCCCTTCGATGATCGGCTAGCACGATACTTGTGTATTATTATGCTATTGCTCCTGCCATCATCGGTTTTAAGCCGATGTATAAGTGCTACAGTGTGTATCGGCCATCGGCCGATGACATGAGTCCAAGCCGGCTTCCAGCCGATTGGCTCACGAATTTAACATCCCCTTCTCCTTGTCAATTACAGGGTCAAATTGACTGGCACGCCTGCGAACCTCAAGACTTTAGGACCTGCACTGGAGCTAAGCAGATCTCCTAGGCCTTCGCGTGTCACCCAGACGCCGGACGGCCCCCGGCGGGTTTTCGGCGTCAACACGCTTTTGGCACGCCTGGTGGGACACGAAGTTTCAACCCAAAGTTTCAACCCAATGTTTTGACAATCAAACCTGCAACATGGCTGGGAAAGAGATCAAGACAGACAATGTAATTCCAGTCAGCATGGAGGATTTAACAGAAGAGCAGAAACAACAGATTGAGCAAACTAGGGCTAATTTTCAGAAGCTGTGTTTAGAGTCCTTCAGCATGACACGACAAGGGCCGATTCAGAAAACCCAGTTTCCGAAGCCAGTATTGGTTGGCGAATCGAGCCATACACAACCCGAGAGCCCACCGATTAAACCTTTGCAGGAGATGGTCAATGAGGCTATACACCACGCGCTTATTAATCAGTCGGGGATCTTGGTAAATACATTACATAACCTCATCAAGAAGACTGTTGATGGATCAATTGCCCAAGAACCAACTCGGGGTCCTGTTTACCTCCCACCAAAGGTTGAACCAACTCAGATTGCATACAACATCAACAGAGATATACCAGAGCATATGTTTACACAGAACTAGGCTGGGGGGCAACAAGATATTCCTGCTGGGTACCATCGGACTGCCTACTATGGAGGATATCAGCAGAATTATCCAGGAGGCGGAGCCGATCCAGGTACTTATCAGAGGGAGTATAATAGGCAGAATCGGCAACAAACTCCACCTGTACAATACCAACAAGACAACCTGAGGGAAGAAGATCTATCAACAAAGGTTGCTGAAATAGTAAGGGAGCAGTTCGGGATCAAGCCCAAGGAACAAACATTCATGTATCGGCATCCATATCCTGAGTGGTTCGACAGAGTCCCGCTACCGCACCGATACAGGGTCCCGGATTTTTCTAAGTTCTCAGGACAGGATAACACGTCTATAGTGGAACATGTCAGCCGATTCCTGGCACAGTGCGGGGAGGCATCGGCTGAAGAAGCTCTGAGGGTTAGTTTTTTCCCCTTATCATTATCAGGATCGGCTTTTACATGGTTTTCCTCGTTGCCACCGAATTCCGTTCGGGGGTGGGCCGATCTGGAGAAACAGTTTCACAAATATTTCTTTGCTGGAATTCATGAGTTGAGACTGTCAGATTTGACATCGGTTAAGCAACGTCCAGATGAAACAGTACCGGAATACATTCAGCGATTTCGGGATATCAGAAACCGGTGTTATAGTTTAAACCTGAGCGATGGGCATCTGGCCGATCTGGCTTTTCAGGGACTCTTGGCGCCAATCAAAGAGAGGTTTTCATCTCAAGAGTTCGAATCCTTGGCACATCTGGTACAGAGGGTATCGGCTCATGAAAGCCGATTTCAAGAAGCAAAGAAGGATAAATTTCAAAGACGAGTTGCCCAGATGCAAGTTTACTCATCGGACTCAGACGACGAAGGATCCGATGCTGAAGTTGGGTTGGCGGAGTGGACTAGGAACAAGAGATTAGTATCATGCCCATGGGTCAAAGATATTGGCAAGGAGGAGCGGTATGATTTTGATATTAGCAAGGCCGATAAAATCTTTGACTTGCTGTTACAAGAGAAGCAGATACAACTGCCGCCCAATCATGTGATTCCGTCAGCCGAAGAACTGAAGAAGAAGAGATATTGCAAGTGGCACAACACTATATCACATCATACTAACGAGTGCAAGGTTTTTCAGCAACAAATTCAGTCGGCTGTAGAACAGGGCAGAATAAAGTTTGAAGACAAGAAGCCGATGAAAATTGATGGGCACCCGTTTCCTGTAAAACATGGTTTATGCGGGATCATCATCAAGGGATCAGGCCGATGGAGCAGGACGTCAAAAGTATAAATCAAGGGTGACTTCATCGGACATGATAGAAAAATATTCAAGATACGAGGAACAGAGGGATGAGTTAGAAAGATATAATCCGCAGTGGGACTGCCCGTTTTTTCGGTTCTGCTGGGATCAAGGAATGAGACTGCCATCAGCTGAAAATTGCCCCGAGTGCAGCAGTGCAGGGAATCGGCATGATCGCCAGCAGGAGTTTTCACGGGATCGGTCGCTTAGGAACAGAGCGTCAGTTCATAGCCGATTGGGGCCGATCCATGAAGAGTTCTTTGAAGAGGATGAAGAGGAAGTACGTGAGAAACAAGTCCAGAATCCTCAATGGTGCCCTAGTGGGATATTCACGAAAAATCAGAAGAGGAGGGCACAGCGTTTACGACACCGAGAGCAACAGGAAGAACAGAGTCAAGATCAGGGAGAGGTTGATCATCGTCCCAAAAAGACTAAGCAAGTCTGGCAAGTGAAGAAGAAGGACGATGAGGACGCATCAGCACCGGTAAATATGGTGTTCTTTTTGCCTCGGGAGTATAAAGCGCTTTCATCAGATGAAGAAGGCGATGAGGAGGTTTTCGCTCAACTGACGTTACAATCTGATCAGGCTATATTTGATAAACCTGAGGAGTCAGAGCATCGTCACCTAAAGCCGTTATACATCAAGGGTTACGTAAATGGGAAGCCGATGACAAAGATGTTGGTTGATGGAGGAGCCGCGGTTAATCGCATGCCTCATGCCACATTCCGGAAGTTGGGGAAGACTGCCGAAGATCTGATCAAGACAAATATGGTGCTAAAAGACTTCGGTGGGAATTCATCAGAAGCAAAGGGCGTATTAAACGTGGAGTTGACAGTAGGGAGTAAGACATTACCTACCACGTTTTTCGTCATTGACGGGAAGGGATCATATAGTTTACTTCTCGGCAGGGACTGGATTCATGCGAACTGTTGCGTGCCCTCGACGATGCATCAATGTTTAATACAATGGCAGGGAGATCAAGTCGAGATGGTTCTAGCAGATCGGTCGACTAACATCGCAATGACCGATCTACCAGTCTGGGAAGCTGATGGTGTTGAGTGCCTATCCGGAAAAATATGGGAAGGAGATTACCTCGAGGTCACTAGCCAGGGGATACAGCCGATCCAGCAAGTCGGCTCCGAATTGTTACTCTGATGGGATCTATTGAAGACTTCGAGGGGAAACTGGGGCAAGGATTTACGTCGGCTGATGATTTGGAAGAGATTGATATAGGACCAGGAGATAAGCCAAGGCCGACGTACATAAGCAAAAAGTTAAGTCCTGAACTACGAGAGGAATTGATAGCGCTGCTGAAGGAGTATCGGGATTGTTTTGCCTGGGTACCATGAGATGCCAGGATTAAGCCGATCGATTGTTGAACATCGGCTGCCTATTAAACCAGGATATCGGCCATTCAAGCAGGCTCCAAGGAGATTCAAGGCAGAATTATATGAGCCGATCAAGGCGGAGATCACAAGGTTGTACGATGCCAAGTTTATAAGACCATGCCGATATGCTGAGTGGGTTTCTAATATCGTCCCGGTGGAGAAGAAAAATGGGAAATTGAGGATATGTATTGATTTCCGGGATCTAAATAAAGCTACCCCTAAGGATGAATACCCAATGCCGATAGCGGATTTGTTGGTGGATGCAGCCTCAGGTCATAAGATTATCAGCTTCATGGATGGCAATGCAGGATACAATCAGATTTTTATGGCTGAAGAAGACATACATAAGACTGCGTTTCGGTGTCCAGGAGCTATCGGCCTGTATGAGTGGGTAGTAATGACGTTTGGATTGAAAAGTGCCGGTGCGACTTATCAAAGAGCGATGAATTATATATTTCATGATCTCATCGGCTTATTGGTAGAAATTTATATTGATGATGTGGTGGTCAAGTCTAAAAGTGAGGAAAGCCATATAGCCGATCTACAAAAAGTGCTAGAGAGAGCCAAGAAATACGGACTAAGAATGAATCCCAATAAGTGCGCTTTTGTTGTATCGGCTGGGCAATTTTTGGGTTTTATGGTTCATGAGCGAGGGATTGAAGTTAGTCAGCGAAGTATCAGAGCCATTAAGACTACAGAGCCACCAAGCAATAAGACAGAGTTGCAATCGTTGATCGGCAAGATTAATTTTGTGAGAAGATTTATATCAAATTTATCAGGGAGAATTGAGTCCTTCACGCCGTTGTTGAAGTTGAAGGCCGATCAAGAATTTGTGTGGGGGGCAGCGCAGCAGAAGGCGTTTGACGAGATCAAGAATTATCTTAGTTCCCCGCCTATTTTGATTCCGCCGCAGAAAGGAGTGCCATTCAGGTTATACTTGTCGGCCGATGAGAGGTCCATTGGCTCTGTTTTGATCCAAGAATTTGAAGGCAAAGAGCGAGTTGTGTTTTATCTGAGTAGAAGACTTTTGGATGCTGAAACGAGATATCTTGCGGTGGAGAAGTTATGCCTATGTTTATATTTCTCGTGTACAAAGTTAAGGCATTACATCCTATCGGCTGAGTGTACAGTAGTTTGCCAGGCCGATGTGGTCAAATATATGTTGTCGGCTCCAGTCTTGAAAGGGCGAGTTGGCAAGTGGGTTTTTGCTTTGACAGAATTCGACTTGAGGTATGAATCGGCTAAGGCGATTAAGGGACAGGCAGTGGCCGATTTTATTGTGCAACACAGAGGGGCTCAAGAAGACTATGTAGAGCCGATCCCATGGACTTTGTTTTTCGATGGATCGGTTTGCAAGCATGGATCTGGTATCGGTTTAGTTATCATATCGCCTCGGGGGGCAAGTTTTGAGTTTGCTTTTACAATTAAGCCTTATCGGACTAACAATCAAGCAGAATACGAGGCGGTGCTAAAAGGACTTCAACTCTTAAAGGAGATCGGAGCCGATGTCATAGAGATAATTGGCGATTCTTTGTTGGTGGTCAAACAGTTGTCTGGAGAATATGAGTGCAGGGATGACGTTTTGAGGTCATATTATGAGGAGTGTACGGATTTGTTAAGAGATTTCAAGATAGTATCAATAGATCATATTCCCAGGGAGCAGAATTTAGAAGCCAATGATCTTGCGCAGATTGCTTCAGGGTATCGGCTGAATAGGCAAGTTGAGGTTGAGATAGCCGATATTGACATCCAGAACAAGGCCGATGACTGGAGACAGGAGTTAGTTGATTACTTGCAAAATCCGTCGCAATCGGTTTCCAGGAAAATTCGGTATAAAGCTACTAAATATGTGCTGCTTGATGGGGAGTTGTATTATCGGACTTTTGAGGGAGTTCTGCTTAGGTGCCTGAATTTGGAAGAAGCCAAAGTGGTTATGTGTGAGGTGCATGAAGGCGTCTGTGGGACTCATCAGTCGGCTCATAAGATGAAGTGGTTGCTGAGAAGAGTAGGGTATTTTTGGCCGACAATGCTGGAGGATTGTTTTAGGTATTATAAAGGGTGTCAGGATTGCCAGAAATTTGGAAATATACAGCGAGCACCAGCATCGGCTATGAATCCTATCATCAAACCATGGCCGTTCAGAGGTTGGGGAATTGACATGATCGGCCAAGTTTTTCCTCCATCAAGTAAAGGGCATAAGTTCATATTGGCGGCAACGGATTATTTTACCAAGTGGGTAGAGGCGGTTCCTTGGAAGAGAGTTACGTCCAAGGAGGCGATCGAGTTTGTAAAAGAGCATATTATTTATCGGTTTGGGATTCCTCAGACGATAACTACTGATCAAGGGTCTATCTTTGTGTCTGATGAGTTTCAACAGTTTGCTGCCAGTATGGGAATTAAGCTATTAAATTCGTCGCCTTATTATGCTCAGGCCAATGGACAAGCAGAAGCTTCTAACAAGAGTTTGATCAAGTTGATTAAGCGGAAAATTGATGAGCAGCCACGGCGATGGCATACTACATTAGCCGATTCACTATGGGCCTATCGGATGGCATGTCATGGATCTACTCGGGTGCCGCCGTATCAGTTAGTATATGGACATGAGGCGGTTTTACCATGGGAAACTAACATCGGCTCTAGAAGAATTTCTTTGCAGAATCAGTTGACAGCCGATGATTATTATAACTTAATGACAGATGAACTTGAAGTTTTAGCTCAGAATTGGTTGAGGGCGTTGGAGAGGATCAAGGAAAATAAGGCTAAGGCAGCTCGGCATTACAACAAAAAGGTGGTGAATAAGTTGTTTGCCGAGGGAGATCTCGTGTGGAAGTTGATTTTGCCGGTCGGGTCCAGAGATAATAAGTTTGGAAAATGGTCGCCTAATTGGGAAGGGCCCTATCGGATTAATCGCTGTGTGCCTGGTAATGCCTATGTGTTAGAGGATCTTGATGGGACAGAGTTTGCTAAAGCACTTAACGGAAAATATCTCAAGAAGTACTATCCCAGCGTTTGGGTTAACTCTTGAATCGGTTTAAGTGCAGCCGATTTCTAAGCAATTCGGAGAGCCGATGTTTTTCTACATCGCCTAAAGATAGCCGATATCAATCGATATCGCCTTTAGATTAGACAAGTAGAAATATTATCAGGGTTGAAAGGGATAAGTAGCAGAGCAGAAGGGTGATCGGCATGTTCCAGAGAATTGTCAGTTACGAAGGTTTAAGATTTACAAGAATTTTTGGATCACTTCAATTGCGTGCAGGCGGATCTGATCAATCTCATTGATAGCACGGATGTCATCTTCATCGGAGCCCAGGATGGTCTTCAGGTTCTTGCGCCGATGAATGACTTGACGCACTGTCGCTGCAACCTTGGCCTCTTGGTCTTGGATGGCTTGCGGTAGGCCGATTAGCTGGGATTCTGTTGCTATAAGGTCCTTATGAACTCTTTCAAGTTCTGCCAGCAAATCAGCCTCCTTTTTCTTCAGCTGGTCTAACTTAGGTTGGAGCTCTTGGGGGGCAGCGGCCATGTCATCAAGCTTTTTCTTCTCTGCTTGGGCTAATAGCCGATCGGCTTGGATGTCTTCGGTAGTCTTCTGTTGGTCAGCGCGATCGGCTATGCGCTGTCTAAGCTTGATGAGTTTAAATCTATGGGATTCCAGATATGCTGCGGGGGTTAATGCGTCGACAAGTTCTTCGGGCAGGTAATGTTCAATTTCTGCAAATCTTGCCGGAATCGGCCCACAGTCTTCAACTAGCGCGTCGATTGGGTTTTCCAGCCGATTGTTGATGCTCGTTAAGTAATCGCGCACATCGGCTGGGAGCGATGGTTTGCTTGCTGCGCTGGTGGCTTTTTCGTCTTCTGCTTCCAAGTACTTGTCGATGTCAAAAGAAAACAGGTCGGCCAAGGACTGCAAAATTGGCATCGGTAAAACGATCAGTAGAAAGTTAAGAGCAGAATATGGGCATAAAGAGGATACCTGAGGAAGGACATTGGCAGCTTGCGCGACATCGGCTTCAGGGAGATGAATAGGTTGTTCTCTGGAGGGGCCGATGTCAGCCGATGGAATAGGGGCAGTCTCATCGACAGCTGGAGGACTTGGTGCCAAGAGTGGGGCAGCTGAAGAGGCCATCGGCTTAGTGCTTGGGGGGACGTCAGAAGAAGGTTGAGGATCTGGAGCCGATGACTTGAGCTGAAGATGGAGCTGGTGAGATAAATGAGAAAGCGAGTAATAATGTTAAGACTTGGCGCATACCTGAGGAGATGAGGGAGCCGATGTGGTCTGGGGGGAAGATGGCGTCGTGGCAACAACATCGGCATCGGTTTTTCTGTTTCTTTAGGGAGGGGCGATGTGCTAGCTTTTTCCTTTTTGGTCCCATCGGCCGAGACACCTTGAGGAGAGCCGATGGGGATGGAGCGTCGCGCCCTAAGTTTGGGGTAGCCGATGGAGGTTGGTACAGATCGGCCGACCGCTGTTGCTTGTTGATGGGGGCTCGACGCTGGCAGCCTGCAAAATTAGAGATAAGAGTTGGTTGGAGGAAGCGATTAAAGCTTGCAGGTGTTACCTCTTCATCGGATTCGATGTACTCGGGGTCAAGACGGGAGCAGTAACAGGTGGGCGCTAAGCTGAACAAGTGTTTCTTCCATTCTGACCACCATCGGACAAAAAGCTTGGTGTTGGCAGTGCAGATGTACACCTCGGTGGCGGCGCCTAGAAGGAGGGGATCAGTCAAAGTCCGCAGCCGATCATATTCCAAGGCGCTGCTGACCGTGCCCCGGGCCTGGAGTTTATCAATGAAGAATAGGCCTATTGGGAGTTGACCGAGACCAAATTGACGGGAGCTGACCGATGGATGGTAGAACTCATACGATGGCTGAGTTCGGCCCAGAGAAAAACCAGTTGGCAGCAGACAAGGACTGATAGCCGATAGGAATATGGCCTTAGACTCATCATCATTCAGAGCTTTGAGTGGATCAAAGTTAGAAGGCATCTCGAATGATGATGCGTCGTTGTAAGCAAACCAAAGAGTGGCCTCCCTGGTGAAGCCATAATAAAACCCCTTGAACCACTGACTAGCTTCAGCAGGGGTTATCTTGCTGCCAGAAAGGGCCGATGCAGCTTCGCCCATAGAGATGCATCGGCGATAGACGGGGTCTTGATCTTCTGGGTAATCGGCTGGAAAAGATTGATCGGAGAGAGAGGTTCTAGGAACAGCCTTGGAGGTGTAGATATTGAGCCAGAGCTGAACAAACCACCAAGGGCCCCCGATGTGGCCGACGGGCTGGCGGGCCGATAACTTAGTTGCCACTTGATGAAGCAGGTGGTAGGTGGCACCAAGGAGGAATTGCCCCAAGGGGATCTGTTTCCGATCAACCAAGCATTCTGCCAAACATTGCATGTTGACCGTCGGACCGAGGGTTGCGCCACCAAAGACAAACCGCTCCAGCCATAAGTTCAGAAAGCAACATGTTCCCGGTCATCAACTGATCCAGTCCCCTTGTTATGAAGAGATATGTACCTGGACCAGCCGCCAATGTTCTTTGCCTGGAGCCGATGCGTAGGTTTGAAGCGAAGCTTGAAGGGGTCGATGTAGCTTGTTGTGTCAAGACATGTGAGCATGGTCACATCCAGCAGGGTGGGGGTCATAGGCCCGTGCCCAAACAGAAAGGCATTGAGAGCATCGGACCAGAAGTATGAGGCTGATGCGAGCAGGGATTCATTTTTCTCCATATCGGCCAGAGAAAGATTGATGCAGTGGCCGATATGAGATTCTTCCCAATAGGTTCTCTTCGCAGCCGACACCCTGAGGTACCAATCTCTCCACCCGGGCAGTTTGCTTGGCCACGACCTGAAGCTGTTGGTCCAGTCGCCGACTCGCATGGCCGAGTTCTTGAAGGGGATACGTTGGGTCTCGGCGCATATGAAATCGGTGGGGTCTTCGCTACCCATGGGGCCATGATAGAAGAAGCCGGGGTAATCGGCGGCCGGGATCAAGATCTGGGCTCTAAGATGCTACAGTAGACAAGAACACGGCGAAGAACAGGTGAAGAACATAGCAAATCAGATTCGCATGGGCTGTAGGTCGGAGGAAAATAATCGGACAGAAAGATTACCTCAGGAACTGCAGATGCCGATGCCATCGTGGGAGTGGGAGAAGTTGCAGGGATTGACGGCCGGAGAAAAAGGTTGCAACGACTCGTCTGGATTCGCTAGAGCTTGGTGAGGATTTGGAAGATGAAGCGGTGGTGCTCTGGTGATGTGAAAGCATAAAAAAGGCAAGGAGACGAAGCGTTTTTATAGAGGTATGACAACCGAGTGGGAATCGAGGCCGTTGGCACTGTTTCAAACATTTATGGCAAGTGAGCTATCTTGGGCCGCCTCGATGTGGGAGAAGTCTGGAGACCCAAAAATGAAAGAATTTCGAAGTCCTATAGAAGAACTCCGAAATTGGGGGGCATGTGTTAACGCCAAAATTTGGTAAGGCCCTGTATCGGATTCGGTCAAAGGAGAGATTACAGTCAGCTGACGGAGAAAAGACCGGAATCGGGAAGGAGCCGTGAAGACCGTTACATGGCAATTATTTACTGTACCTATTAGTTAGGCAGGTATTTATCTTTAGGAAACCTGACCTCGTGTCCGGTCAGGATTAGTTAGCGTTTTCTGTTATAGATAGGAAATCATGTATCATGTCCTATCAGGACTATGTCAACTCGGGGTATATATACGTATGCCCGGGTGCCTTATAAAACATCACAACGATCAATACAAACTTCGGCGCATCGCCACCCCTTCGACGGGATCCTGCTTCTCGAGCCGGGCTGCATCGGTTAGGTCTGAACTCCTGCGAGAGGGTAAGTCTCGTCACCCCGGCTACCTATCGGCTAGGACTTCCTCGGTTAGGTCCGATATTCTAGTCGATTTATGGTAGTCGGCTTACCACGATATATTTAGTTTATCTATGGCTGCATCAGTTCAGTTTGACCTCATAGATTGATTAGGTATATCACATCACACGTGCGTAGATCGTATCGGCTTACTGGGAGCGGTTTATCATCAGTTTGTGCTGCATCGGTTAGGTCCGACCTACTAAACTGCTAGCGATAAACCGATCCTGCTAAGTCAATGCTTTATGCGCAGGCGTCTTATCGGGGTGTATAGCCGGTAAGTTATCTTCATCACGGTCGCATCATATCTATCGGACCATTGAGGTATCGTTATCATTGTTGGTCTGTGCTGCAACGGTTGGGTCCGATCTACTAGACTGACGATAATAGCTTTACTCTTGATGAGCCGATGGGTGTTGTGCGATGGTGTTATCGTAGTGCTTAGCCGATAAGGTATCTGTTAAAGCCGACTACATTTATTCATTGTCTTATTCTATACTCGCTCTGTTCAGTAGTCGGCTGACTCATCAATTATCTATCATTTATGTTATTGCATGCCTTATCATATATTCTTGCCTGTATTATTGTTACAATCGGCTAAGGACTAGCCGATGGGTTTATTCTGCCGATCCAAGTACAAGTACAAGCAGGTTCCTGGGCACGACCCCAGGTGAGGGCCCGGGCACGAGCTTAGGTAAGGACCAGTGTACGGGCCCGGACAGCGGATGAAGACCCCGGGAGCCGATATAAGCAAGGGCTCGGGCACAAGCATATCTTCACGGCAACACCAGTAACACTAAATTATGATCGGCTAGGATTTATTTGATTTATTTACTTATGCATTATACCTGTTTATTTTACCAAGTTTATAGCCGGTTTTTTGAGTATCCCTTCGATGATCGGCTAGCACGATACTTGTGTATTATTATGCTATTGCTCCTGCCATCATCGGTTTTAAGCCGATGTATAAGTGCTACAGTGTGTATCGGCCATCGGCCGATGACATGAGTCCAAGCCGGCTTCCAGCCGATTGGCTCACGAATTTAACATCCCCTTCTCCTTGTCAATTATAGGGTCAAATTGACTGGCACGCCTGCGAACCTCAAGACTTTAGGACCTGCACTGGAGCTAAGCAGATCTCCCAGGCCTTCGCGTGTCACCCAGACGCCGGACGGCCCCCGGCGGGTTTTCGGCGTCAACAGCGCCTCCTCCTGTTGCTCCTCTTGTAGTCGGCGCACCTCAGAGGGTGGTGTTGAAGCCATGAAGATCTTGCGGGGGAGGAGAAAACTCGCCAGACTAGAGTCCGAACTGGCGTTCGAACCATTATCCGACATGGAGTCGGACTCCGAGTAGATTATCGGAGTGAGAACAACCCCAACCTCTCTAGATCCAATCTGAATCGGCACTTGGCCGTGTCCAAACTGAATCGCAGGAGATCGGGTCTGTTGTGCGGGATGTAGATCCACAGCGTCGTCGAGTCCGTATGTGAGATTGACGATCTCTCCCCTTCTCGGCCCAACCCGAGCTGGCTCAAGGCCTAGCACAAGTCGGACGCTGAAGGAGAGAGTTGTCCCGATGCTTGGCGATGTGAAGGACTGCTGCAGTAAGTCGTTGAAGGAGATCGCGGCGCCTTGTGGGCCGACTGGCGCAATGTCGGCTGGTTCCTCGGCCGGCTGGATTGAATCTGCTTCAGCCAAGGTGAGGTTGCTGATCTGGTCGTCAATGAAGTCGAGGCTTCTGAAGGAAATCTTGTCTCCAGGGGAGAATTTGTTGCCGTCAACTCCGCTAGTTGGATCCATCGAAGTTGTTGATGAAGAATTTGCTGGAGCCCCTACCTGGCACGCCAACTGTCGATGCTTTGCACCGGCAATAAAACTATAGGGCTACCCGGCGAAGGGAAATTCGGTGGATTGTAGAGGAACACAAAGAGGTTTTATACTGGTTCAGGCCCTCGATATAAGGTAATACCCTACGTCCAGTTAAGGTGTTATTCCTCTGAGGTGGATTTTGATCAATGATCTTCCGTGCCCTGAGGGGCGCCCTGTCTCCCCTTATATACTGGGGGACCGGGGTACATGATAAGGATCCCAACCGGATACGGCCAAGGGATTTCCTTCTTAGAGATAGAAACCTATCTGACTAAGACTGTTATTCCTCATTGTACAAGGTAAAGCCTACCGGGTGCTATCTTATCTCTAATTACATGGTTCGGCCCATCCTCTATCCAAGTGGCCCATATGCTGGTGGTGAGGTACCCGGGGCCCATGGCCTCCACAACACCAAAAGCACACTTTTCCGGATTCAACTTCATCTTGAATCTTCGAAGGCTTTGGAAAATTTCTTCCAAGTCGGTGATGAGGTCTTCTTTGGACTTTATCTTGATTACCACGTCATCGACATATGCCTCCACATTGCGCCCGAGTTACGTGTGTAAACACCACTGAATTGCTCATTGGTACGTTGCTCTAGCGTTTTTCAACCCGAATGGCATAGTGATATAGCAATATGCTCCAAACGGCGTGATGAAAGAAGTCTTCAGGCAATCCTCCTCCTTCAAGCTAATTTAGTGATATCCCAAATAACAGTCAAGAAAGCTGAGAAGTTCGCACCTCGCAGTTGAATCCACCATCTGATCTATTCTGGGTAAACCAAATGGATCTTTGGGGCACACTTTATTAAAGTTGGTGTAGTCGATGCAAATGCACCATTTACCGTTGTTCTTCTAGACCAAGACTGGGTTTGCCAACCAATCTGGATGGTAGACCTCTTTGATGAACCCAGCTGCAAGGAGCTTGGTTATCTCCTCCTGAATAGCATCTTTGCGGTCCTGTGCGAAGCGCCGTAGCCGTTGTTTCATTGGCTTGGCGTCCGGCTTGATGTTGAGGGAATGCTCGATCACCTCCCTTGGTACACCAGGCATGCTGGAAGGTTTTCAAGCAAAGATATCCCTGTTCATCTAGAGGAAGGTAACGAGCACGTCTTCCTATTTGGGGTCGAGTGCGGTCCCGACAAGAGCAGTTTTGGAGGGGTCGGAAAGGTCCAGGGGGATCTTCTTCGTGTCAAAGTCCGCTAACATTCCCAACTTGGCTGCTTTTCTTACCAGAACTTGGTCGTCCTCGCTTGCAGTTGTAGTGGCTCACCGGATGCTGTGGCACCCGACTGCCGCTTCATGAGATTGAGCCAGCTTGCAGCTCTCCATGTTGCAGGTGAAGGCTTGCTTGACATCGTTGCAAAGAGAAAGAACTCCGGCTGGTCCTAGAATCTTGAGCATCATGTATGTGTAATGTGGCACTACCATGAATTTGGCAAGTGCCAGCCGTCCGAGTATTGCGTGGTACGCGGTCTCGAAGTCGGCAACCTCGAAACAAATATTCTCCGTGCGGAAGTTATCCCACGTGCCAAATGTAACTGGCAGAGTTATCTGTCCGAAGGGTGCTATACTCAGTCGTAGCTTTGAACGAGGAATCTTCATCTCGCCCAGTGTCTTGGTGAACAGAATGTTGAGAGCACTGCCTCTATCAATGAGAACATTTTTCAGTTTGATGATCCTGATGACCGGGTCTAGGACGAGTGGATAATATCCTGGATGAATAACCCAATCGGGATGATCCACGCGGTCAAACATGATTGGCGTTTCTGACCAGCGCATGTATTGGGGGGCGTCTGCTGCAGAGACCGAGTTGACTTCGTGTGCTGTTAGCTTCTGCTTCCTCTTGGACTTGTACGCAGTTGGCCCTCCGAAGATGTGGTTGAACTCAGCCTGGGGGTCTTAGTAATCGCCGGCTTCGCTCGAATCTAGCTTGTCCTCATCTTTATTGGCGCCAGATGTTGAAGCCTACTCGGAAGCAAACTTCTTGAGCATGAAGCAGTCCTTAGCCATGTGCTTGCCCTTTGGATGAAAGGGGCATGGCCCGTTCATCACTTTTTGGTATTCATTATTCCCCGGGGGTCGCGGCCGAGTACACTCCACGGTACCCACCATGTTATCTGACTTCCACTTGCGGTTGCCGGGCTTGTTCTGTGTTGGCTCGTCGTTGTCTTTCTTGTCCTTCTGCCGAGGCTCTTTTTTGTCGTCGAGAGCCTGAGCGACCGTGTCGACCGAGTCAGCGTACTTGTTTGCCATATCAAAAAGAGCCTTGATAGAAGCGGGAGGTTTCTGAGTGAACTTGGCAATGAACAGGGCATCTTTGACTCCCTTGCGAAAGGCAGCACTGACGACCTCGTTCTTGATCATTGGGATCAAATTCCGCTTCTCAGAAAACCTCTTGATGAACTCACGAAGAGACTCATTCTTCCTTTAGTGTAACTGATAGAGATCGTGCTCAGAAGATGGCCTCTCGTAAGTTCCCTGGAAGTTGGTGATAAAGCATTCCCAGAGTTCTCCCCAGGAGCCAATTGACCTCTTTGGAAGTCCTGTTAGCCATGTCCTCCTTATGCCAGCCCTTATGCCAGCCCTTGACCAGTAAATGGGGGCAGAGAGGGTTCCAGATCAGAACAGTAAAACCACTCCTTATGCCAACCCTTGAGGGAAGTTTTCGGGGGAAGATGAAGATATATCTTTTTCATTTCACTCCTCAGCTGGAGGCCGGCTCCCCCTATCACCTGGACCTTGTTCTTGGAGGGCTAGGGTTTGATGTGGAACAAATATCGGAACAGATTGAAATAGGGTTCCATACCTAGAAAACATTCACAAAGAGTTGCAAATATAGAGATTTGCAGGATGGAGTTGGGGTTCAGATTCACTAACTCCAACCCATAGAAAGAAAGAAGTTGACGCAAAAAGTCCGAACAAGGAAGAGAAACACCCCGGTCGAAGAAGGAGGCGAAGACAACAGTCTCACTAGATTGGGGCACCAGGATCGATTCCCCCTCAGCCGTACGCCAATGGATGACTTTGCGGCTTTGCAATCTCAGCTGCTTCTCTAAGAACTTTAGCTTAGTCGACCCGCAATCTGAAGTCGGCCAAGTCTCATCGGTCACCTCTGGGATTTCTGACGCTCTCGGCATGGCTCGAGGCAAGGAAATTTGGGAGAAATACTATTGGGGGCTTGGAATGGACATGGAGGAGCAGGATCTCCTGAGTTTCAATGAGGAAGAGCTAGCAATGGCGAACCCTAGCGAGGCAAGCTGTGAAATTTCGACATGGTACCTAGAAGACGAAACGATTGGTGGATTGGAGAAGATGAGGGAATCTTTTCTCTCTCTCCCCGCCTTTATAGAGCCTGTACTGATAAATGGACTTGGGCCTAGGAAATCGGTACCGGGCCACCAAGATATGAGTTTCTATAGTAGCATGCTCAATGTAGACCGCTCGCTAGCTGTGTTAAAATCACAGTGCTGGTACTACCAACAGAAACCGATTGGGTAATCAGATATGCTTCATGAAGGCCTAATTGCTGAACACATGTGTTCAGGTATCTGTATTATCCACTAGGTATTAAGGATATATCCTTATAAGGGTCACAAGTTGGTCTTCATTAAAATTGGGGATGTAAATATTTCTCAAGTACACCTGACCACATATTGGATTAAAATTCATAAAGTGGTACTCGGCTTACATGCTTAGCCAACAATTGTCATGAGCAAACATTCTTCCAGCCGACATGACGCTGAAGAGTCTAACTTCCGAGTAGTATACTACTCGGGAAAGACTATAAATACTATCCCAGCTGACATTAAGCTAAAGAGTCTAATTTCCGAGTGACATACTACTCGAGAAAGACTATAAAAAATCATTCCGGCTGACATGATACCGAAGAGTCCCATATACTGGTAGTACACTACTCGGGAAAGACTACAAGGTTAAAGATCTTTGACTTTATGTTTAATTGCTTCACAATTAAGCACAAAGTCAGGGGCTACACCTAATAGGTGCGCCTATTCGGTGCACACTATTCATACTTCTACATGGAGCCCTTCATAGCCTCGCTGCCAGCTGACATGAAGCAGGACTCGGGAAGAAGAAGCACTCGGACAAAGAGTACTCGGGAGCAATGCACTCGGGCAATCTTCACCGTGGAGGATGAGCACTCAGCATCAGCTGTGACTCAACTATGAAGGTCTCAGGGGCTGTTGTGGAGGCCATGGGCCCCAGGTACCTCATGACAAGCATATGGGCACTCGGACAGAAGGATGGGCCTAGCCTTGTAATATAGAGATATGATAGAGCTCGGCAGACTTAGCCTGTACGATAAGGAATATACAGTCCTAGTCGGTGGACCTATATCTCTAAGAGGAAGATCCCTTGGGCGTAGTAGTCGCGGCTGGGACTCCTACTTTTGTACCCCTGTCCCCCAGTATATAAGGGAAGGCAGGGCGCCCCCTGAGGGCATACAGAGATTCACCAAAATCATACATCCTTAAAGGAATACACCACAACTAGACGTAGGGTATTACCTCACATCGAGGGCCTTAACTAGTATAAACTTCCCGTGTTCCTTTGCAGTCCACCGAGTTTTGATCCGACGAGTAGCCCTATATTCATAATTGCCAGTGTAAAACATCGACAGTTGAGAGCGCCAGGTAGGGGCTTCGGCAAGATCAACTTCAACAAGCTCGATGGATTCGACAACTGGAGTTGACGGCACCAATTTCTCCCTTGGAGACACGATCACATTCGGGAGCCTCGACTTCATCGCCGACCAGCTTGGCAACCTCACCTTGGCCAACTCAGACCAGATCTGATCGGCCGAGGAACCAGCCAACTCTGCGGCAGTTGGCCCACGGCACACGACTGCTGCAAACCCCTCGTCGATTTGTTGCGAGGCAACTTCTACGCTTCCCGAGTCTCGGACACCTCTCCTTCGGCGTTCGGCTACTCGGACTGGCCTTGAGCTGCGCCCAGTAGTCGTGCTAGGAAGGGGAGAGATAGTCAATCTCTCCCAAGCAGACTCGGCGACGCCACAGATACCACAATCTACATCCCACGTGCAGACCCGATCCTCTAGTCGGTTCAGTTTGGACATAGCCCAGAGCCGTTCCAGAATTGGATCTAGGGAGGTCGGTGTCATCCATCACCCCGAGTGAAACTACTCAGATTCCGACTCCAAGATCGGACAAACAGTTTGAACACCAGTTCGGACACCAGATCTGGCAAGCTTCCCTTCTGCCCCGAGAGATGCTTCATGGCTTCAACCCCTCCACAGGAGGTGCGCCGAGTACAAGAGTAGCAAGAAGAGGAGGCCCACTGACTGCACAAAACTGGCAACAGGAGGAGGCCGAGCGCGAGAGGCTCGCAAACAACAAGCTACGTAGGGCTAGCGCGAAGGCGCTCAGCAACAAATCCTCCAGACTAGAGTTGGAGACCACGACGTCTTCGTCACACCACAACAGAACGTTGTGGCCGCTGCAACCCTGCTGGACACACTCTAGCTCGGGCCTGATCATCAGGCCACCTCGACTATAGCAAGAATCAAGGCCATGATTACAGCTGCCACATGTCAACAGCACCAACAGTCGGGTGATACACTTATACTGACCAACCGGTCGGGTTCTCCAGCAGCAAGTCTCGTCTGCATCAGCACGACGTCGAGCAGGCCGGCATCAAGTTAGACCGCACGACGGAGTCACGCCAAACATCTCTCGGGCAACACAAACAACAACAATCAGCGGCGTCCCCAAAATGATCGCCGGTTCAACCAAGATCTCCGAGTCCGTCAACTGGAGACGCGAATCTCCGCCAAGACATCAACGCTCGGCGCCTCTAACGTGAAGACGACGAGCGCCACCAACTGGAGGACGAGTATGAGCGCTTCAGCCTCCACCACAAGTGGTTCCACCGCCACAGCCGGAACCCTCATGCAGATGAAGGCATACCCGCCTTCACCCAGGAGCTACAAGAGGTCGACTGGTCGTTGGGCTTCAAGCCTACAGGAATCGAAAAATACGACAACAAGACCAATCCTGAGTCCTGGCTCACTGTATACACTTTGGCGAACCGAGCTGCCAGAGGTGACCATAAAGCCATGGCCTAACTACCTCCCCGATCACCCTAGCCGACTCGGCGAGGACATGGCTCACAGGGCTCCCAAAGCGGTTAATCGGTTCCTGGGGAGAACTCCGAGAACGGTTCATCACCAATTTTCAGGGGACTTACGAGAGGCCATCTTTTGAGCACAATCTCTATCAGTTGTACCAGAGGAAGAACGAGTCTCTTCGTGAGTTCATCAAAAGGTTCTCCGAGAAGCGTAAATCGATCCCAATGATCAAGGACAAGGTTGTCATCGCTGCCTTCCGCAAGGGAGTCAAGGACGCCCCGTTCATCGCTAAATTCACTCGGAAGCCTCCAACCTCTGTCAGGGCTCTCTTCGATATGGCGAATAAGTACACCGACTAGGCCAAGGCGGTTGCTGAGGCCCTCGATGAGAAGAAAGAGTCCTAGCAGAAGGACCAAAAGGCTAAAGCCGACAACAAGCCAGCATAGAACAAATCCGGCAGCCGCAAGCGGAAGTCGAAAAACGTGGTGACCAACGTGGAGCGTACTCGGTCGCGACCCCCAAAGAACAATGAGTACCAGAAGGTTATGAACAGGTCTTGCCCCTTTCATCCCAAGGGCAAGCACGCGGCCAAGGACTGTTTCATGCTCAAAAAGTTTGCTTCCGAGCAGGCTTCACCATCTGGCGCCGACAAGGACAAGGACAAGCCAGATTCGGGCCCGGCCGACGATTATCAAGATCCCTAGGCCGAGCTCAACCGTATCTTCGGAGGGCCGTCTGCATATGAGTCCAAGAGGAAGTAGAAGCTAACAGCACGCTACGTCAATGCGGTCTCTACAGCAGACACACCCCAGTATCTGCGCTGGTCAGAGATGCCCATCACATTCGACCGTGCAGACCATCCAGATCGGGTTTCACACCCGGGACGCAACCCACTTGTCCTAGACCCGGTCATCAAAAATATCAAGTTGAAGAAGGTTCTCATTGACGGAGGCAGCGCGCTCAACATCCTCTTCGCCAAGACCCTAGATGAGATGAAGATCCCTCGTTCAAAGCTGTGGCCGAGTATGGCACCCTTCCACGGGATCATTCCTGGCCTGTCTTCAACACCCCTCGAGCAGATAACTTTGCCGGTCACCTTCGGCACGCAGGATAACTTCCACACAGAAAATATTTGCTTTGAGGTCGCCGACTTCAAGATTATGTACCACGCGATACTCGGACGGCCGACGCTCACCAAATTCATGGAGATATCGCACTATACCTACATGGTGCTCAAGATGCCTGGGCCAGCCGGAGTTCTCTCCCTTCGCAGTGACGTCAAGCAAGCCTTCACCTGCGACAAAGAGAGCTGTGAGTTGGCTCAGTCTCAAGAAGCGGCATTCGGACGCGACAGCATTCGGCAAGCCACCACGACAGAAGTCGAGGACAACCAAGTTCCAGCAAAAGAAGCAGTAAAGTCGGGAATTTCAGTGGACTCTAACACGAAGATCCCCCTAGACCCTTCCGACCACTCCAAGACTGCTCTAGTCGGGACTGGACTCGACCCCAAATAGGAATACGGGCTCATCACCTTCCTCTAGGTAAACAAGGACATCTTCGCCTGGAAACCTTCCGACATGCCCAGGGTACCAAGGGAGGTGATCGAGCACGCCCTAAATGTTAAGACAGACACCAAGCCAGTCAAGCAATGGCTACGGCGCTTTGCACAGGACCGTAAAGATGCTATTCAAGAGGAGATAACCAAGCTCGTAGCCGGGTTCATCAAAGAGGTCTACCCCCGGATTGGCAAGCAAACCCAGTCCTGGTCCGGAAGAAGAACGGTAAATGGCGCCTGTGCGTCAACTACACCGACTTAAACAAGGCATGCCCCAAAGATCCATTCGATCTACTGAGAATAGATCAAGTGGTGGATTCAACCGTGGGGGTGCGAACTTCTCAGTTTTCTCGACTGCTACTCGGGATACCACCAAATCAGCCTGAAGGAGGAGGACTGCCTAAACACGTCTTTCATCACGCCATTTGGAGCATACTGCTACATCACCATGCCGTTCAGTTTGAAAAACGCTGGAGCAACGTATCAACGAGCAATTCAGCGGTGTCTACACACTCAGATCGGGTGCAATGTAGAGACATATGTCGATGACGTGGTGATCAAGACAAAGTCCAAAGAAGACCTCATCACCGACTTGGAGGAAACCTTCCAAAATCTTTGAAGATTCAAGATGAAGTTGAACCTGGAAAAGTGCGCCTTTGGTGTGCCATCCGGCAAGCTACTCGGCTTCATTGTATCGCATCACGGCATCGAGGCTAATCCAAAGAAAATCAATGTAATCATGAACATGGCATCCCCGACTAGCCAGGAGGACGTCCAGAAGCTAACAGGCTGCATGGCGGCACTCAGCCGATTTATCTCCCGACTAGACGAACGGGGCATGCCCTTCTTCAAGTTACTGAAGAAAGCAGATAATTTTCAATGGACTCCCGAAGCCCAGCAAGCCTTCGAAGACTTCAAGAAATTTCTCACATCACCACCAGTGTTGGCATCGTCTATGCCCCAAGAGCCATTAATGCTATATCTGGCGGCAACCAATCCGGTAGTCAGCACGGTGCTAGTGGTCGAGCGATCCGAACCAGGTCATATACAAAAAGTTCAACGGCCAGTCTACTTCGTCAGCGATGTCCTTGCCGACTCCATGATGAGATATCCGCAGGTCCGGAAGCTGCTCTATGGCCTACTCATCACTGTCCGGAAGCTGGTGCACCATTTTCAATCGCATCAGGTCACAGTGGTCACATCGTATCCACTTGGGGACGTCCTCCACAACCGTGAGGCTACCGGCCGAATCGCTAAATGGGCGCTCGAGTTGATGGCGTTCGATATCACCTTTCAGCCACAGATAGCAATCAAATCACAAGCTCTAGCCGACTTTGTGGCCGAGTGGACAAAAGTTCAAATGACTACAACAACTGACAAGCTAGAATACTAGACAATGTACTTCGACGGTTCTCTAAGGATCGGCGGCGCGGGGGCCGGCGTCATACTGACGTCACCCACTGGTGAAAAACTCAAGTACGTTCTCCAGATTCACTTTCCGACTTCCCACAATGTCGCCGAGTACGATGCACTCATCCACGGGCTCCGCATTGCTATATCACTCGGCATTCGCCGACTGATTGTGCGCGGGGATTCCCAACTCGTGGTCAACCAAACCATGAAAGACTGGACATGTCTCGACGATACCATGGCAGCATACTGTCAGGAGGTCAGAAAGATGGAAAACAAGTTCGACGGGTTGGAGATAACACACGTATTACGACAATACAACAATGCTGCAGACGAATTGGCAAACATGGGATCAAAGCGAGAAATGGTCCCAACTAGGATCTTTGTCGAGCAACTAATGGAGCCATCAGTCAAGAAGAAACCAACGCCAGAACAGTCGGGGGCTGAACCTACCCCGGCAACAGAAGAAGTATTGGTCATATCTCAAGATTGGCGGACTTCTGTTCTCAAATTCCTCCTGGACAATGAACTCCCAGAAGATCGCATTCAAGCCGAACAAATCAAACGTCGAAGCAAATGTTTCCTAGTAGTCGGAGAAGACCTGTACCGAAGAAGTGCATCCAGTGTCCTCATGCGCTGCGTCACACCCGACGAGGGCAAGCAGATTCTGCAATCGATCCACTCAGGCATATGTGGCAACCACGCCGCATCCAGGACATTAGTCGGAAAGGCTTACAGGCAGGGATTTTTCTGGCCGACAGCAGTAACAGACGCTAAAGACATAGTTCACACATGCGAGGGTTGTCAGTTCTATGCAAGACAAATAAATCTTCCAGCCCAAGAACTCCAAACCATCCCAATCTCTTGGCCCTTTGTAGTATGGGGGCTTGACATGGTCGGGCCTTTCAAGAACGTGCTAGGAGGGTTCACACACTTGTTCGTCGCAGTGGATAAATTCACAAAGTGGATTGAGGCAAAAACCCGTTGATACCATAACAGCGGCACGAGCAAAGGACTTCATCATGAGTATATTATACCGATTCGGGGTCCCTAACCGCATTATAACGGACAACGGTACTCAGTTCACTGGCGGTGTATTTCAAGATTTCTGTGACAACTTCGGCATCAAGATATGTTATGCTTCTGTGGCACACCCACGGAGCAATGGGCAAGTTGAGCGTGTCAATGGCATGGTCTTACAAGGTATCAAGGCCAGGATATTCGACCGGCTACAACCATATGTAGGGCGGTGGGTTCAGGAACTCCCATCTGTTCTCTGGTCTTTAAGAACCACGGTTAGTCGGGCAACAGGGCAATCCCCTTTCTTTCTGGTCTTTAAGAAGCGAGGGGCATCGTAATAATCCAATCGGCAAGGTATCTTCAAGTCCGTGGCCGTGCCTTTTTGGTTGGGGATCTCTGTGACATCCTAGCCCAATTAGGATATGGCCCATGAGTGCTGTGGCAAGAGTTAAACCAACTTATAAGGCCTTGTCCCTCCAACCAAAGCACTTCCGGGTTAACCCTTTTACATGAAGCGAGGACGAAAGTATAAGTGGGGTGCTATGTGTAAGTGGGCCCGCCCGTCGAATGGGCTGGGCTGCGCGGTTTTGGAGGGCAGGCTGTTACAAATGGTATCAGAGCCAACCCTCGCGGTTGCGCGTACGGGTCAGTGTGCGGGCATATGGCGCATGACGCATGTGGGCTCTGTGTGAGGCACATGGCATGGCATATGGCGCCGGCACTGGACATACGGACGTGCGCTAAGAGGGGGCGTGTTCCTGGACATTTGCCTATATGCCTGTGTGGCTATGTGGGTAAGTTGGACTGGCGGGGACGCCAGGTCCTTTGAGGGGGGTGTGTGTGACATTCTGGCCCAATTAGGATATGGTCCATGAGTGTTGTGGCAAGAGTTAAACCAACTTATAAGGCCTTGTCCCTCCAACCATAACACTTCTAGGTTAACCCTTTTACATGAAGCGAGGACGAAAGTGTAAGTGGGGTGCTATGTGTAAGTGGGCCCGCCCATCGGATGGGCTGGACTACGCGGTTCTGGAGGGCAGGCTGTTACAATCTCGTATTGAGAAAAATACAAACCACCAAAGACATGCATAAACTATCCCCAATATGGGAAGGGCCGTTCATTATCGCCGAAGTTACACAGCCAAGCGCCTACTGACTAAAGACTGAAGACGGTGCCCTCATCAGCAACTCATGGAATATAGAACAGCTACGTCCTTTCTATACCTGAGTTTTATACATTCCCATGTGTACAGTTTTTCTCTAACTCACCACGCCACTTGTTCCAACCGAGTGGTGAGTCGGAGGCTGCATGTATTATATGTGCTTTGTCAATAATATACGAGCCTGTTTTACTTAAGTTATGAAGTTCTGCAACAACTTTGTCATGTCCGCCCGAGTACAGCTTTCTACGGTGAACGATTTTATTAAGTTCCTATAGACTAACTCGGCGTAGACCATACAGTCGCGTAGAGCTAATGACAACTAAGTAAAACCTCAGAGCTCGGCGGCATTGCACATATATTTACACATGTCCTTACAAAAAACTTTATATACACCGACTGCATGACAGATTGTTCTCACATTCCCAGGTCCTTGGTGATCGCCTCTGTAGTCGGCCTCGCCTAGGTGATCAACTCCAACGCCTCCTCAGGTGTTGTCTCTTCGGCAAACCCTTCACCGATGGCCTCAAGATCTGCCCTGGGGTAGATCAACTTGGTCATTGCGAGGGTCTGGGCCACACCGATGACAACACGCTCATCCGAGTACCTCTTCAGGATAGTCGGGGCTTCGTTAAGGCGCGCCTGCACCTAGGAGACCGTGTTGGAGCTGGTTTCCACGTAGTGAGGATCCATGATGTCAAGGAGCCCTTTCACGGACTCAGCAAGAATCTTCCATGACTCCTTGATAACCTTGATCTCCTCTGCAAAGGCACAAAACTGTGTTTGGGCATTGGCTCTCGCAGCTGCCCAGATTTATTAGCAAGTAAACTTGTCAGCCAAAACAGCAGTCTGAGTGATCAAAGAATTGGACAAGGTCAATGTCAGAGTGGAGACTTACTTTCGTAGTCGGCCTCCACCTTGGCCTTGACCTTCTCCAGTTCGGTTTTTTCTTTCTCGAGTTTGCCTTTGGCCTTTTCTAGCTCGGCCTTGTCTTTCTCGAGATCGGCTTTGGCTTCCTCAACCTCCTTCAGCTTGGTTTCCCCCTCTGTTTAGGTCTTCAACTCAGCTTCGAGGGCTGTATATCAGAATAGTCATGAGCTCAAGATTATAGTCAAGACACAATTGGGCAGTCAGGAAACAACAAGGCTAGAGAAATATACATGGGACTTAGTCAGGAAGACATATACAGGAGACTTACTTCTGATCTTGTCGGCTAGAGCCCAATTTTCACCCCTGAGCTAATCAACGGCTCCCTTTAGTCAAGTCTCCCTCTCCTGGCTAGACCGCTCCAAGTCGGCCTTCGAGGTCTGGAGCTAGCCCAATCGTTGGAGCTGGGGGGTGAGCTGAGCCAAGACCTTGTTTATCTTCTCCGAGCGGTCGACGATCTTCTGCTCGGAGCAAAACAGAGCAAAGCAGAGTCAAATGGTAGAATACCCATACAAGGAAGAACACCAAGAACTCAATATGGCGAAAGTCATACCTGGACCCCCCGGGACACGGCGATCGCGGCGCGAAGAAGAACTTCATGCTCCCTCTCCGCTGCCTCTTCATCATGCTCGTAGCATTTCGTAGTTCCGTCGGGAGTTACCCAGTGGAACATTCTCGGGAACCTGCAAAGAGGAGCTTCAAGTCTGGGGAGATCTGGTCCTTCTGAAGATGACGACGACAAGGACAGCGATGAGGTCCTAGCCCCCGACTCGGCGGTTGCTGAGGCTTCAGGGATCCGCTCAGGGGCTAGAGCAACAGCTTTAGTATCTGCCCCCTAGTCAGCCGGCGTTAACGGTCCTGCAGTCGGGACAACCTCGGTTTCAGCAACCGAGGCGGTCATCGGCTCGGCAGATGCGCTTGCTGGCGCTGGCTCGTCTGGGGGTGGCTCTACAACAGGAGCAGCCGGTGTGGTCTCCTTGAGATCAATATTGGCTCGTTTCCTGCACGATGAGCTAAATATCAAGACACTACTATGCTGAACAAGATTTTCGGAAAATCCAAAAGCTATTTACCTCTTGGAGGTTTTGTACCTCCATCCGGGGGTTCCAGTTGTCAGCAGTGGAGGGCTGTCGGCTGTCGGGCTGGATGGCACGGCAGTCGGTGGCGGCGTCCTCATCCTAGTCGGCCTTTTTTTTGGTGCGGCCGATTGGGGTGCTGAGACACTCAGCGCTTTATTGCTCGTCGACGACCTTGTACTCGGTGGTGCCGCTCTTGGGCTCAATGTTGCTGAACCTTGTGACGCCGGTCTCGATCTTGAACTTGGCGGCCTAGGAGCTGCGCTGGCGGTATCCTTAATCTTCAGGCTCCCGGTTGCAGCACTCGGCCTGCTAATCTTCTTCTTGCCCGAGTCTTCAACAGGCTTCTTCCCCGCTCTCTTGGAGTCGAGCTGGGCAGCGGAAAGGACTCAACGGCCTTTTCTTCGACTTCACGGCCGACAAAGTTTGGGAGTCTTCATCAAACTCCTTACAAGACTGCAAGTGGTTTAACAACATACATCACACATTGCAAAGCTATCCTGGATACACATCTACAAGCATTCATCATAGATGGATAGAAAATTAACATCAGCAAGAGTTACCTCTAGAAGAGGCCGTTTTTGGCTGTAAGCCACGATGGAGCACTCTGCATCTTTAGTTTCAACAACTCCACTGGAGAAATAACTTAGCAAGATGTCGGTCACTTTGTGCTTGTCATTTAAATCTCGGTACTCTCGACTAGGATCATCTTTCCCCTGGTAATCCCAGCCAAGGTGGCTTCTCAGCTTCAATGGCCGGATACGCTGGGTTAAGAAGCGTCTGGCCACCCAGGGATCAGTCAGTCCAGCGCCCTTTAGCTTGTCAACTTTGTCCATCAGTAAATACACTTGCCCCATCTCCTCAAAGCTAGGCACAGAAGTCCAGTTGGGCGAGATCACCGGAGGCAAACCAGTAAATGGGGGCAAAGAGGGTTCCAGATCAGAACAGTAGAACCACTCCTTATGCCAGCCCTTGAGGGAAGTTTTCAGGGGAAGATGAAGATATATCTTTTTCATTTCACTCCTCAGCTGGAGGCTGGCTCCCTCTATCACCTGGACCTTGTTCTTGGAGGGCTGGGGTTTGATGTGGAACAGATATCGGAACAAATTCAAATGGGGTTCCACACCCAGAAAACATTCACAAAGAGTTGCAAATATAGAGATTTGCAGGATGGAGTTGGGGTTTAGATTCACTAACTCCAACCCATAGAAACAAAGAAGTTGGCACAAAAAGTCTGAAGAAGGAAGAGAAAGACCCCGGTCGAAGAAGGAGGCGAAGACAATAGTCTCACTAGATTGGGGCACCGGGATCGATTCCCCCTCAGCCGTACGCATATGGATGACTTCGTGGCTCTGCAATCTCTGCTGCTTCTCTAAGAACTTTAGCTTAGTCGACCCACAATCCGAAGTCGGCCAAGTCTCATCGGCCACCTCCGAGATTTCTAACGCTCTCGACATGGCTCGAGGCAAGGAAATTTGGGGGAAATACTATTGTGGGCTTGGAATGGACGCGGAGGAGCAGGATCGCCCGAGTTTCAATGGGGAAGAGCTAGCAATGGCGAACCCTAGCGAGGCGAGGTGTGAAATTTCGGCACGGAAGCTAGAAGATGAAACGATTGATGGATTGGAGAAGATGAGGGAATCTTTTCTCTCTCTCCCCGTCTTTATAGAGGCTATACTGATAAATGGGCTTGGGCCTACGAAATCGGTACCGGGCCACCAAGATATGAGTTTCTATAGTAGCATGCTCAATGTGGGCCGCTCGCTGGCTGTGTTAAAATCACAGTGCTGTGCTACCAACAGGAACCGATTGGGTAATCAGATATGCTTCATGAAGGCCTAATTGCTGAACACATGTGTTCGGGTATCTGTATTATCCACCAGGTATTGAGGATATATCCTTATAAGGGTCACAAGCTGGTCTTCATTAAAATTGGGGATGCAGGTATTTCTTAAGTACACCTGACCACATATTGCATTAAAATTCATAAAGTGGTACTCGGGCTTACATGCTTAGCCAACAATTGTCATGAGCAAACATTCAACCGATATGACACTGAAGAGTCTAACTTCAAAGTAGTATACTACTCGGGAAAGACTATAAACATTATCCCAGCTAACATGAAGCTGAAGAGTCTAATTTCCGAGTGACATACTACTCGGGAAAGACTATAAAAAATCATTCTGGCTGACATGATGCCGAAGAGTCCCATATACTGGTAGTACAGTATAGTTGATGGGGGCAATCACAACTCCGACCTCCTTAGATCCAATCTCGAGCGGCTCTAGGCCGTATCCGAGTTGAACTCGAGGGGATCGGGTTTTCCGCATCAGATGTTGATTGAGAATATCCACAGCGTCGCCGAGTCCGAACGGGAGATTAACGATCTCTTCCTTTCTTAGCCCGACCTCGGTTGGCTCAAAGCCGAGTCCGAGTCGGACACTAAAAGGAAGAGTTGTCCCGAGACCCGGGCATGTTGAAGATTGCCGCAACATATTGACGAGGGTTGTTGTGGCATTACGTGGGCCGACGGGTGCTGAGTCGGCTTGATTCCTAGCCGATCGGAACAGATCCGAAGCAGACAGGGTGAGGTTGCCGAACTTGTCGGCGATGAAGTCGAGGCTCCCGAAGGTGATTGTTTTCCCAGGAAAGGAGTTGATGCCATCGACTCTGGTGGTCGAGTCCATTAGGCTTGTCGAAGATGATCTCGCCGATGCCCCTACCTGGCGTGCCAACTGTCAATGTTTTGTATCGACAATAAGAATATGGGGCTACTCGTGAGGCCTAAACTTGATGGATTGCAAAGAAACACAAACAATTTATACTGGTTCAGGCCCTCGAGATGAGGTAATACCCTATGTCCAGTTGTGGTGTATTGCCTTTGAGATTTCTTTGGTGAGATTTCGATATGATTCTCCTCTCTGCCCTCAGGGGGCGCCCTGCCTTCCCTTATATACCGGAGGACAGGGTTACAGAGTAGGAATCCCAGTTGGACTTTGGCCAAGGGATTTCCTTCTAAGAATACAATGTGCCCGACTAGGACTATATCCTTTCCTTGTCGTGCAAGGTAATACATGTCGAGTCCTATTGTATCCCTAATTACAAGATTAGGCCCATCCTCTGTCTGAGTAGCCCAATAGCTTTTCATGAGGTACCTGGGGCCCATGGCCTCCACACAATCATATGTGAATATCCCAATGTATTTCTCGATGAGTTGCCAGGTATGCCACTTGATCGTGACATTGAGTGATTGATTTACTCCCTAGCACTACTCCCATCTCTAAAAGACCCTATTGTATGACCCCGAATGATTTAGTGGAACTCAAGAAACAACTCAATAACAGTTAGAAAAAGGATTTATCCATCCTAGCTCATCTCCATGGGGTTATCCAGTGTTGTTCGTACCAAAGAAAGACGGTACCACACGTATGTGTGTGGATTATCGGTCTTTAAATGAGGTCACCATCAAGAATAAATATCCTCTCCCTAGAATAGATGACCTGTTTGATCAAATGACCGATGCCCAAGTCTTTTCCAAGATTGACCTGAGGCTAGGTTATTTCCAACTCAAAATCAGACCGGAGGACATCCCAAAAACTGCTTTCACCACCCGCTATGATTTATTCGAATATACCGTAGTTTCTTTTGGACTAACCAATGCTCCTAGCACTTTCATGAACCTCATGAATAAGATATTCATGGAGTATTTGGACAAGTTTGTGGTGGTATTCATCGATAATATTCTCACCTACTCCAAGAATGAGGAAGAAAATGCACAGCACTTGCGTATTGTGCTTGACAAGCTTCGCAAACATCGGTTGTATGCGAAGTTCTCCAAATGTCAATTTTGGTTGAAGGAAGTTGCCTTCTTAGGCCATGTTCTTTCCAAGGAGGTATTGCCGTAGATCCAAGCAATGTGGAAAACGTTCTCACTTGGAATCAACCTCAATCTGTTTCGGAGGTCCGAAGTTTCCTCGGTCTAGCCGGATACTATCACTGATTTAGAGAGAACTTCTCCAAAATTGCTCGACCAATGACTCAGCTTCTGAAAAAGGAGCAAAAGTTTGAATGGTCAGCAGCTTGTGAAGCAAGCTTTCAAGAATTGAAGAAAAGGCTCACAACAACCCCAGTGCTTGTGTTGCCTGGCATTCATAAGAGCTTCGACGTCTATTGTGATGCATCTCACCATGGGCTTGGATGTGTGTTGATGCAAGAGGGAAAAGTTGTGGCTTATGCCTCACGACAACTACGGCCTCACAAAATCAATTATCCAACTCATGACTTGGAATTGGCAGCCGTGGTTCATGCCTTGAAAATATGGCGTCATTATCTGATTGGTAACCAGTGCGAAATATACATCGATCACAAGAGCTTGAAGTACTTCTTCACCCAGCCAGATCTGAACCTCAGACAAAGAAGATGGCTTGAGCTCATCAAAGATTATGATCTTGGCATTCACTATCATCCTAGAAAGGCAAATGTTGTTGCCGATGCCCTCAGTCGAAAATTTCACCATATCATTGTTTCTCTATCAGCCAATCAATCAGAGTTGCACAAAGAATTCCAAGACTCAACCTGGTAATGATTGAGGATGGTTTTGTTGCAGCCTTAGCACTGCAACCAACTCTTTAGTCCCAAATCAAAGATGCTCAGCTCACCGACAAGAGAGTGGCTGAAATTAAGTCTCAAATCAAAGAGGGTTTAACTTCCAATTTCTCTAAGAGTCCCGATGGAATAATCATGCATGGACAGCAACTCTATGTCCCAGATGACCAGAAGATTAGAGAGCTTATTCTTAAGGAAGCCCATGAATCACCCATGTCCATCCATCTTGGTTGTACCAAGATGTATCAAGACCTCCGTACACAATATTGGTGGCCTAGCATGAGGCAGGGCATTGCTGCCTATGTTGCCATTTGTGATGTGTGTCAACGCATCAAGGCAGAACACCAGCGACCCGCAGGATTACTCCAACCTCGAAAAGTTCCTGAATGGAAGTTTGATGAAGTTGGAATGGACTTTATCACTGGTCTACCAAAGACTCCAAATGGACATGACTCTATATGGGCTATTGTCGATCGCTTGACTAAGGTAGCCCATTTCATTCCAGTACGTGTGACAAACAGTGGAGCAAAGCTTGCTGAGCTCTACATGACTCACATTGTTCATCTACATGGAGTACCAAAAGTCATTGTTTCAGATCGTGGCCCTCAATTCACTTCAAGGTTCTAGGAGAACTTACATGATCTTCTCGGAACTAAGCTATTCTTTAGCACAACCTTTCACCCTCAAACCGGAGGCCAAACTGAACGTACAAATCAAATATTTGAGGATATGCTTAGAGCTTGTGTGCTGACTTATGGCATGAATTGGGAAAAGTGCTTAGCGTTCGCCGAGTTTTCTTACAACAACAGCTATCAAGCAAGTCTCCAAACATCTCCTTTCGAAGCCCTGTATGGAAGAAAATGTAGAACTCCTCTGTTCTGGTCTGAAGTAGGCGAAAGACAATTCTTTGGACCATCCATCATCAATGAAGCCCAATAGAATGTTGATCTAATTCGTAAATGACTCAAAGAAGCGTAGTCACACCAAAAGAGCTATGCTGATCGTCGTCGCCGCGAACTAAGTTTCGAAGTGGGTGACTTCGTCTATCTCAAAGTCTCACCATTGCGAGGTACCCGACGTTTTCAAGTACATGGCAAATTGGCCCCTCGATATATCGGCCCCTATCAAATCCTTGCACGAAACGGAGAAGTGGCATACCAATTGGAATTTCCACCACAACTTTCAGATGTGCACGATGTATTCCACGTATCTCAACTCAAGAAGTATCTCAGAGTACCTACCGAACTCATCCCTGTTGAACACATCAACCTTCGACCAGATCTTTCTTACAAAGAGTACCCAATTCGTATCCTTGAAGAAGTAGACGTCATACCCATAGTCAAGCTATCAAAATGCTTAAAGTCCAGTAGAGTAACCATACCGCTGACTAGGCCACTTGAGAGCAAGAGGACCGTCTTAGAACTGACTTCCTAAGTTTCTTCACCTAGGCTTAGCGAACTTGGGGATGAGATTCAATTTAAGGGGGTAGGCCTGTCATGAACCCAAAATTGTAATATATTGAAAAGGAATATATTAAATTAGTCAATAAATATCCTCTGTGAAAAAAAATCTTATTTTGATGTTTTTGGATTTTCCTTGCATATCGTATTGCATTTTGCATTTGTTAATTAAATGTCGATAAATAGAGTGTCAAATAAAAGTTTAATAAAACTTTGGAAAAGTTGGAAAACACTTCGAGTAATGTTTTGTAAAAATATTAAAAGTTGATTTCTTAATTTTGAATATCTTTTAAAAAATTTTCAAGCTTTCAAAAAATTATTTTCAAATTCAAATAAACAGGAAACTTCTCTGAATTTTGAAAACTAACCTACACATGTGAAAAATGACAAAAATTCACTAGATACCAATCATGTCCACATATACCTCCTGTAAAATTTGCATAAAATTACAAGCAACAGAACACCCAAAATAAATTCAACAAGTTTCAGCCAATTTAAAAATTCCAGAAAAATCCATCACCTCTCCTTTTCTCTCTCCCCATCTATTTCTTTCTCTGTCAAGTGGACCCAGGAGCACCCCCAGGACCCACCTGCCAGCCACCCATCTCCCTTCTTCTATCTTTCTCCCTTTTCTCTCTCTGCCCCTCTCAGGCATTTTGTCGAACACATGGCATGCGAGCCGAGGCAATGCGCCAAGCCGTGCACGCCGCGACCTGGCCGCCTACCTGCGCCAATCCGGTGCCCTGCCGCTGTCCCCCTGACCTCGCCATGCACGCACCGCGCCATGACCAACCAGCGCCCTGCCCTTCGCTCCACCGTGGCGGCTCGGTTGATTAGGGATCGAAGGCGAGGGAATGACGAGGGACAGAGCAGCTATGGTGGCAGCAGAGAGAGAAGCTCAAGCTCGGCATTGGGGCAATGGCGCGGTGGATTTATAGGCGCGGGCGGTCGCAAAGAGACAACGGAGAGAGGCGGTGGAGCTCGGTGGATATTTATTTGGGGCTTAGGTGAGATTTTTCCGGGCGACGGCATCACGTTATCCTCGTGCTCATTTGACCGAACAGGGGCCGGGCGAGAGAGAGACGACATGAGGAGGGAGATGAATCTGATATGCAGGGCCCACATGTGGAAAAAAGGTGTCCGCGTGGGCTCTCGGCCGCGGAGGCTGACAAAGGGGCCCGCTTGTCAGTGCACGTGAGCGGGTGGCTGGCCTGGCCGGGCGTTGGCGCGAATGGGCCGAGGGGTTGGGCCGTGAGGCCAGGCCAGGGAGAAAGAGAAGAGAGAAAGGCAAGCAGGTCGAGGGGAGAGAGAGATGGGGTGGCCCATTGGAACAGTATATTTTGACAATTTTAGGGGATTTCATGATTGTTTTCAAAGGGATTTGAATGAAGATGCAAATTCAAAATTTTATATTTTGGCTAAATAAAATCTGAGGATCTTGGGTATTGAACATTTTGAAAGAAGGTTTGAATTTTGGAGGAATTTTAAGGAAAAAGAGAGGGGTTCAAAGGAGATTTCGAAATTCAAATATTTGGGACATTTGAAAGAATGTTTGAACTCAAATTTTATTTTTGGGTCCACAAAATTTCAGGATCTCCTACCAGGAGCTGGAAGTTCGATATATATACATAATTATTTTTTTTAATTAGATTGGAAACTTTTGGAAAGGGCTTAGGAAGAAGGTTAAGAGAGGGCTTCACTAGAGGGTTTAATTCAAAAAATTTGGAATTTTGAATTAGGGCTTCAGAAGAAGAATTTTAGAAAAGATTTTTTGGATTTGGACTTTTTGAAGGGTATTTAGGATTTGAGTTTTTGATCTTAAATTTAGGATTCGGTCTCAGGAAAATTTAGGGATTTTCAAGAGAGGGTTCTCAAATTTGAACTTTGAGAGGGACCCAAAAATAGGGGAATTTCTATTGGCAAGTTTCGAAAGGAATCTCGAATTGCAAAATCCGAGTCCTGATATTTGGATTTGGATTAAAAATTAGGGAGGATTAAATTATTCGTGGGGGTTTAGAGAGAAACAGTCGAATTGTAAAATTCGAGTCTTAAAATTTGGAGGGAATTTGGAATTAGGGTTTAGGGTCTCCAGGAGGGTTTTGACTGAAATCTATGGCACTAGTCCTTAATTACACACAAAGAGCCAAAAATTTTTAAAATTAGAGTTTTTATTAAAATAGTTTTTAATGGCCTAGAAAACGGGACGTTACAGTGGGCAATTCACTTTGTATTCCGACACTCCTCCTCACGCGAGACCCCCTCAAGTCTCAAGTGTGTAAGGGCACTCCCAATGCAGAAACCATGGTAGTTTCTATAGATATTAATTGCACTGCCACGTTGGCAATTTGCTGATGTGGCAAGTGATTTAATGAGGAGAGAGAGGCAAAATCTAAGAAACCAAGTCTAACTAAGAAACTGGGTCTTCACGGTTATCGATGGACAAGAAACTACTATAACCGCGTTGGGAGAGCAAATATGGTTTCTATCACTACTAAAGTCCCATGCAATAGAAAATCTTACATTGGGAAGAATAGTTTCTTGGTACAATATCCTATGCTATAGAAACTGCTAATAGTTTCTTGCATTGGGAGTGCCCTAATAGAAGTGGGTTATAATTTTATTTAATTGCGTGCCAGTCAGGATTTAAACTCGAGATCTCTAGCTCTGATACCATATGCAACTTAATATTCCAACGGTTCTGAATATCAATTAATACATGACACAGGTATACTCGGGCACACATCACTCTTACGATATCAAACACTAGTGTGTTGTGGTGATCTTAGCTCAGTAATTTGGCTTAGCAATGTCGAGTGCGATGGCGACGATGAAGGACGACGAGATGAGTGCAGCGAATAATGTCCTTCTAATTTCGATCAGAGGACCCGTGAACACAAGAATAAAGAAGTCTAGCGGGCTCGACGGGCACTTGTGTATGTTAACGAGGCCTCTCCATCCGGATCGGCGCCAGATTGATCTTCCAAGTCCAAAACGGAATGGAGCCCAAATGTTGGGAAAGCAGAAGAGGACTGCAACCGAAGACACCATGTACACGAATATCATGAGCCCGCGGTTGGCCACACTCAGCACAAGATGAAACCCGAAGGCAAAAGCACTGATCAGAAACTGAGCTCCACACGGAAATAACCCAGATGCCAGTAAGCTGCAGGCCCAACGATGGCTGCGTGGAATCTCTCTTGCATTGCCGTATATGACGAAGCAGGTTGCCAGGATGGAGTAAAGGAAGGCCATTGTGTCTGTCACGACGAACGCTCTGAATACAAACCGGCTCGCCAGTATTGCCGTCCCCTCGCGTGGGTGGTCGTCGGCAACAACACCCCCCGGCAAGGTGAAAGCTGCTGCGAATGCCACTGTAGCGATCAGAACCGATCCGATCGTTATGTTCTTCGTCATGTCGTCCTGTTGCTTGGACGACTCGTCGTCTAAAGCATGCAAGTCGTGGATGTGAAGAGCGCGATGATCTAGAGAAAATGGTGATCTTACCCACCACAGACAAGCAAGCACCGTCATCTGTGGATCCTGTGGACAGAAAAAGGCAAGCACTGTTATTCTAACTTTGATCACTAATTAATAAAACATGCCTCATCCAGTTATAACCGTACAACTTTCCTTGAGCATAACATAATTATTTAAAAGTTATTCATGAAAACAATGTCTTTATGAGAGGGTGGGTAGTTATTTATGAGAGCGTGGTGGGTGTGAAAAAATGGTATATATATAATTTGTTAGTTATTTCTAACTGATTGTTATGTTTTTATTTACTATCTGATTACACAGAGATTCGTGGTAGGTAGGATACAGGAACGATTTTTTTTACCATCCGATCATGCTGAGATTCAGTGGCAATATGGGTAATTTTATAATTAAGACATTATTTACTAAAATACCTATTGAAATAAATGGTTAGATATCATCCATACTACTTTCTTCCTCTCATCAGTATAGGGTACTATAAAGGGTCTCGGTAAGTAATATGAAACATGAATATGAGAGAGAGAGAGAATAAAACGTAATATACACCAGATAAAATTACCGGGACATAGCGCAATCGGTCTGGAGATAATGCACGGCAAGCTAGATCTGTAGCAGTATGGCCATCCTTGTTGGTAATGCACATATCCACACCTTTTGTCCCCAGTAGCAGACCGAAAATCCGTGGATATTCTTGTTTGACAGCTAAGTGGAGAGGGGTATTTCCATCATAATCCGTCGCATTCAACAGCATTGCGAACAAATCATTTTGGCAAATGTAGCGAACCACCATTTCCTCCTCATGCTCAACAGCAATATGCAGAAGATTTCTCCCTTTATCGTCAACCAGTTCATAGTAGTTGGGGCATTTCTTTACTAGCTCATCAATAATCCTGATTCTTCCGAACATTGCAGCAGCATGCACGGGATATGAACCATCATTGTCAGAAATGCTAGTCAACCTTAGAGAAGCATCATCACCTAGGAATAACTGACACTACTAATTTTTTACCCTATTACATCGGCACAATTTTGTTGTAATAGGGCCAAAATCGATGCAATACCTTGGTGTGGCATTAATTTCTTGTTTGATGCAAGCCGATGCAAGAAACCTTGATGCAATAGGCTATCGCATCGGTTGGCTGTGACCGGTGCGAGATGCTTGCTATTGCATCGGCCATCCGTTGTCTCTTGCATCGGATTAGTTTGATGCAAAATGTTATTGCATCAAAATCGTGGTGATGCGAGATCGCTGTTGCATCGGCCATGTATGTCTCTTGCATCAAAATAGAGTGGTGCGAAAGGTTATTGCATCAAAACATTGTTGATGTAATACATGTCATAAATTTGATGCAATAAGAAATCCTATTGCAACGACTAACGTTCGGTGCAATAGATCATATCGCATCGACATTACGATCGGTGCAATACAACTTATTGCATCGCCCGTGAGGTTCGATGCAACAAATACGATTGCATCGACATTAGGTTCGATGCAACATATATTATTGTATCTATTTGCGGCACAGAAATTCACTAAATCACAAAATCCAATGGGACAAAAAGGCAATGATATTGATAACTTTGATCATCCATAGTTTGTACAATATATCAAAGGGCTTCCTATTTGCAAAGTTGAATCTGCATAACAGACTACTAACTTATAGAATTTAAATAAATATACATGACTCTATCAGGAAGGTCTTTGTTATTGCAGGAGGTTTGATTCAGTTCATCTTGCCAATAGTCCTCAAGATTCATCTCCCTGAAAAAGTTATCAGTTGTATGCATCAAATATTACACCTAAACTAAACTACAAGTTTAGCACCAAACATTCAGGTAATGTTGATATAACAGGAAAAAAAGATAAAAGAATGTGCAGTTTATCAGTCACAAACACATATAAGGTAAATAACTCGACATCAGGAAGATCGCTAACACGAACAACCACATCATCGAGTGCAACCTTGTCGAACTTCGCTGTATAACTGAAATACCAAACCCAGCAAGTTAAACAAAATCCTGCACTAGGTTCTGGTCCAAAAGGATCAAACACTACATCATCACTTACTCCTTAACCGCAGCGTCACCTCGCACCCGCACATCTTCAACAATCGGATTCACCTAATCGCACAAAAAAAAAGAGCAAACGGTTCTAAAACAATCGCACAACGCTGTACTGCCCATAACCATGAGTTCCTTATACCTCATCTTACCATGCCAAAAATGGAGGAGAAGTCGATGCGAGGGCGTGCCTTGAGGCCACTGACCTCGGCGTCACTGAGCTCGGATAGCCTGTAGGACTTCATGGCGGCACAGCTGATGGTGCTCAACCTCACTTGGGACCTATTAGGGAGCGGGGTGTGGAGAGAAGACGCGAGGGGAAGCGCCCTGCCCGGCCGCAAGCCCAGGCTCATCTCTAGCTCCTACTCCCGGTGGTTAGCGGCCGGACTAACTCCCAGATTTTTTTTTTTGGAGAAAAACTGCCATTAGTATTAAGGTTCAAGCTTCCAGATCTAGAAGAGAAGATAAGGCTAAGACAAATTCGAAAAAAGGTGTGGGTAGAGCTGGAGGGATGAGAAAGAAAGAGGATGTGCGTGCGTCGGCACCGGTGCTCACCGGAGGCGGAAGCTCACGGGATGGATGGAAACCGGCGCAGGCGGCGCGGGGGGCGAAAATGATGACGCCGACGGCGAGGAGCAGGCGACGGCAACGGCGGTCCATGGCGCGACGACGATGTCCAGTGGAGCAGGATGACGTAGCAGAACGACGGCGACGTGGCTGTAGCACAGAGACCCACCGTGGTTGGCGAGGGGCGGCGACGCACTGGAACCGAACGGCGGCGACAGGGAGCTCGGCGGTGAGGAGGGGACGGCGAGCTCCTCGGGTTGAAGACGACGGCAGCGCTCCGGCGGCGGTTGGCGTCGAGGAGGGGTACGCTGAGGAGCTGCTCGACGCGGCGGAGGCAGTGGTGAGGTCGCGGCGACCCGGCGCGGCTCGGGACGGCGCTGGATCGGGCGGCGGCGCCGGCGAGGTGGCGCAGGCGATGGCGGCGCGACAGTGAGGTGGCGAGAAGGCGCGGGCGTCGGCGGCGAGGCCAGGCGGCGGCGGTTTCGGGCGTGTGGAGCAGAAGGGCGGCGGCGTCGCTATTTACAGGAGGGAGGAGGCGCGGTCGTCACGGAGACATGGGCGCGATGTGCCAAGAAACGGGGCAGGCGTGGGAGCATGGGGCGCGGACCGGGTCTGGGGCGGCGCACAACGGTTGCAGGGCAGCGAAGGCTGGGGTGGAGTGGGCTGGCATAGGCCGGGCCGGGGGAGCTATCGGGGCAGGGGCAGGCCCGAGAGAGAGAGGGAGAAGCAGAGAAAAAGAACAGGAGAGAGGAAACCAGAAAGGAGAGAAAAATAACAGGGGAAAGGGGAAAATTGGAAGAAAAAGAAAAGAGAGAGCAAGGAGAATAGGTGGGGATTTTCCGGAAATTCTCCAAATCTAGAATTTAAAATTTTAGAATTTCAAGAAGTATTGGGAATATCGGAAATTGGGAAATCGTTCGAAATTTTGGAGGGTCGCGAACGTTAGCGTATATATATATATATATTTGGGAAAATAAAAAACGTCGAAACAATTTTGGAGGTTGAAATTGGAATCGAGGAGATTCAACGGAATTTTTGGAACTCTCCAAGTATAAGAATATTTTGGGAATTTCTAGAATATTGCAAGGAGTTAGCAAGAATATTCCGAAATCGGCAAAAAGACACACACAACAAAAAGGAGAGGGCTTGGCGGAGCCGACGTCGAGGCCGTGGTAGACTTGGACTTCGCGACTGAAGACGCCGACTGCTCTGCTTCCGTCCTCCCTGCCGGCCAACCGCGCCTCACCCGCTGCTCATAGATCCGCTTCCGTCCTCCTTGCCGGCCGACTGCGCCTCACCTGCCGGCCGTACACGCCCACGCTGCCACGCCCCTGCTCCTTCGGCCTCTGCTTCCGGGTTCGCTCGGGGGATTTTAGGGCAAAGGCTAGGGGCAAAGGGACGAGGATTGAAGACGGCTGAGATTGGTAGAGAAAGGATGGAGGCGCTCGGGATGAGGCTCGGCAGAAGAAGAAAAGATGGAATTAATCAATTACCTAATTACACCTATTAATATTATTTCCTATTCCTAATTTACCCTTTAAATATCAATGGCTAATACTGTTTGGTTTAAAAGGTACGTCAGGTACCTTCCAAGCATTGTAAAAGGTGGTCATCTTTTGTAGTGTATATATATATGCATGTGATGTGGAAGAACTGTATGAACTAATGGATGCACTATGTGCTGGTAGTTGTAAGAACTAATGAAAGCACCGTATGTGCTGGTGTTTCCTAGTTTGTAAGACCTAATGGAAGCACTGTATGTGCTGGTAGATTGTAAGACCTAATGGAACCACTATATATGTATATATGCTATTGCCTGGTAGTTTCTATGAATTAGTGTCTTATGAGTTATTGTCTGCAAAGCTCTTATTTTATATGGGAGTGCACTTTGAATTACTCTGATTTTATTTGCATGATTGTTGTATGAACAGAATTAAAAGATATCTTTATTAGTCGGTCATGCATGTTTACTAAGACCAATTTTTCTCATAAAAATTCTCTCGCTCTCATTACATGGTTCAGTAGGTTGAAAACGTTGCATATTATCTATGTATTAGATAACTATGTATACTATGACCAATTTTTGCTAATGTCTTAGCATCTTACAACGCAAAACTTTTGATGTAATAGTGGCAATGTATTGCATCAAAAAAATCCTCAACCAATGCAATAAAAAACACATATTGCAGCAGAATTTATCACAATCAAACCGTTGCAATAGTACTATCTACTTGCACCCATACTCTAGATCGGTGCAATACCACCTACATATTGCATCAAAAATCAACACTAACGCAACCAAATTTGTCCGATGCAATAATTTCTATCTATTGCATCTCTTGTTCGAATCCGGTGCGATAGATCATACCTATTACATCAACATCACTTACTATCGCATCCAACTCCTTCTCGATGCAATAATGACCACCTATTGCATCAGATTTGCAACATTGATGCAATAGAAGCCAACTATTGCATCATATTTGTGTTTGATGCAAAGAGAAGCGATGCGATAGGGTCAAAAATTAGTAGTGTGAACAATATCAAGCACAATGGTTTTACAGATCTCGAGAAGGTACCAGGAGATTTTCAGTGTTAATTTATGGAGTACCTATATATGATATATAAGAGGGGTATTGTGTATATGTGAGGTACTAAACTTGACAATAGAAAGCATATTACCTATAAATGTAGCAAAAGCTCTCTCTTTCCCTCTATCTATCTATATATGCATATGTGCCAAGAGAACATACAACTAGTAGGAAGTAGAGACGTCACGGTGATGTGTATTGCATATACTATGACATGAAAATGACACATGAGGGTATAAAAACTTGAAAAGCTCTAAATTTGGGTTCCAATTTTAAATTTAAATTAGTCTAGCATGTTTGTTCCGGTGCCAATCATTGGCTTTGGGTCGTTACCGGCTAGTAGCCAGCTGGTTACCACTAGTATTTTGGATATTAGTATGCCATACATCTTCTCTTAGGGCTCCTTTTTTTTTGAAACAGCGACGGCAGGAGCTCTACCGGATATATTGAGAAGGGAAAGCAATGTTTTGCCTAAAATATCAAGGAGGTCGAAACAGCATGTTGGTCTAAATCTTGGATAACTAAATTAGCTACCTCCCAAACTGTTTTGGTCTGTTGGTTGAACGCCCTTCTATATATTTCTCTCAAGCCAAATATTCCACCAGGGAGTTAACCGATCTCCCAAAGTTTTTTATGTTTTCTTTCTGGATGTATGTTTGCCTTCGTGTTCCACCATGTTGGTAGATTTGAACTTTGGGATAGCGGATGATGGCATAGAGACCTTCTGGCACAGATTAGTTCCCACACTCCCTTTGTGAACGAACAATGCAAGAACAAATGCTCCGTGTCTTCGAAAGCTTCTGTGCAGAGACAACAAATCCAATTACATGGCCAAAGACGAACTAGCAGGTTCTCTGCAGTTAAAGCCTTCTGGTGTAGAATGAGCCATCCAAAGAAATGATGTTTCGGCTCCGCCCGTGCTGTCCAGAGTGCCTGGAAGTTTAGACTTGAAAAAGAACCTTGGAACTGGACTATCTTTTTCTTAGGGCTCCTTTGGATTGTAATAATTTGGTAGGAGAAATGGAGGGTTTTAATTTTCAAGATTTTTTTTCTTATTTTAAAGCAATGGAACCTTTTCTATTGAGATTATTTACATAATAGAATTTGGAGTTGCCAAATCCTATGGAATATATTTCTCTGTCTCAATTCCTTATAAGATCTTGAGCATGAGCTCGGAACTCATGGCTCTTATTTCCTTGATAAGTTCAATCCTCTCACTGTAACTCTAAAGTCCTTAATGTAAGTAATATATAATTTAAATATTTTGTGCCAAAGGAACCCTTAATCAAAAAATGCGCAGAAAAAAGAAAACTAACACGAGTTATTTATGATTCTATATCATACCTTTTGTCCGACTAATAGCCGCGACATGCAAAGCAGTCCGTCCCTCTGGACCGGCAGCTGACGCCGGCGACGGCCCTCCGTTTTGCGACGGACGTAGCAGCGCCCGGACCATCTGCACCGAGTGGCTCACCGCCATGTACAGCGGCGAAAGACCACCGTCGGTTATTACGGAGGCCAGCCAGGGAGCTGTCGTCATCAGCAGATCGACCACCTCAACACGGCCGTGCCGAACTGCTTCGTGCAGCGCGGTGACGCCCGTCCGGTTTCTCGCCTGCAGCGTCGTCTCCGCCGCCTCCCTTCCGGCGGCCTCTATGGCCCGCAGGAGGCAGGCCACCACCTGGCCGTGCCCGGCCTTCGCCGCGCAGTGCAGCGGCGTGTCGAGGCACCTGTTGCGCGTGGCGACGAGCGAGGGCGCACTCTCGCAGATGAGCGCCGCGAGCTCGACGTGGCCGTGGCTGGCGACGATATGCAGCGCCGTGCTCCCGTTGCTCGTCATGCCGAGGATGCGGCTCGTTCAGCGTCCCGCCAGCGCAGCCGCGACAGATGCCGCGCCATGGAGGTTTATCGCGACCTGGCCGTTTGTTTGCGGGTGGCTACTATCGCCGCCATCACCGCCCTCTCCTCTCAAAAGCGTCTCCAAGCTGACCTTGTTGCCGGCGATGAGCACTCGCAGCAACTCCTCGTCGAGCGACAACTTGTGCGGCCCGAATTCTGCGGCTGCTTCCGCCATGATCGATTAGGAAGTACAGTCTGCAATTCTTATCTTTGGGTGTGTTTGGTAGAGTCGTTGGGATCACAAAGTGACATTCTGCGTAGATCAATGCATGTTCCATCTTATATGATTTAATCACCCCTAACCCTTAAACTAGTTAAGTTGCTGCCTTTTTTTTATTGCATCCTTGGGTCAAAAATCAACGGTCAAAATCTTTCTAGAGATGTAAGATATGGAGTATCGGCTCACTCTTGTAACATGCTTTGAGAGATTGTTAAATTTTCAGTTTCTTGAGGAGGCTTGCGGTGTTAATTTGTGGTAACTTCACAGGAAATCAACACTAGTTAGAAAAAGTACTTAACTGCAAAATCATTTCAGACAAGCGCCGCAACGGAAAGAGAGAAGAGCTCACAGCTAGCTGTAGCATCGCGTTTCAAATGATCTGCGTTCCTTACACGTAGCTGTCGGGTTTGCCTATCGTGTTCCCTTACCTCAATGGGTATTTTCTCTCTCCCTCTCTCTACATATACATATACATACATACACACACATATATGTATATATACACACACATATACATCTAGGGAGAAGATAAACTCTCAACTAGAATGAGCATAAACTCTCAACTAGAATGAGCATGACCAGGGATATTTAAAAAAGTCTTTTCTAAAAACAAAATGCAAGAAATATGTTGAGTACCGAGTAGGACGTAAAAATTTTCTGAAACAAACACCGACTGTCGCAGTAGGTTTCGCCAATCCGTAAAGACCCTAAAGATAAAAAGAATCGAGTGAATGGTAGTAAACAGTAACTCTGAATAGTACCTATATATATATATATATATATATATATATATATATATATATATATATATATATATATATATATATATATATATATATATTCTATACCACGCACAGTACATGGTATAGCTAGAACGCATGCCTTAAAGCGTACCAACGATCCTTGCTCATCACCAGCCTCCCTCTCCCTCCCTCCGCACCTTTTCTTCATGCAATAGTCATACTAAAATTTTTACCGCGAGAGAAATCATCCCCGAATACCTCTTCACGCATCTTTTCATTAAGTAGTAATGGTAGTAAAATCTTACTGCAAGAAAAATCATTGCCAAACACCCCTTTACTACCGAAGTAATTCTTTTACTAGACATCACACCCGTATATTAATATATATATATGTGCTGGTCCCCCACACTGTAACCAACCACCTGTAACGCCCCGCTTTCAGCGAGACGTTAAACGATATTTTGCTAAAAACTACCCGTGAAAATTTCGATCTTTATGTGCTGTGTTCTATGTTATGCTATGGATCTCAGTTTGTCTCCCTATCTTGACCTTGAGAATCCCTCCTCTCAAAAACCTCCGTTCCCAAAATAACCTCTGAGTTCGAATCACCATACTCAAACTCCGCTCCTGAAACCCTGAAGACGAATTCCTCGGTTTCTCCCTTGAGAAACCTCCGCTTTGACGTCTGAACCAATATTCTAAACTCCTCCTTCGATATCCGTTCCGAAGTTCCAAGTCGGAACCCAAAGATATTCCCTTATTCTCTCCCAAAAACTTTCCCTTGTCTTCTCTCTCTCTCCCTTGTATCCCAAATAAAACCCTGAGTTTAAATGATATATAGTTTGGGCATCAAACCTCCATCCAAATCCTTTCCACCGATATATATATATGAGAATGTATATACACATGTATCAACCTCCCACCCCTGTCTCACCATCATTTCCACCTTTTACGCCCATATGGAGATATATATATATATAAACAGATCTCCTTTCATGACCTCCTGAAATCTCCACAAAAATCTATTCGAGCCCCCCCACAAATTCAAATTAGAATTTGAATTTAAATCCGAACCCTTTTTCCTCTCATTTTATCTCTCTCCAACAATTCTTGAGGACCAAGATGCAAAATCAACCCCAAAATATACATATTTCACTTGGGACTCCCTTCCACTAAATCCCGTGAAATTTTCTGAGTTCAAACCTGTGTTTGAATTTAAAACCTCCTTTTGAAACACTCAAATACCCCTTAATTTTAACCCTGGAAAATAAGAAACAACACTGTGCTTCCCAGGCCGCTCTCCCCTCCGGCCCAGTTCTATGCACCACACGAGACCGCGCCGATCGCCGCCACCTGTCCCCGCGCCCTCGCTCGGCCACCCGATCCTCCTCCACTACCCCTGCCCCACGCGGATCACTCCACTCGCTTGGATTCTCGCCGCATGTCCCCCGCGAGCCCACCGCAGCCGCCCGATTGTAACACCTCGGTTTCCGGGCCATTAAAAACTATTTTCGTAAAAACCTTAATTTCAAAAATTTTTGGCTTTTTGTGTGTGTTTAAGGACTAAGTGTCGTAGATCTCATATCAAAACCCCTTGACACCCTGAAACCCCAGTCCCAAAATTCTCTCCTAAAACCTGAGACTCGAATTTTGCAATTCGATTGCCTCTCTCAAACTTTCTCTGAAAAATTCCAAATCAAAATCCCCTTCGAATCCCTTCTAAAGACTTTGATCAAAATACTCTTATTTCACTCCTTCCAAAAATTCTCTGTACTCGGGTTTGAATTTTTGCAATTCGAAGCCCTCTAATAAAAATCCTTCGAAAATCGCCTTTGAAGCCCTCCCTTTTAAATCCCGTGATTTTATTCCTCTCAAAAACCCTAAGTTCCATCGAGAACTCCCTTCCCGAAATCTGCCAAATATATATTTCCAAAAATCCTCAAATCCCAAGAATTAAAATTCAAGTTCTAATATTCCCTCGAGGGACTCCAATTCTATTCCATTACAAAATTCCCAAAATATCCCTGAGAATTAAGTCCCAGTTTTAAATCAAAATCCGAATCCAGTCCTCTTTTGAATCTCCTTCCTTTTTCCAAATATCATCCAAAAATCAATATATACATCTGTTCAAATCCCATCCACAGAAACCCCTCTCAGAAGTTTCCCAAAAGTCTCAGAAGTCTAAATCCCAAATCCGAAATTAAAAACTCCAAGTTATCCTTTCAAATTCTCTCTCAAGACCTTTCCTTCATATATACACACACACACATGTATATATATATAAATCCATATCAAAGTCCCTCTTCAAATTCCTTTGATTTAATCCTCGAGAAACCAAACACCAATTCCAAAATTAATACCCTTTTCAATCCTCCAAAATCCCCATCAAATTCTTCCATATATATATCTCCAGACAAATATCCCAAGCCCTCCTCAAAAATCTCAGAAAATTTTATGGTCCAAGATATAAAAATTTTGGACTAAATCCCCATTGGAAAATCACCAAACACCTTCAAAATCAACTCCTGGAAAAATATTAGGTGCCACTGTTCCTATCGGGCCATCCTATTCCTTCCTTTTTCCTCGGCCCACTCAGCCTCAGTCTCCTCTCTCTTCTCTCCCCACCACAGCCGAATCGGCCCATGGCCCAGCCGCTAGCTCGCGCTCTCCTCCCTGCGCGTGGCCGCAGCCGCTCGGCCCACACCCCGCGCCGCTCGCCGCCCCACCCGCAAGCCAGCAAACGCACACCCACCGCTCAGCTCGACTGACTGACCACCCGGGCCCACCGGTCAGCCGCGCGATGAACGCCCGCGCGACGGACCAAAAACGGCCGTCATTCTCCTCCATCTTCCTCGGCACGTGCCCCACCTGCTCGATAAAATGCTGCCGAGAAAAATCTTCTCCCCCGCAAAATATCTCCTTTCCCGAAGCCTCCATGGTCAAACCTCGCATCTCTGTCCCGTCCCGTCACCTAGCCACGCCCATTCCTCGCTTTTCCCCTTCTTTTTTTTTCCTCGGCACCGGTGCGCTACGCCAGCCACAGTGCGCGTTGGCCCAAGCTTCCATCACGTCGTGCCTCCTCTGCCGCGCCATGCCCGCTGTAGCCACCGCCTCTCTAGGTTGTCATCTAGCACCGCGCCCGCGCCTATAAATCCCAGCCCCGCCGCGCCATGGTTGTCCCAAAATCAAGCTCGAGCTCCCCGCATCGCCACTGTAAATCCCCTCCCCGGTGAGCTCTCCCTCCTGTTCTTTCCTTTAAACCCGAGCTGCAGCACCCAAGGCCTCTCCAATCAAGCCTTTCCCTTACCCCGCCGCCGCTTCCCGCCTCACCGCCGGCGACTGCGTCCCGACGCCGCCGTTTCACCATTGCCGCCGCTGCAACTTCTCCTCGCTAACAAAGGTAGAGGCCGACTACTCCCTTCTCCTCTCCCTCCAAGCCCCGACACCCGAACCCCTCCTAGCCGCTCTGCCCGACACCGCCGGCGCCTGCCTCACGCCGCCGCGTGTCATCCTCCATGGCTGTCGCCCTTGTTGCTCGTCGCCGGCCACCGTCAACCTCTAATAGCCCAATCCAAACCGTCTATCTTCCTTGCCATCGTTCCCTCGTCCCGTTCCCGTGGCTCCCTTCCACCGGCGAGCCCTCGGCCGCCATTTCCTTCCCGGCCGCCGTCCACCGTCGATCCTCCTCGCCGGCCTCCTCCCTCTGAGCCCCCTCTCTTTCTCTCTCTCTCTCTCGGTCACCGCCCTGTGGGCCCCTCGGTTAATACATATGACATGTAGACTCCGGTGCACAGTGACTATATTATTCCCTCCTATCCCACTGACAAATGGGCCCGGCCCCATTGAAAATACTAAATAATTTTCAGTAATACAAGTGGGCCCCATTTATTCCATGCACAGTACCTCCCTCCTCCTCTCACTTCCATATGGGCCCCATTCAATCCACTCTTTATCCTCTCCCTAAGACATGACAAGTGGGCCACCCCTCAACTTCTCTCTCCACTGCCATTGTCCATGACCCCACCTGTCATCCACTATCCACAAAATAATTCCTTTTCCAAAAATTTAAATAAAATCAGAAAAATCCTCAAAACTTCTAAAATTCATATCTTTTCAACCATAACCCGATTGACCCCGTTCAAGTCTCTAAATTCTTCTAAAAATGAGATCTACCTCATGGCACTATTAGTTATTAATAATAGTATATTATTTTTAGGGTTTTGTGTATTTTTCTCTCGTTTTGCGCGTAGTCTACACTTGGGAAATTCATCGGACATCGGATTTTCGTGAAGTTGAAGACAAAGTCTGAGGCAAGTCACTCCTTGACCATATTGCTCCTAAATTTAAAATATTTTGTTTGCAAAATTGCATTGCTAGTGTGCACGATAAATTGATCGGCCTCGGTTTGCGTGTCGAACCGACGGACCTACCCGGTAGTTGCATAAAACTTGTAGGTCTTTGGTATCCTATTCCTTGTCGCTCCACCTCGTGGTACCTCGATGACCGTGCTCTCCGATCATGGATTTCGATGGTTCCACCTCTAGCACAATTATTTGTCGATTTAGGAAAATAAGGGTTTCTAACGATTTAAAAACCCGACATGCGATGTCGGCGAGTTTGCGAAACAAAGTTTATTTGTGAAAATCCACGGTGCAAAGTGATCGCCTGTGTGGTGGCACTTCGTATTCGCATATAAGGACCGATTCCTTGGGGAATTCCATCCAAGCATCTCACAGTGCGACCACACGGGTGGAATGGGACACCCCTGGCTGAGTAACTAGTGTTCCCAGGATGGTTTTCGGTTGCTAATAAATGTGGGAGTGGATTGGGTGCCGAGAGGGCAATATAGCAATGTCCCTGAGTACAAGAAGTGAGTTCCTGGTACTTGGTCGAGAGGACCCTTTTATAGGGCAGCGTGCTATTCTGGGAAGGCTTTGGAAAGGCCCTGTCGCAAACCTTCCCCACTGACAAGTGCGGGAAGTAAGCTCGCGTCGTGTGGGTAAAGCGTGCAACCTTTGCAAAGGTATACCAAACTGTTCGATCAGCCGCGCCCATGGTTACGGGCAATGTGAGGTGATTCCTCTAGCGTAGATTTGTTTGCAAGTGTTTGCGAAAGAGATTTGTGGTATGGGAATCGTTACCAGAATCGGCCTTAGTGGCTGATGGATGACCTGTGTGGTCTGAAACGGGGCTGTATGACCCAGGATGTCGTATGGCATCATAGATTAGACTTCCCGAGTGGAAACAATTTGAGTTGAGATTAATGATGGCTTGGGGAGCCATCGAGATAAATTATGAGATGAATTATGAATGGCTCGACGAGTCACTGAGATGAGACAAAATGATGTCCTGGATAGGATTGAAGTGAAAAATGAGATTACGTCCTAAGTGGACGAAATTGAAAATAAAGTAATAGATGAGAATACAGTGGTAAGCTACTTGTGGGCAGACCCACTGAACCGCTGTCGCGATCCGACAGGCGGTATAAGAACATTTGAAATCAATTAAAATTTGATTCGTCCGCTTGAGTTGTTGAAAAGCAATTCGCGGACAAGATCGAGGCGAGAGCCTCCTTCCACTCACATTGAGACAACCCACACTTAGGTTTTCGAAAATGTTTTCAAATGAAAAGGTTTGCGAAATAAACCCCAGCCTATCTTTGATAGCCTGCATGTCTCACCTTTTCTGTGACTTGCTGAGTACGTAAGTACTCAATCCATTCCTTTTTCTCCCCTCATTCAGGAAGAGTGAAGTGGAAGTGAAGATTAGGGTTTCTTTCCTGTCCCAAGCCGTTGCTTGTGGATGGGTTCTCGCTGCGCTGTCGTTCCGCTGCTGCTGTTCTGTTTGCAGGTTGCTGCTCAGGGCTTGCCCGAAGTCGCAACTTATAAAGGTATTATATATATATATATATATATATATATATATATATATATATATATATATATATATATATATATATATAGTTAATTGCTATGGTACATCTCCGTTGACCACGGGTACCAGCATGGTTTCCTGGGACTGGTACCGGCATCGCGGTTCCGTGGGAGTTGGTTCACGCCAATCTTCTGCAGCGCTTCCTCTCTGGCGTCACCATACGGGGGTACCGGGAAGGAAGCGTTACACCGATCCCTTTGGTCGTTCCTACCCGCCCGCAAGCCGTTCGGATCACGGCACGTGTTCCCCCTTCGCGCGCCACCATCTGATCCCGACTCCACTATGCTTCTTCCTCCCCCGTTCCCCGTTCTCGCCCCGTTCACGCCCGGAAGTTGTTCGACTTAATGCCACCCCGGCCTCCCACGCCACGCCGGTCCCCGCTCAGCCCCATCGACACCGCTAACCGCCAATTCATGGACGGCCAACCACGCCGCCCCTCGCCGCTCCTTTTCCCCTCCCTCTCCTCCTTTTGATCGAAGACCAAGTCGACGAGATCCTCTTCTGAATCTCCCTCTCTCTCTTTCTCAATCATTTCCGCCCCGCACCGCTCCTCCCACGCGAGGACTCCAAACTCCACCTTCGGATACACCGACTACCGCCGCTCAATTCATCCCCGCCGTCGGTTAAATCCCACCGTGTGAGAAATCTTCACTGCGGCACCAATTCCTCGCCTCTCTCCCCTCAATCATTGAGCTCCATTATTGGAAGTGCTAGCCGAGCTCCTCCTTGCCTATAAATACCCATCAAAAACCCCTTGTCCTTCCTCTAGCTTCTGCTCCATTGAGCGCCGCCAGTCCCGCATCGCCTTCTGAAGCCAACCACCGCTGTCGCCATTCAACTGCCTCGGGGTATCTCTCATTGAAGCTGTGCACCGTGGACCGTGCCTCCCTGGCTCTGTTCACTCTTCCTCGCCGGTTCTCGTGCACCAAGGACATCAAATCCCCCTCGTTCCTGTTTCCATCTCCTCCTCGTCACAAGACCGCCGCCACCGAACCGCTCCTCGTTGGTAAGCTCAGCCAATACCCCTCATTTACGCCCACCTGAACGGGAATTAGGAATGTGCGGACCTCAGGATGGCCCGGCTCTCACCGTAGTCATGGCCCTCCACCGTACACCGATCTTTCCCCTTCTCTTCCCTCACCGCCAACCGCCGTCGAGCTTCCATACCCTAATCGGAGCCTCTCACAATCATCGCCATGATCTCCTCCTCCTGCTGGTGCAGCCGCTCGTTTCCGTTCGCCACCGCTCGCCGAAAGGCTTCGCGGCGCCGTCGGCCGTCGGATCCCACGTCTCCCCCTCACTCCTGTGTGCGCCGGGGAAGACGAGCCACATTGACGCCCGCTCAGCGCTGCCCGGGCCCGTGTGCACTGAGTCAGCGGCTCACCCCTCCATGCCCATGTCCGGCCCACCGCACAGTGAGACACCGACAGGCGGGCCCAGTCGCTTTCATCCACCGTGAGCCGTCCCCGTGCACCACCCCACCATCCCCCTCTCCTTGCACTCTATCCATGGACCATGCACCTCCGACATCTGGGCCATCTCTCTCCGGTCTACCGTCAACCTGCATTGTGTAACCCCCTCACCTCACTGACAACCGGGCCCCACATCTCTCTCGCAGCCCACCAGTCATAAACCCCCTCCACTGACCTGTGGGCCACTAAGCCGTGTCCCCTCGGCCCACAATACAACCAACACTCCGCTCTCTCCCTGACACATGGGCCTAGGCTAGCAATGGGCCCCAGTTGTTAGTGACTCCCTGTGAGAATATTCTCGAGAATATACCCTCCAAATTCTAGAAATCCTTTTCATCTATTCCATAAATCCATTTAATCTTCAAAAAATCATATCATTTTATCCGTGACTTCGATTGACTCCATTCTAACTCCAGTAATTTTCTAAAATTGAGATCTATCTAATGACACTATTAGTAGTACTAAATACGACCTTTTTACTGGTCTTTGTGTAGATTTTTATGTGTTTGCACATAGTATCGGTCGTCGGAAATATCTTTTCGAAACGGATTTCGCGGCGATTTCTCGAAGACTCGTGAAGACCTTAGAGCAAGGCAAGTCACCTTTGAGCAATCGAGCCTATAATTGAAATTTAAATTATTTTGATTGCAAAACTTGCATCGATAGGCGTGCACTGATCTGTGCGGTCCCGTCTGCGAGTCAGATCGGTGGACCTTCCTAAACTTACTGCATATAAATCCTTCCTTGATGATTGAAATACCATGTTCCCTTGTAACCACCACTGCTGTGCCTCGGTATTCATGCACTATTGTGGGAGTACTGATGGTCGCCCCTTCAAACTTAAAATTTAAGAAACTTCTTAGGTAAAACTTGGTTTTACGAAACATTTAAAAAACCCGACACCTGGGTCGGTGCCTTGTGAAAGCAAAATGAGTTTCAAAAATGGAGATTCGTGACACAAGGCCGGTCCAGTGTGTGTGATGCCTGTGTGGTCACCTTAAGGACCGATTCCTTCGGAATTTCATCCGAGCATATGACAATACAACCACATGGGTGAATTGGGAAGCCCCTGGCTGAGTAACTAGCCTCTTAGGGATGTCTTGCATGCCATTGGACTGTGGATCATGTGGGAGGGCATTGGGGATGCCTCCTGGGTTCCTAGTACAGCATGGTCGTGGACCTACCCTGTGATTGGTCTCTAGGACTCCTCCAGTTGGCATGGGGTAACCTGGAATGGCTCGGGAAATGCCTTGTCGCGAAAACCTCTACGTCACCAAATCGTACCCAATCCATGCGAGCTGGTGACTAGAGTAAGTCGTGTCGTGTGGGTAAAGTGTACCCCCTCTGCAGAGGTTTAAACTATTTGAACAACCATGCCCACGGTCATGGACAGATGTGAGGTGATTCCTTAGCGTAGTTTTGTTTTACCCTGTTTGCAAAATGTGTGTGTGGTTTGGGAACCGTGGGAAGTAAGTGCCATCAAGGTCGCTGGAGGTCCGATGAAATGGCTTGGCTGTCGTGGACAGCAGGACTTGGGAAATCCGGAGAAAATGTTTTGGCTCTGAGAGCCGATTGATGTGAAGTTTTGAGATTGTGAAAACTGGAGAAATAAATATTGATACATTTTCACTCCAATCCGGCGAGACTCACCTTGCCCTTAAGAAGCATATACTAGTAGATTCTAAAAGAATTTAAATAAACTTGGTTATAAAATATCCAGCCTCTCTTTGAAGCCTGCAACAACCACCTAGCTTCCCCTGGCTTGTTAAGTACATAAGTACTCACCCTTGCTCTATATATATAGTTCTCCGCCGGGAGCTGAAACTGGAGTTGCAGTGAAGTGAAGAGTAGAGTTTCGTCCTGGTTTTCAGCTGCTGCCTGTGTGTTGGGACTTAGTCCGCTGTTCCGCTGCTGCCGTTGACTCTATGTTGTTCGTTGTTGTCTCCGGCTTGCTCCGAAGCTGCAACGTAAGTTAAGGTATATGTTTATATAATTATTTGAGGTTATGTAATGATGCATATCTGATTTTCGTAGATACCAGCGCAGTGTCCTGGGACTAGTATCGATATCGCGGTTCCACGGGGAAGCAGTATGCGTTGTTTTCCTGCGCCACGCCCTATTTGGTGCCGTTGTATGGCGGAGCCAAATCGGGGTGTGACACCACCCATCAAGTGTAATTCTTTTACTAGACATTAGAACGCATATTAGTGTATATACGAGTTTACCATACTGTAACCAACCACCCGTTCATTGTTTCCAAAATTTTTGGATCTGGAGATACAGGAGGCGGTGGCTCCCAGGCGGAGGAAGCGGCGGCGGCGGCATCAGGGATTTCTCTCGATAGCTGCAGCCTCTCGACGATGATGGCCACGTCACCTCCGGTAACAGCCATCCATGCATTCCCCTAATCCCTCTGATTTATTCATATCTGCACCGAGCGAAAAATAGGGTAGTGAGACGTCGACGGCGAGGTCGTTGACGCTGGATCAGTGAGGCGGCTATAAGAGGGACGTCAACGGTGCAGATCTAGGGGCGTGGCAACTAGTGGACGCCACGAGCAAGAGCAGCCGCCGACACAAGTAGGAGCATTAGCCGGTGCCTCTCCGAGCTGGATGACGCAAATCTGGTGATTCACACGTGTTATTGAGCTAGAATTTGGCCTTCCTTAGTTGCTTCAGCATACAGGCCTTCTCTTCCTCCAACTAAGTGGCAAGAAGGTGATCTGACACTACCGGTGGATGGACACCGAGAGCGGGGATCGGGACAGATCCCCTTTGAGGTTTGGCCAGGGAGGTGTAGTTCTCGAGCTTGCCTAGAAGGTGGAAAAGGATAGACACAGAGAGTTTAGACAGTTTCAAGCCGCATGGAGGCGTAATATCCTACTCCTATGTATGTTGTGTTATACTTAGTTTCTTGGTTGAGAATGCTCCCCCCTCCTCATGGTCTTGGACCTGCCCTTATATATCATGGGTGGTACCACAGTGACCGAACAGGAAGGATGGGCGCCAAGACTTATGCCCCATATTACAGCTAGGATACAACTAGGTTACAAGGTAGGCACACCCTACCGGGCGTGCTGCATAGTGCCAGTCGTCCTCCTCCAACGGGCCTTTCACCCTTTCAAGCTGGGCCCCCCTGAAGCAGATCCAGGGGGAGGCCGTGGGTGCCTGCCATGTACCCCAGGTGCAAGCCACGTGCCCTAGATGCCACCCACTCTCACTTGGGGGAGTTTTAGTGGAGAAAACATTGGTCATCATTGTCGTTCCGTGGCCCCACTTGTCAACGCCCAGGCGGAGTAGGCAAAAAAGTGGGGATAACAGGCATGCCATCTGTTGTCAAGCAGGCCGTTTGATAGCCCACGCCCCCTAACAGCCCGCACAGGACTTCGATTGACAGACAACATGGCCTGACCTATCTACCACACCGCACGCCCTAGCGGGTAGATATCTGTCACATCGCCCTTCTTTGAAAGGGCGCCCGAAGGACTAGGCATGGCAACGAGCCTCGTCTCAGCGCATTAAATGCACCGATGGCCATTGAACCCCCAAGCACATCCCTGCAGACCTGCATGGGTCACGGGTGCTTAGGGGTGCCCTTCTCGGGGCCGCTCGCCCAGAGTGGATCTGCACAAGGCCTTGGTGGTCACAGGTGCTCGGGGACGCCCTTCTCAGGGCTACCCGCACGGGGCAGATCTAGATAAGACCTTGGCTGGTGCTTGGTGCTGCGAGATCGGGACCCCGAGCTCTACTAACTACGCATTTGATCAGCCAAAATGCCTTGATTAGCTGCACCTATTGTCACACCCGGAATTCCATCCAAAATTCCAAACGCTTTCATGTGTATTTAACCCTTGTCCAGGAATCAGCTAAGGCACACAATAACAATGTTGATAACAAAGTACAAGTCTTTAACTAATAAGGAAACGAGTGTATAATTATTACAGAGGTAGATGGAACCTCTCAATCAATAAAATCTAAACAACGGAAAAGAAACTAGTGATGACGACGACTCCAAACTACACAAGCAGCTTGACCCGTACTCAGCCTAGTCCACTAGATCACCTTCATCACTATAGAACTCCTCCTCTGATGATTGATTATTGCAAGGTGAGTATATGAAATACTTAACAAGCCATACAGCAAATATGCAAGTGCACAGGATAAACAAAGCATGGCATAATAGAGCTCATTTGTATAAACAACATTTAACAAATCATTTTAAGAGAGTAATAAAACAAATAATCATTAAGCAATATTAGCCAACACTGTACCGCTCTCCCAAGCAGTACAGGCCCAACCACTCCCAACCTGGAGCTATCCAGGTAAACACAGTGGTGGCGGCAGCGAAGATCGACAGCGACTCAAGCGGCGGCGCGATGTGGCAGGAGATGACGGCGGCGGCGGCGCTCGAAACTTCCCGTGCTAGGGCTTTTCGCGACGTGGCGGGCTAGGGCAAAGACGGCGGCGGAAAGAGGAGGGGATGGGGCACTTTATACGGCCCCAGGATAGGCGAGATTGAGGCGGACACGGCAGCTAGGGTGGCGGCAAACTCAGGCCCGGCCATTTCCGAGAAGAGCTCGAGTCTGAGCTCAATACGACACTGATCTTGCTCCGGTTTTTGAGGGGAAAGGTAGAGGAGGATAAGGGAAGGAAATCCCCTCAACCAATTTGGAAAAAGATCAGGCGGAGAGGCTGGATTTCACACGGGAGTGGCGGCGGCTCGGGCATGGCCTCTGGCCGGAGGTTGGGAATGACCCCGACAGGTGGGGTCCACCTGTCAGCAGAAGAAAGAGAGAGAGGGAGAGAGGGAAGCGAGCTGCTGTTGGGCCTCCCGGCCGGCGCGGTAAGGGGATGAGGGGGAAGGCGCTGGGTCGAATTCGGCCCAGTGGCCAAGAGGGGATCTTCAGAAGGTTTTCTATTTCAATTATTCACTAAATTGCTATTTTATTTATTAAAAATACCTCCCTTGCTCAATTAATTCCCAGAAAAATCCAGGGGCTAAAAGAACAAGTGAAATATTTAATAAAAATTTATCTAGGCTATTTTTATATTGAAATTTGTTAAGGATTTTTATTAGGGTTTCTCTTTAAGCTTTTAAATAATTTGTAGAAATGCATTACAAAATGTATTATTAACTTAGATGATTTTTAGGATGTGACATCTATCTTGATGTTGCCATCAAGAGCTAGTTCAATCACCATGAGCTTCCTCCTCTGATCAATGGTTGCTCGGGCGTCGTTGCAGTTCCATGCTCTTCTCATTCTCCGGCTTCTTCCCGAGCCCGAGGGGGTGCATGGCCCTCCTAACGGATTTACGCCGGCCCCTGTGCTTGGGGGACAAGTGACATCGCACCTAGCTGCCCTGCGCCCGCGATGTGGGGAACCCTGGTTACCATATCACCGACAGACACCATAGCTAGTTTGTATACAAATGAAATAGATAATTATGTTTTTTTCAATTCCAATCATTCGTGTTCAACATCTACTTATTTATATTTTTATTTTACATGGTATTCAAAATGGGTTTTCTGCTAATATTTACTTTTTATTTTTAATTTAAGTGATATATTGATTAAACTGTAAAAATCAAATATTCTCATTTTCATTTGTTTCTTATTTTGGATTAAAAATATGAATGGTTGTTTTTTACACGAAGCTTTCTTTTAATATCGATAGTCCAAATTTTGAATGTTTATAAATTTTTATTTTGATGTGGACTTTTCCGGGTACGTATTTGATAGATGCACACTTTACATATTTTATTTATAATTAATTTATTCGTTTTCTAAATTTATAATAATTTTTGGATTTTACTTTAGAATTCGTATCGCAATCAAATGTCTAGTTTAATATTATTTTTTATTTTGAATTTCAAGTAATCTTGTATTGTGCTTTATATGGATTTTCCCTCAATATTATTTATATTTTATTCCAAATTTAATATATTTCTTATGGACTCTCTAATTTAATGTAGACCATTATAATCTAGAATGATGCTACAGTTAGTGATAAAAAATTTTTTCTTTTTCTGTGATTAATATGAGAATTTTTTGGCCTCCAGAGTAAGCTATTGTCTTCTTTTCGAGCCGGCTCTTAAAATTAGGTCCGCTTGCCTAGGACTTTATAGTCGCGATGATCAAGCCCGGTACACTATCCATGCACCACAACGGTGTTTGATTATTGCATGACGTATCAGTTCTAAATCTGATGTCATGCATGCCTTATAAGCTATTAAATATATGCAGATGTGACGTTACATATATGCATGACTTAAACGTGATAACCTTAAAATATAACGATTAGGCATAAAAGAATCTAAAAACGAAACTGTCCATGATGTATATAGATATCGGCAACGAAGCTAGAGAGAGCTATTGAAAATTAATCTTCTATACAATATTCATGTATATTTTTTTATTTAATTTCCACCTAATTTTTAACTAAAAAATATCTCTTGTTACCAATGTAAGAAAAATTAGGAATATCCTATTGTCTTTCTACAACCAACAAAAGCATTAAACTTTATTACTTAACAAAAATCTGATCATACTCCCTCCGTCTCTAAAAGAGTATTTTTTAAGCTAGTCAAATAGAGATTAAATATAAGATTAAAAGACTAATATGCCCTTAATTAATGTGGAGAGAAAATAAGGAGAAGGAGAAAAACAAAGATGAGAAGAGAGTACTATTGGTTAGATGGTTAGAACAATGAAGTTATATTAAAGATGTCTAGTGAACCCTCTCTAAAACATACTTTTTGTAAAACAAATTATTAACATAAAATAACAGTCTTTCAGGGACACACAGAATATTTGACTTGCCTCATTGCCATCGTACATGTGCATGGCTGCAATCACCTTTTGTTGTGCATGGAAGGGACATTAGTTGGGATGAGTTTAGTTGCCAGCTGCCAGCTCTCTTTTCGGGACATATGCGGCCCATTGATTCTTTTGAAAGATTGGGGATGGATAACTTCTGCAGGATTTTTTATTTTTTTGAACCTTTTTATTTTTTAAATTTTAAAACTAAATCCTCTTGAAATTTATTTTCAAATCTAAACCTTTTGGCCATACCACCTCACCTGATGTTACCAAATAACACTGCCACGCCATAAACAAAGGATGTGGTAATGTTCTTCTACCACGCCAGCTAACGTGATTACATCACGAGCGCTTAGCATGACAGTATTATTTAGCAAAAAGATCAGATTTAGAAATAAAATTTTAGAGGGTTTATTTTTAAAAATAAAAAATAATAAGGTTTAAATAATAAAAAAATTCCTTGTCTAGGGAAAAACATGTTTTAGCTGTCAGGCCTTGTCCGGCGAGAGTCCAAACAGAATTTTTGTTTCGTTGTCTACTATTTTTATGAAGTTTGAGTAGAATTTCTCTAGTAATTTTCTTTACTTATATATATTCAATCAATCTCAACCGGTAAATATAAGCCCACCATAATCTAACGATGTATTTTTTTTCCTTGTTCTTAAATGAACATGGTAATTTCTAGTTCTCCGGAGCAAATGTGATGCCATGAATATATTGTCCCCCGATACCACACGCTTACCAATAGGAGTATTCTCTTGCATTCGCCCAACGAAAGCCACAACCCATAATTAGTTTTGTTGATAACTGTCATAACCAAGCAGTTGTCGATAAAAAGTGGTGAGATTCGGAGAAAATTTTGCTAAAAAATAAATTTTAGTTTGCTTTTTTTACTTAGCCGGTTTATTGAATAGGTTCTAAATGTAAACCCGCTGATAAGGTCGATAACTATGACATATCTACGAGATATTATTGTCGTATTTTAAAACTTTGACCAGGACGTAGAGCCCTCTCCAAGCAATTGGTTGGCATTAGAGACTTGAAAATGAACTTGTGATTACTTATAGGATTAAAAAAATTGTTAATGGAACCACGTGACATGCATAAATCACTCGCATGTTGGCTAATATACATTTTATTTTTTTATTTTTAGATTTGCTATTTGTCAGCCGACCAAAATTACTTAGTGCATAGCCTAAACTTTTATAATTTGAAAAACTGCAACTTTAGTATAAAATTCAGTCTGAACTTTTGCTTTTCTTTGTTTTCCATTTAATGGATTAGTTTGGTGCATTTTTATGTTTATGTATATTATAATTTTTGTTTAATATTAGGAAGATCTACACAAAAGTACAATTTCTTTTAAAAATTAAGTTAGAAAATAATTAAGTTAGAACATTATTTGTCTGACCTTAAAAGAAATTGATATATAAGTTGTTGAATGTTGATCTAGTAATTAAAAAAGGGATTATCAGATAATTAAAAGGTCAGGCACATTTATAAGATTAAGTGCTACATATTGTACAAAGCAACTCCTTGCTGGATGCATGGATGAATTAACCATCGTCAAATATAGATGTAGAGTAATTACCTTTCAGTTCGATAATTCTTGATCTCATAGAACCATTCTAGTCGTCACGACATGCATGCAATCCTGAAAAAAAAAATAGCCTGCGAAGGTTGGTGACTGGTGAGGACCATACGCTTTGGTCGATTGCAGCAACGTGTCAGGAACTGGGGTGAGGCTAGGCAAATAGCTGAGCCAGGAGAGCAGGAGACGTTGTAAACTTGTAATGCCGTCAAATTAAGGCCAGCGAACCTTGCGTCTTATCTAGGGCGGGAGACGAAGAATGTACGAAAACTCAGAGGGAGCGTGAGATGTTTTTCCCCTTTTTGATTATGATTTCTTCGCACATGACCATGGACTCTCCAAACCGATCTGATCTCAGACATGAATAGGACTCTCGAACCCGATCTGATCTATGCAACCGATATATTCATAATATAAACAGTAGTTTCTATCATTGTGGGTCCTTTTTTTAAGAAGTCATGGATACAATCTACACCGTTATAATATAGATCCACCAAAATCTAACGGTATAGATTAATTTTTTTCCTCCGATTAACGTAGAAATTTCTAAGCCTCCAAAGCAAACGTGGTATCTCTTTTTAAAGCTTTCTTAATAATATAAAACTAGCAGGATGGTCCGCGTATTTACGTGGCTAGATTTGTTTTAAAAGTTATAGTATCTAATAATGTCATTCAAAATTGTAATAAATATTCACATATTTGTAAGTTGATAATACGTATTTCTATCTATTCACACAATCACACACTACCGAAATTTCTCTTGTTCGCCAACAATAGCAAGTTTATATCTTACTCAATCTCACTTATTTGATTCTTACTTCCTACAATTTGTCTCTATTTAACACTACTATAAAACAGTTCAATCGTACCGTCCTATCGTGCTGGTTAAGGAAAACCCGACACTGATAGGGGATTTCATGCCCACCCACCCGTCCAGTGTCCTTTACGGGTAAGAACCGGCACTGATGACACCATATCAGTATCGGTTCATTAGAAAAACCGATACTAATAGTATCAGTATCGGTTTATTAAAAAACTGACACTGATGTGTGGAATATCAGTGCTGAGTTTTTTAATGAACCAGCACTAATGGGTATTGAGCCAAGCTGATCAAACCGATAGATCAAATAGTTTAGCTAATCTAGACCAACTCCCCGTCTCTCTCCATCTCTCACTCTCTCCTGGCATCACCATCGACACCACCGCCGCCGTCGTGCCTCCTCCTCATCACCAGCCATCGCCATTGGGCCAGCTTGATATGGAGGTGGGCGAGGGGGGAAAGAAGGAGAAAATGGTGCCGGGGGGACAGAAGGAGAAGGCGGCGCTGAAGGGAATGGAGAAGCGGCACCGAGAGGGAAGAAGGAGAAGTTGGCACTGGGCCCGTCTCCCCGGCCTCCTCTCCTCTACTACTAGTCACCACCAGTGTTCACCAAACCGGCGGTTACCGCATGGTAACCGCTCAAACCGCCAGGGTATGGTTAGGGTAACCGGTGGTTTGGTTTAAGCAAATTTCAACCGAATTCAATTTTTTAAAAAAAATAAAAAAATCCAAAAAAATTCTAGTAGGTAGTACTTGAATTATGGATCACTATAGTGAAGAAAGTTTATAAAAATAATGAAATTTACTTCATATTTTGGAGCTCCATCAAAATTGAAAAAAATAAGAAATGGGTTGGGATATAATTTCTACTTTATTCAAGTATAAAAACGATAGCAAGGGTTATGCAAAAAAATATGCAATATTACATTGTTTTTCTAGAGATATCCACAATTTTTTCCTAAAATTTTCTACAATTTTTTAGAATTTTTACTATGTTTTACAATTTTTTTCATAATTTTTTCTTTTTAGCTTCAACATACCACAGTTATCGCGGCTTACCATACGGTAACCGTGACCTTACCATGAGATTTAAAAATTTTAAATTCAAATTTTTGGAGATGAAATTCATACGGTTTGGGGTGCTTACCGCGTAACCGCCATACCGTGGGGTTGGCGACTTTTGTGGCTCTCGCATATGGATCATGCAATGGCGGCGAGCTGTTGCACAAGGATCTAGCAACGGCGGTGGCTCTCACACATGGATCCAGTGGCAGCGGCTTTCGCACCTGGACCGGCAACGGTGCCGTCCCCTTCTCCCTTCTCCCTTCTCCCTGGAGAGGTGTGGTAGCGAGTATGATCTATGATGTAATACTACTGTTTTGGACTATTGTTTCTTGACAATGGGGATTGATTCAGAGTTCTGTTGAATGTGTAATACTAATAATGGATGAGTTGTTTTGGAGCTTGATAATAGGGATGAAATGTATTTGTGGATGAATGTTCTTGGGGATGAATCCCAAATCCAGCACTGGATTTTGTTTTGGTGCATGTGCATCGAAGCTCGGCTCGATTCGAGCCGGTTTTCTTTTTTTTGACTCGTAAAATTACATCAATGCCGGGTTCTTAAATCCATCACTGATAAATCTCCCTCATCAGTCCCGGACTCGTAGTGCCGGTTCATGAACTAGCTCTGATGCTCCATTGCAACCGGTACTGATGCCTGTTTCTGTAGTAGTGCAAGGGTGATTGAGAGCTAACATCTAGTCTCCTTATTTGTGAAAAAGTTTGTATGTTATAGAGAATATTTGATAGTTTATTTACTGATATGACATCCTATTAGTTTTTTTTCCTTCAAGAACTCGTGAAGTTTTTTGAGGATATAAGAAAATTTGTTAATTTTAGATCATAAAATTAAAAAGTCTAAATCAAACATCTCGTAGGTATGTTTCTCAACCACTTGAATCAAAATCAAATCTATCATCCATAATCGTTTGATATGAGGTAAGCATATATATATATATCGTGGTAATCTCTAGGCTTCAAAGCAAATGTCGTGCTTCCTTTCAAGGTTGTTTTAATAATAGAACAATTTTTTTTATCTCGTGTTGTGTTTTAAACAGACACTTCTCTCAATATTCCTTAATTTTTATTCTGAATTTTTGTTATTTATAAATTATCTTTCCTTATGGATTCTATTTTATTATTCTTCCCCTTCAACGTTATTTTATATGTATTATTATATATTTTAAATCTTACTTTTGGATATTTAAAGATTGTATTTTTTATGGACTATTCTTGGTATGTCATCTTTAATTATTTATTTTCTTATATTTTTATTCTGAATTTTCATGATTTTTAAATTTTATTTGGAATTATTATTGAAATCTAATTTTGGAATTTATTTTATTTTTATTATGAATTTTAATTAATCTTACTTTTTGATATTTATAGATTGTATTTTGCTATGAACTTTTCTTGGTATGTAGTCTGTACTTATTTAATTGTTTTATTATACATTTGTTTCGAATTTTAATGATCCTTTTGAAGTTTATTTGGAATTCGTATTGAAAATCCAATTTTGAAATTTATTTTATTTTTTATTCTGAATTTTAATTAATCTCGTGTTGTGTTCTAGATAAACTGTTCTTTTTTTATTATATTTTTATTCCGAATTTTTATGATTTTTAAAGTTTATTTGGAATTAGTATTGAAATACAATTTTAGAATTTATTTTATTTTTTATTCCTAATTTTAGTTAATCTTAATTTTGGATATTTATAGATTTTATTTTTGCTATGGACTATTCTTGGTACATAGTCTTTACTTATTTAATTGCTTTATTATATTTTTGTTTCGAATTTTAATAATCTTTTTGAAGTTTATTTGGAATTCATATTGAAAATCTAATTTCAGAATTTATTTTGTTTTTTATTTCGAATTTTAATTAATCTCATGTTGTGTTCTAGATGGACTGTTATTTTGATATTCCTTATTTTTATTCTAAATTTTAGTTGTTTCTAAATTGTATTCCTACTTGAACTCTTATTTTTTTCCTCCGATTAACATGGAAATTTTTAGACCTCCAGAGCAAACGTGGAAGGATCGAGATCGCCTGCCTTCGCTGTTTTGAAGTCACGCCGTGACATCAAGCCATATCAGCCGTTGAACCAATCCGGCGGCTAGCAGTGCACGCCTCTGCGCTGTCCAGCTGAGAGAAAGAAGCCCACAAGAGTTGTTTGGCCCAGCAAGAGAAACAGCGCAGCCGCGCGGGAGCGTAGCAGGATGGAGGGAAAATCTATCATATTAACTGTACCGTGGAGGGAAAAAAAAGCTATTCTTGCTCTGCTTTGGCGCCGGAAAATTTTGCCTCTTTCTTTTCTATGCCTTGCCTCTTCCCATTCTCCCTCTGGAAGAACACAACGTTGAGATGCAGCAAGGAGGAATGGAAGAAGATCCCGATGGACAACAACACCATGAATGCAGCAGGTGAACAATACGACCCCCCATGCTAGTCATTTCTGGAGCTAAGGCTCATTTTCAGATCGCTCGAGGCAAAATTGCGTTTTATCTGCACTGATAACCTGCTAATGATTTTCAGGCAGAACATACTTCCTGTTCAGGCACCTAAACTTGGGATGAGGTTTCGGGATGAGACAGAGGCTTGGAAATTTTGGAATACCTATGGAGGAAATATTGGTTTTGAGGTTAGAAAATGATATTCAAACATACAGAAGTGTGATGGGAAAGTTAGATCATGTAGATTTGTTTGCTCAAAAGAGGGTCATCGGAAACAAGATAAAAGAGATCATTTAGTGAAATGTCCACGAGCTCAAACTAGAACTGATTGTCCTGTAAGAATGAGCCTCCTACTGGACCGAGAGATAGGAGATTATAAAGTTTCTGATCTTGTTCTAGAACACAACCATGCTCTTTATTTACCAGAAACGTTCCACTTGATGTCATCACAAAGGAACATTTCAGATTTGCAAGCTTTTGAAATTGAAACAGCCGATGACTTCGGAATTGGTCCAAAAGCTGCACATGAGCTGGCTAGTCGCCAAGTTGGTGGATCTTTTAATCTTAGTCACCCGTCGTGATCACAAAAATTATTTGCGTACTAAGCGACAACGTGAAATGGAATATGGTCAGGCAGGGAGTATGTTAAAGTATTTTCAAGACAAAATTGCTGAGAGCCCTTCATTTCAGTATGCTTTGCAAATGGACTGTGATGAGCAAATAGCAAATATATTTTGGGCTGATGCTAAAATGATTGTTGACTATGCACATTTTGGTGATGTTGTCACTTTTGACACTACTTTTGAAACAAACAAAGAGTCTAGACCTTTTGGTGTCTTTATTGGATTCAATCATTTTAAAGAGACAGTAGTTTTTGGTGCAGCTCTTATGTATGATGAAATATTTGAATCCTTCAAGTGGTTGTTTGAGACCTTTGTAAAAGCACATAACGGCAAGCAACCTCGAACAATCTTTACTGACCAAGATAGTGCAATGATAAAGGCAATTGAAAAGGTGTTCATAGAGGCATGGCATGGATTATGCTCCTTCCATATAATGCAGAATGCTATCAAACATTTGCCTCATCGAGAGAATGATGGTTCAAATTTTCTATCTGATTTTTCTGCTTGCATGTTTGAATATGAAGACAAAGAAAAATTTGAACAAGAATTTAGCACCATAAGGAGCAAGATGCACAAGCACACTTGGTTAGATAGTATATACAAGTTTAAGGAAAAGTGGGCAGAATGTTACATGAAAGATGTGCATACATTGGGAATGCGAAGCACACAATTAAGTGAAAGTCTGAATAGTGACATGAAAGACCATTTCAAATCTGATTTTGATATGATTCGGTTCCTAAAGCATTTTGAAAGGGTAGTGCAAGGAAAAAGAGATAAAGAATTGGAATCATTATTTGAGAACAGGAAAAGGTTACCAAGAATTAAAATCAAGACACCTACATTGTTGCAGGCAAGCAAACTATATACGCCCATTATATTTGAAGCTTTCTAAGCTGAATATGAACGATCCACAGCAGCATGTGCTAGAGCATTGGATGGAGGTAATGAATATCTCGTGGCAATTGCAGATGAGAACTTGATATTTGAGGAGAAGTACAAAGTTATTGGAAATCCTTTGGAACAAACAGTTTTGTGTGGTTGTTCTCAATTTAATAGGGTTGGAATATTGTGTGCTCATGCTTTGAAAGTTCTTGATTTGATGAATATCAAATCACTGCCGGCACAATATGTGTTAAAGCGATGGACACGAGAAGCGCGCCATGGAGCTATACATGATAACCAAGGAAAAGGATAATCGAAAATCCAATGTTTGATGCTTTGCTTCGCTCTAAACACCTCTCACATAAATTTCTTAGCTTGGTGCAGCAAGCAGCCAGGTCACCAGAGTGCTGCTTGCTGATAGACAACACACTTGACATCCTCTCTAAGCAAGTTGAAGACAGAATGGATTCATTTAGAACTACTTCAGAGGATCAGTTTTTAGCCCATGTGGATGTTCAAGCACCAAATGAATCACTAAGTAATGCACGCTTGAAGAAGAAAAAAGTCCGTACAAAAGGTTCAAAGAGAAAAAGAACATGGCAAGACAATAGACGCAATGGGAAGAGAAAAACACAAAGTACAACTAGATTCCAAGAGGGAGAAACTGAGGTATATACTTTATAGTACTTGCTATATTTCTATCAATTTTCACTGTAATATTTGTTTTGAATTTCCTTTCCTTTATAGCAAAAAGTGGCTATGAATGATGGCGGGCAAACACAGATTACTATGACTTGTACTTCTGGAAACAACTTGAGTAATTTCACAGAATATGGAGTTATAAATAGCTTTACTCAGCTACTCATGGTAATTTTAGTCATCTAAAATTACAAATTTATATAGTGATTGTAGTGTTAATAAAACTTCGTATTGTTCCTCAACTTTGCAGCAACCATCTACCAAAGACCTTTGCACTGAAGACATATTTTAGTCAAGGAGCATGAAGTCCAGAGAATTACTTTTGTTTTGCCGTATTTTGAAATGGATGTATATATTGATATCCAAGGAGTTTGCTGTATTATGGTACTATTTTAGAGTTATATGGCACTGCCGTTGTTTATGTAATAGTCAGTTCTGCACTGTTCTAATTTTAGTTTAAGCATGCAGTAAGTTCCATCAATTAGCGCTTAGTAACAGACTGAATATTTTCTGCTAGAGTCATATGTTGATTTCCTGGGTTGAGTTATTTCCACAGGATTTGTTTGTTGGGCCAGCCAAACTGAATTTGTTGGGCTTTCCTTCAGCGTTCCCTTAGTATGGGCACCGGTGTGCACTGCCAACCGCTGGATTAGTTCAACGGCCGATACAGCCTGATGGCACAGCGTAAATTCAAAACAGCGAAGGCAGGCGATCTCGATCTGTGAACATGGGGTCTTCTTTCAAAGCTATCTTAATAATATACTACCTCTATTCTAAAATATAGGCATTCCTGCATATTTTTTAAAATGAATCTAAACAGAGAGATATCTAGATATATTTTAAAAAATACACAAAAATACTTATATTTTGGAACGAAGGGAATAATAAATACATAGATAGATGATTTGCCAACGACAACATACGAGTTCGTACTATTCTAGTTTCCCATTCCTGCTATTTTAATTAGTTGCATAGGAATATGTCGCATATGCTATTTTCCTAACATAATAAGATCATCGATAATTCATAAACGACAGAGCCACCTTCTTGGCTGATCGGGCGCCCTCCGTCGCTCTGCTGCCAGCGCTGCTGTTGTCCTCTCATCGACAACACATGCAAAAAAATTATCGATCAAACCATAGACGTTCTTCGTCGTCCACGCGGTGACCGTCCGGCATCACTGACGTCCATAGCTAATGAGGTGAGCCGCTGCAAGCTCAAACTGGTTAATGTGTACCCGTCTTGGTAAGCCTTTTTTTTAGTACTGGTCATGGTCATCTTTATTTTTAATACCCGTCTTGCTCAGCTTTTGGAACAGAGTAACCGAGTCTCCTGTGTTACTTGTGTACAAACGGAAAATACGACGAGCTCAAACTGTTCTAAAGCCTAAACTCTCACCATCACATAAATGGTCAAACAAACCAGAACAACGCTTGCATTCTTCACAAGCACAAAAAGTACGCAACGAGGAAAGGCACAACAACATTATGGTATTTTCGAACAAACATTTATGGACCGGGCTGAGGCTCCGGATATGAAGGCGACGGACGCGTAACACACTGTAGTAGCCAATTCTGTTTGGGCTAGAAAGAGAAAGAGACTAGTACGCGAGCCCGTTCTTGGTTGGGCCGGGACACGGGAAGGGATGGTGAGGTACAGCTCTAGCTCTCTCGATGAAGAAAATAAACAGGAGAGAGACTAATAGTGGTGATTTGGTCCAAAAATTTTATAAAATGTATACTATAGAATACCTCAATAGTACCGGTTGAGAAGGCTCATTAGTGTCGGTCTTCCAACCGGCACTATAAGGAGGGCATTAGTATTGGTTCCTAGACCCGACACTGATTCACGTCCATAAGCAAAAAAAAAAAGACTCAGAGGCCTGAGCTCGACGACGGGGCTAGTAGTAGGCATCGCTAGCAGAGGGAAGACGCCAGTGTTGCTGAGAAAAGACTCTACTGAAGGAGGCTGCCGCTGCGAGGGGAAGACCTGGCGAAGGAGGGCGCAACTGCGAGGGGGAAGACACCAGCGAGGAGACAACGAGAGGGGAGAGAGGGCCAGGGAAAGAGAGCAATGGAGAGAGAGAGATCTAGAGAGGGTTGGGGAGGGAGAGCGACGGAGGGGAGACTTATGGGCCCAGGGAGAGAGCGCTTCGGGGAGATAGACGGGTGAGTACCCCGAGCATTGCTCGACCCGGTATTAATAATTCTTTCAGTGTATAGCACCGGTTCACGTAATAAACCGACACTAATGTGCGATCATCGGTGCCGGTTTTTCTTCTCCCAATGTGTGCATGCGTGGGTCCGAAGGGGCGAAAAACCCTATCAATGTCGGTTTTTAGCTAACCGACACTAATAGGGTGTTAGAATGAGGAGTTCTATAGTAGTGAGGATAAATAATGGCTATGAAATTATAATGCATAGCTCCAAATAGGTGAATAGTGATGGCATATTTCATAACCGTGAAAGTTATAATGACATATGTTAGAGTGCGCAGTCCGGCCCACCAACCGTGGGCAACCCACGTCATATTGGGCCTATTACCCCATAGGCCCAATCGGAACCACAACTTTAGGTCTTAGGTCTACACAACCCAAAAAATCAGTCTGATAGATGAGGATTGCCCCCACCTTCTATGTTGTGCTCTCTCATCATCAATTACCACTATGGGACAAAACCCAACAATCTCTCCCGTCACACATCGGGCCTAACAATCTTCCCCGTCACATTAACCCATGTGACCCCAAAGACTTGTTCCGGGCTTAGCCTAACAATCTCTCCTGTCACATATCAGGACTTCTTCTAGGCCTAGCCCAACAAGTGCTCTAATACCACTTGTTATAAAAATTAGCCGATATAACGGGACGATGACTAGCCTATCCGATCTTATCAATCATTGATGAACACAGACAAGCTAGATAACGACATAGTAACACACAATATTTGTTAACGTAGTTCAGCTGAAGCCTAATCCTCGGAGCTCTGATTATAAGCGCTATATTATCGTCACCATCTCTAACAAATTTGGCTTGTCTTCTTTGCAGCTTCACCCTCTCTCCAGTCATCCTCCTGAAAACCTAAAATCTCATAGCCACGGCTGACTGACGATCTCCTGTCGATGCACGATGAAACCATCGGCTCTAATGTCCAATCGTAGCCACAACTTTAGGTTCTAGATCTACACAATCCAAAAGATTAGTCTTATAAGTAAGGACCACTCCCACCTTTTAAGCTATGTACCCCATTATTAATTATCGATGTGAGACTAAACCCAACATGTATCTAATTAATCCATAGTCAGCTTTGGTTAAAAGGTGCTCCTATGGGCCAAACTAGGCAGGTACAGCAGTCTTTGTGCTGCGTGAAGCTGCAGCATTTTCTGTTTTTTCCCTTTTTTTTCTCCCCTTCTCCAAAGCTGGAGGTTTTTACATGCAAATCATGCTGAATTAAGCACCAGATCCACCAAACACATGCCATCTCACGTTTGGAGTGATCAGCTCAGCATCCTAATAGAAAATGAAAAGAACGGCTCAACTGAATTCCGGTAACTCCGGACTATTTCAGTGAGCTAATAAATGCAGAAATAAAATGCAGGATGCAACTAAAACAAACTAAAAGCACTGCGCACAAGACTACAATATTGCCATCAGCACTGCATACATATAGATGCAATACATGTCCAACATGACACGCGGAAGAGGAAGAACATGAAGGCCCCCCTTCGTCATCTTTATTCCATAGTAGAAGCAGCCGTAGTAGAAATACTTCCTAAGTAGCATGAGGAGCAACAACATCAACGAGCAGCACCTACAACCCTTGATCCTTGGCTATTCACAGATTGATTGAGCGTGAAAGTAATACGATTGCTGTGTTCGTCCACTTCTCTTTTCAGTTCTTCCAGATTCTGTGGGTTGCATGTTCCCCCATTGAGTTTGAGGTGTGTCAGACTCTCCAGCCTATGGATCCTTGAAAGCTCCTCCATGTGAGTGAAGGACCAAACTATGTTTTCAAGGTTATTAGGGTCTTCATAACTATTATCACCAAAGGTGAGGCTGACAATAATATCATCTTCAATGACAAGATCCATGAGATTCTCAAACTTCACAAACCTGAGAGCGCCTTCTGCGAATGAATGGTAGCAAAGCCTGAGATAGCGTAGGCCTTTGAGCATGCTAAGTACATCGAGGGCATGCTGGTTCAAAAAGGTGTCACGTAGAGTTATCTTGGCAAGGTGATGGAGCTCCTTGATCCTGGGAGGCAACCTGCTTCTGATGCTGCAGATGTGTAGGCTCTCCAGAAGCTTTGGGGGTCTCAGTAAAATAACATCAATAGAATCCCAGTTACCAGGTGGATCCATTCGGATTGACAAGGACCGAAGGCATCTGTGGAGTTTGTCAACCTGAAGGAACAGATCTTTCAAGCTAGCTTTCTTACCAGACAGAACCACACCCAGCTTCTTCAGGTGCTCGAGTTTGTCACCAATGTTGTTCAGTTCTTTAGCACTGTTGGAAACCTTGACACGGGACAATATCTCCATCTTTTCCATAGTTGCAACAGCATGAGGCACGCAAACTGTGGAGAATGATTCCTTGGACTTGACAATGTCTTCACCTGGGCAGTCAATAATGCAACCAGCAAGCAGATGCTTTAGCATTGGCAGCGCCGTGTGGAACACCTGTACCCTTGTTCCTCGGATGTCAAGTGTCTCTAAGAGCTTCAGCTGACCTATTTGCTTGGGTAGTTGCGCAACACCTGTGTTCCGGAGACTTAGATACTTGAGTTTGTGAATCTTGCATACGGTATGGAGGTCGTTTGCCTTGAGGCCCTTGCGACCTTCCAAATCAAGTACTGTCAGCAGCAACCTTGAAGTGCTGGAAAGTGAGTTCAAGAACCTTGTGATAGTAGAGTTAGCCGGATGGAGTTGCATGCCATTCCGGATTGAGTAGAGGAGATCCAAGTCAAGTGGCAACTGGTTGTTGAGCAATAGATCCTCAACTGTCGAAGACTCCCTGTCGATCAAGTCAGCAACCACAGAATGCACGATGCAGCTCTTTACCTTACGTGCACCACTGAGTCCAGAAGGAACAATAAGCTTCTGTCTGAGCATCGCTTCGAAACAGTGCTCGGCTTCATCCTCTGCGCTTGATTGGTCCACTTGGGTTATCAAGCCCTGGGCAACCCATCGTCTTAGTAAACTTGCCCTTCGGACGCCGCTGGGCATGCTGATTCCGCGGGTGAAAACAGTTGAATACCATAAGCAGTTCTTGTAATTATTTGGCAGTGCTTGGTAGCAGAAGGCCATTATTCGGTCCTGTCTCCCATGATCTGTAGATTCGTTACCAAGGCTTGTATTCAGCAACTTCAGTTGGTGTTCCGTCGTGTCAGGATTGTAGTAGAGAGCATGTAGGAGCATCTTCATACAGAAGACATCGGGGCAGCACTGTGCGAGGATATTGCGCAGAATTCCTTCCAAGTGCCCTTCGTTGTATTTGCGGGGAAGCAGGGCGAAGGCCTTGTTGAGGTAGATATCAACGAGAGAGTAGATTACCGGAGGCCCATCTTTGGCAGAGTCAGAGCAATATTTTGCCATCTTACTATCGTTTGTGCAGAGTACTAATGCACAATCAGAGCAGCCCGTCGAGCTCAGCAATTCCAGGACCTGAGGCCATAACACTGGGTAATTCAAACCGGAAAGAACAAGCAGCACATTGTTACCATTCAATTTATCAGCAAGCCTCTCCCTGTCTTCCTCCTCATTGTCCGTCTCAGGAATATCATTCGTCTCTCTCAGCTTGTCAACCATGGCCTTTGTAATCTCCGAGAGAATCGGAGGCCGATGGACAGAAACGTGGAGCTCCTGGCTCCACAGGTGTCTCCAGCGTCTCCTGTAACGTTTGAGCACAATCTCTCCAACAGCAGCTTCATCCATGCCGTCTTGTACACTGATTATGACGACCCTGATATGCTGCTGCTGCTGCTTGTCGCCGCCTCCCGATTGTGGAGGCGGAGGCAGCGGTGGCTGCTCCTTGTCGTCGTGCTTATCGCCGCCTTCCGACTGCAGCGGCTGCTGCAACTTGATGCCACCTCCCAACTGCGGAAGCGGTGGCTGCTCCTTGTCGCCACCATCTGACTGTGACGACGGTGGCTGGTCGTTGTCGTCGTGCTTGTCACCACCGTTCGACTGGGGCAGCGGCTGCTGCTTGTCATCGCAGTTCGACTGGGGTGGGGCCTGCTGCTCGACCCAGCCTCCCGACTGTGGAGGCGATGGCTGGTCCTTGTTGCCGCCGTCCGACTGTGGCTGCTGCTTGTCATCATCGTTCAACTGCGCCGGTGGCTTTACCTCGCTGTAACAGTCTTGTGTGAACGGCTTGAGTCGCGAGAGAGCCTCATCCACGCTGCTGTAGTTGCCAAACCAGCCGTCATCGAGTATGGCACGCCGGGAAGGATTGTTAGAGCTGCCTACATAGGCGCGCCTCTGGTTAGGCACACTAGCATCCCTGGGCTCCGTTGTGGTGGTCGCATTGATGGGCTGGGGATGAGCAACGCTGGCAATGCCATACCTCGCCTGCCGCTCGCTGATTTCACGGGCCCGGATCTTGAGCTCACGGATCCGGGTGATGACCCGGTGGCGAGCTACCATTGCCCAGGGCAGCCAACCACAGCGCCCGCTACCGGACTGCGTGTAGAGCTCGACGCAGTTTCTGGAGTCGAAGGCGAGCTCCATGACCTGCTTCATCCATGGGCGGAGCTGGTAATCACCGGCACTCCCCTTGTTCGCCACGAGGTGGCGGAGCACGTTATTCATGCTCTCCATCTCTTGCATGATGAACTGCAGGTCCTCACGGACGCCACCGAGCAGCCGGGCCTCATCTTGGATGAGGCCCAGCACCAAGTTGACGGCGCCAAATGCGACGTCGGCCATCTCTTCTTCTTAGCTCTAGCTAGCTTATCAATATGATCCGCCTAACCCGACGATACAGCAGCAGGCAGCTGGTGGTAGCTGCTACCATCTGGCCATGGCATGCAACGGGAGTAAGCAGCAGGAAGCAATTCCCACGGTTGACAACCTTCTGGCAGCACAAATCAGGATTGCTTTTGTTTCTTTGTCAGCAAGATACAATGCATGTTTCAACATTCGAGCCTACATGCCATTGGAGCCCAGCCATATTATCTTGTTGTAAGTTCCTTGTGCTATTGCCTGAATCTTCTCTGCCCGTTTTGCAAGAATTTACAAGAATCTTACGCTTTGCTTGTGACCTGCAAAAGAGCCCATAACTAGTGTTGTAAACAATTTGGATGGCATCTAGCAGCTGCCTGCCCCTGAAGCAAAGCAGCATCAATTCCTTGCTCTCCAGACCAGCATACATCTGAAACACTCAACAGATAGCTAGTCCTGTCCTGTATGGATATCTTCAGTTGGAGGCAGAATCTTGGAATTTGATTTTATGCTGGGATCAGAGTATTCTTTCTTCCAGCATTAATCAAATTTCATCTGTATCTGTTGATAGCTCGCTCACTCCTTCTCTGTCTCAAGCTCCTCTCATAAAAGGGAAAAGGATTATGCTAGCACTCTTTAGCTGTACCTTCTGTGAGGGAAGAGGCATCTTCGCTCTTCTCTAGCCACTGAAATGTCCACACAAGATGGAGAAGCATTTTCTCTATTAGCACCTCCTTGTGATTTTACCTTGGATCTAAGAACAAGCATCTCAAGAAGGGGAGCACTCCACGCTAACTGACAGCGCAACCGTTGCCACTAATGTGCTGATTACCGAACAGCTCAGTCCTGTTATTAACACTAAGCTGAGTTGGTTTCTTCATTTTCATAGCTTGTACATTGACACTGTAGTACTGCACCATGAGGTTTTTTTCCATCCGTTGAAGGATCTACAACCTAAAATCACAAATTCATGTGTATACAATAATCAAACAGCTAGATTCACCGATTTCCAATTTTCCCCCAATCAACTGGAGGACAAGAAGAGAGTCTAATGTACTTATGTAGATTGTTGAATACCTACCTTCCTCTTAGATACTCCATCTCCATGCCTCGGGTAGCGGCCTGCGCCATGGGCACGGGGCGGTAGGAGGACCGACGACGGGAGGATGGGAGGGGGGCCACCTCTATCTCGCTGGGCCGGCGGAGGCCGGCGGTGTGGAGGCATGGAGCAGGACTGCAGGAGCGGGCGACGGCGGCCGGCGAGCCCTGAAGGCCTGCATGCGTGGATGGGTGGATGGAGTGTAGAGCTAAGGGGCGTGACGCCGGGCTCGCCGTCAGTCACGGGCCTCCCATGAGGCCAGCAAAACTATAGGGGACAGAATTCAAATTTGCATTCGCCATCCTGGGGGAGGGCGGTTTTTAGCCATTCGCCGCCCTAAGGAGGGCGGTTTTTAGCCCTCCCCTATAAAATCCCTTCGCGCATTCGCCCGCGCGTCATTTTCCCCTTCCGCCTCCAGCGTTCGTCCGATAGAGCTGAGGCAAAGGAGGAGCAGTACAACGGCGAAGCCCTTGTGGATTTTTAAGCCGAACCCAGGTATTTTTTGCTCTCCCTCCATCATGTAATCAATTTTTTAGACAAGTGTTAATTAGTACTAGACGCGTAGTGTAATACCCGACATAATATGAAAATATTAGCGGTTTGGCATAACCATCATTAGTGTTAAATTTATTTGACCGTACTAGAAGAACATAGCGGACAGGTAGTAAATTGTAGATATTTTAGAAATAAATATACTCCGCCATGGATCCGTTGGTATATACGTCATTTTGACACGTTAGATAAACCTAGCGTATAACTTTATTAGCGCCGCTGGGTTAGTTTGTAAAATGTAGAAACGATAATGGTTTGACTCATACCTATAGCCTTTTTATGGAACGAATATTGATTAGTACAGATTAATAACTGTAGTGAAAAAAATCTTTTTTGTCAACAGAAATGGCAAAATAGAGTTGCATTCGCGATATATCACGGTGAAGAAAATGTCAGAGAAGGACAATATGGGGTAGATTTATCGGAGTTCAATGTAACACAAAAGGGAATTATAGCTCCAGCTGAGAGAATTTTTTTGGAGTTTACAATTGGTTAATGAGGGATTCGGAGTAGATCATCAAGTAATGCAATTACGGTGTACACACTGGTTAGCTGGGCTGTGGAAGGTTTTTGGTGGGAATTGATGCAATAGATTCGACGGCCAGCTGGTTTTTTTTTTGTGGAAAGTGCACCTGCAGCGAGGATGGGCACCTAGCATCCTAGTGGTAGTGCATGACACGGTCAGCATTGATCAGGCTGGTCCAAGTACAGCGGAAGAGCCCGATGAAACAGGGGAGCAAAATGAGACAGAAGACGAGGGTGCCGAAGAGGAAGGAGGCCAAGAAGACATGGACCGGGGGTTTTGCAGATGAAGGAAGAGACACCCAGGTCTAATACAGGAGATGGAAATTGAAGACTCAGAACTTGAGCATGTGGAGGATGATGATTCTTCGGAGGACGATATATACCCGGCAGAATGGGACAACGAGAACTTCTCCGGACTCGTTGTCTTAGAGGGGCACATCGTGCCATGGGAGTATCGGCAGAATGAAGTGGTGCAAGGCGCTAGATACGCCGAAAAAGTACAGTTGACAGAGGCTTTGAAGATGTGGGCGGTGTCACTTGGGAGGGAGTTCTGGGTATCAAAGGCCACCAGATCAGTGTACGAAGTGAAGTGTGCAAGTTCAAGCGATGGATATCCATGGAGGATGTACGCATCCAGGAAGAAATATGACTACTATTGGTCCGTGTCAATCGTGACGGAGCACAACTGCCATCTTCCGGGTGTTCAGAAGTACCACAGGAACATATCATCTGTATTCATCGCTTCAGAGCTGTATTATGCTGTTGTAGAGAATCTCCGGTTCGAGCCCAAGGCAATTATCAGGCACATCGAGGAGAAGTACAAGTACACCATTAACGGTCCGATAGGGGTATTCGGACGGTCCGATCCCTAGACGGACGGTCCGATCTGGGGCAACAGTCAGTCCGATCAACGGTCCAATCCGGGGGCAACAGTCCGATTGTGCGTATTCGGATGGCCATCCCTGGGCGATGGTCCGATCTTGGGCAATGGTCCAGTCCGATCAACGGTCCGATTCGAGGGCAACGTCCGATCGGAGGGATTCGACGTCTGATACCTAAGCGGACGGTCCAATCCGGCGGGCAAGGTCCGATCCGGGATTCAGACGATCCGATCCCTGTGCGGACGTCCGTTTCGCTAAAATGCATCGCCGGCCTGGGGGACGCGGCGAATGGCATTCGCCCCGTCCCCCAGCGGCAACGCCACGTGGCCCCGCCGGCTAACGGCGGCCCACGCCGTTAGCCCCCCTGACGGCCAGGCCATTCGCCGCCCTGGGCCACGGCGGTTTTTAAATACCGTCCTGGCCCACGGCGGCAAGAGGTATTTCTGCAAAAAAAAGAAAATTAAAAATTAGTTTTGTAAATTAAAAAATTAAATTAGTAACAGTAAAAAACTCCATAATTTGGTTACTGGGCCAATTAATTGCTTTAGTTGGAACAATTGGGCCTATTGTTTCTTGTTCACAAGTACATCTATGTCAGCACTTACGTAGATGCCACATAAATTAGCACGGGTTGACCCAATCAACATACCACATAGAACGAAATCAGAGTACAAATCATCCAAGGAGATAAATTGATATGGTTTCAATAGTTGGTGAAGGTGGCGTGCCTAGTTTTATGGTTGAGAAAGAAAAATAGAGACTCAGGCTATGGTTAAGGGAGGTAATATAGATATTTTCTAGTCAAAATCCCGTTTGGTAGCGATTGACCTAATCTGAAAGCGTGGGCCGAAATTAACCATCTCCATGAGAAATGTAGTACCACATTAAACCCAATTTGGCACCGCGGAACAATGGAGCCTAGAAGCCCGGCTACACAAATAAAGCCCAGCTACACAGATAAAGCGGCCACGAGGACCTAATCTGGAGTAGCTTTGCTCATGGTTCCCCCAAGCTAGAGTAGTGCACCGACACGGCTGTGAGCCTGCCGGCATACTGGTTGATGGATTCGTCATTGGCCATGCGCATGTTGTCTAAGTCGCTCTTCAACGTCTATAGGCGTGCGTCCCGAATTCAGTCCCTCGCCATCTGCCTCTTCGCCACTTGCATGAGGAGATCCTTCTAGGGCGTCTGGATCAAGTGGGACTTAGCCTTCGCGACCTTCTTCGTGTCGACAGCTGCTCTGGCTGTCGGCTCGATCGCCTATCATATACCTTGATCTTCTATCATCTTCTACACCCGTTTCGTCCAATTGGTGTAGTTCGTCGTTGTCAGTAGAGGGTAGAGGAAGGCACTCCCGTTGCTCCCCTCACCTGAGTCTCCCGGCACGATTGACATCGCTTTGATACTATTTGCTAGTGCAAGACATCGATTGAACACCTTGGCAGCGCACTGTAGCTAATCCGGCAAAAGTAGAAACTAAGCTGCAGAATAGCAGAATGAAGAACAGAGTATGCAAAGAGATTTGTGGGTCAGTTTTCTGAGTTTTCCTTGAACAAAATGCGGGAACTTACAAACTGTAAAAGTGCCTACTTGCTACTTAAAAATTGCATCTAACAAACTCAAAGAATCCGACACTACGACGTGCCATCCCACGCCGTAGATATTCCCGGTCTCCACTCTACGCACGCCGCGCATATTCAGCGCCCACATACGGACGCCACGGTCGACACAGTCACCATCTCCTGCAGATCGCCACGCCGATCGTGCATGCCGCAACTAACTCCTACTGAATTCCCACTCCAGCCGTTGTCACCCGCCACCGCCCGGAGCGCCATGGGGCCACACCGAGGAGTAAACAGCAACATCGACGGCTCGAAGAGCAGCGTGAGCTGCTTGAAGCATTTGGTGCATGGCGCGCACTGCGTCCATATGAGGTCGCTGCCGGTGTCGATGATGGCTGGGAAGGTGAGCGGTGGCGTTCCCGTGGACAGGTTCATGTGGTACGATACCGCGCCGTTCTCGACGACCATTGCCTGGACGCTGACCGACGAGTTGGTGGCCTTGCCGGTGCGGTGCCATGCAGAGGAAAGCGATGCGGTGGCTGTCGCAGAAGTGCCGCTTCGAGTGTTGTTTGCCAGGAGAGTGGCGCGGAAGCCATGAGTATAGCAGCAGTGGCTGCCATGTTTCTTATGTCTCTCTAGTCTTCGTGGTGTTGGTTTGGTGAGGTTTAGTTGGTCTCATAAACACCATTCAACAACTTATAGTTGATCCCAGTTGCATTTGCACTTTCGCAAACTGCTATGGAGAATCACTTTCGCGTTTTCCGTTTCAAGAATTAATTTTAAAATATATTGTTTCTCTAATTTTTTTCATCAATATACTTGTTTTCATACTTTTTACAATAATATACCGGTGTGGCAGAGCAATTGCGATGTCAGAGCCATCGTGCAACACCACCCCTATAGCACCACGCAGTGTTGCACGATGTCTGAGCAACACCACGTATCGGCCGACGAAGCTACAGAAGCATGCATATGACATAGACCTTTTACAATGCTTGAAAGGTACCTCACGTATCTTTTAAATCAAGCAGTATCAACCGTTGATGTTTAAAGGGCAAATTAGGAATAGGAAATAAGCCAAACGGTTAAATTATTTCCCGCTGGGCAGCCGGAGGAGACGGCGGCGCACGCCGCGCCAGGGGCGTGGGGCGCAGCAAGGCGGTGGCTCGCGCGGGGAGCGGTGGGCAGCAGGAGCGGCGACCGGCGACGACGACTTGCGGCAACACGGCAACGGCGGGGAGGCCGAGGAGGCAGCGCACGGCGAAGCGGCGCTGACGGCAGTAGGGCGGCGGCAGAGGCAGGTGACGGCAAAACTCGGCTAGATGAGGGGAAAAGGAGAGAGAGGCACAGAGGTTCCAATGCGCTGCTCGCCCGCCGCCGGGTCGCCTGAGGCGCTGCTTGCCCGCCGCTCCACCGTTCCAGGCCGCTGCTCCTAACCGCCGAGGCCATTGCTCCACCGCCGAGTCACCGCCGAGGCTGCTGCGAGGCCGCTGCCGAGGTCGCCGAGGCCGAGCATGCTCGCCGCTGCCGCGGCCGCTGCTCGACCCACCGCCCGAGCCGCTGCTCTGCGCGCCCCACCGCCGCTCGCCCGGTCCGAGGTCGCCAAGGCTGCCGGCGTGGGCGCAGCAAGGGCGGCGGCTCGCGCGGGGAGGCGGTGGAGCAGAGCGGCGACCGGCGACGACTGCGGCAACACGGCAACGGGCGGGGGCGAGGAGCGGGGCGCACGACGGCGGCCTGGAGCGGTAGCAGGGCGGCGGGCAGGCAGGATGCGAGCTCGGGCTAGACGAGGGGAAATGAAAGAGAGAGGGCACAGGTTCCAATGCGCTTGCCACACTTTGGATTACCATTTTTAACCTTCCACCTTCAGTACCTGGCCCACACTTTGGATACCTTTTCATCAGTACCTTTTATTCTACTGTGTTAGATTAGAGACAATTAACGTCCTAATTAATCCAGCACCGGAGAAAGTCTCATGACATAATCATGTTATGTGCGGCAGCAGCGGTGCCGGTGTCACATGGAGAGGGAGCGACACTGCCGCACCATCACACCCCCTCCGTGTGACATCGGTATAGTTTTGTAAATATTTTTAAAAATAGTATATTCATGAAAAATTACGGGAACGGTATATTTTCAAAAACAGTTCAGGAAAAATGAATCACATTTTTTATACTTACTCCCTCCGTTCATGTTTACTAAGAGTTGATTAACTTTTACCATTATTTTTAAGCAACGTAAAATTCAAATATGTTTAAATGTAAGATGTTAGGGAAGTACTTGAGATTACAAATCTAATGGTACAACATTGATGCTAAATAATTAGATTATTTAAACAATATTGTTGATCAAAGTTTGTGAGTTCAAACTCAAAACTGACAATTATTTTTGAATGGAGTGGATATTTTTTTTATTTTGACCGAGACCATACACGTGCTAATTCAACTAAGATGTTAGTTTGTGTCAAATTTGTGTATGGTGATAGAATAGAACTTGGAATTATCACAGTATTAGAATCTAGAATAGAAGAAGAGTCGGGGAAGCGCATAGATGTGCTGACGAAGTCATAGGCGCTTAAGGGAAAAAACCGAATTTAATTTTGCTTCCAAGATCAGATCAGCGCTAATATTTGGAGGCAATCGCTTCGCCCGGCGTCGGTGATCAGTGAGGCGCTTCCGGAAACTAGCTCGCTATTTTCGTTGAGCCAGCAAACAAACAACTGTAAACACGGGAGGCAGTTATTTGAAGCATCCATCTTTTTTTTTTTAACAAAAACGCCCCCTAGGACATCTTATTATACCAGACAAGAAAGAACCAGGAGAGGAAAGACCGTGCTAAAAAAGAAACTACAATCAAAATTGACAAATCCTTTTTCTCGAACATATCCATCACAACCATGGGCACTCTTCTATGTCATTCCATACCTCCACCGAGTCTCCACCGAGTCAGCTCTCGGTGGAAGAAAGGACAAAAAGAGAAAATAAAATATGGAGAATCCCAATTACATAGTGATTTTTGAAGACCGCAATAGTCGTCCATCCCGAAGAACAAATCTATATAACCGCTGAAAAAATCGACAAGGACTCGCCCCAAGCACAAACTAGATCTGCTCATGTGCCACCATCCGTCGACACAAGCATCCATCTTAAATTACTTGCATTGGGAAATGGCGGCTCTTAGCAAGGTGGTTAACTTCTTTTCATTTTTCGAAGGAAAAAATCTGTTTTACTCTCTCGAACTATCTGCTAGAGCATTTAATCCCTTAAACTATTATTAGAATCTTTTACACCATGAACTATGGAAAACAACTCACTTTACTCTCTAGCGGTATTTCCCTTTTTTCTCTCTATATAAGTATCTTATTTTTTTAGAATTTTTTATCACGGTTTAGATAGGTTGGAAGCACCTCAAACTAATTTCCATATTTTAAAGTTCAAAGCAAACCATCATAAAAAAATTTTAAAAAAAATTAGGACTTTGGTAATGGTCTTATTTATGGCTTAAAAATTTTCGTCTTAACATTCGATTTGTATAAAGGGAAAAAGAAATATTATTAACAAACAAAGTGAACCGTTTTTAATAAATAATGGTTAAAATGAGCTAAAAATAATTTAGAAGTAATCTAATGAAATAATTCAAGAGAGTAAAATAGAAATTTCTTTTTCTATCATGGTGGCCTTACGGGCCCAATGTCCCTCGTAATCCATTTCCTTCCAACTACAACAGCCGTATGCGCTTGACAATTCTGCAGCAGTAGCACATCCGTGCCAATCCCTTTCCAGGCCAACTAGAATAGGCCACACGTCCATCAGCATCCTGTTCTGACCCAAATAAAAGCGCCCGCACGTGTCCTCTAGTCCCCCAATAATTAAAACAGGCGGCCCAGCCCACTACTACCGTCAGGCTCCTCTTCGTGAGAAACGTCGCGGCCGGCCAGCCGCCGCGAGACAACAAAACGCAATCGCAAGCATGGTGCTCGCCGGCAAGATCCTCACACTGAAGCTCCACAACACATCTTCCTCCCCCGTCCTACTCCATCCATCCCAAAATACTACTACTTCTAAGATTCAAATTTATCTCACAATACTACTTCTTCACCTAGTTCCCCATCTCAACCAATTATAATTTTTTTCTATTTAATTTCTTCATCTGTTTTCTCACCCTATCCAATCACAACCATTTCTTAACTCTAAACGTAATTTCTTTAAAAAATAAATAGCATAAGTTAAACTATTTTGAGACGGAAAGAGTAGTATTCTACAGCTCTGAGCTCTTCCATCTTGCAGCTGCTTGTTTTCTACAATATCAGATGTTGCTTTTGCACCCCACTTGGGGATTTTCAGGACGCAAGACTACGAGTGATATGATATGATGTAGGCCATATCACCGTATGGGTTAGTGCATTTGCAAGCACGGGTAGCCAAGTGGAGAAGTCAGAAGAGGATTGTCATAAACTGAGATGCATTTTTTGTATTTATTATGCCCCTGAGAGAGAGAGAGTACTCATTCTTTGCTAAGTCAATGAAAAAGATCAGTACCTACTGCTGCCATTCTTTTCAAACAACTTGTCCGATTAGAACTTAGAGCTGAAAGTCGTTGGAGAGCTCGGTCAATCAAGGGACACGGCACATAGAACGTCATCTACCAGAACTTCATAAACTATAATTCCAGAGGATGATGAAACAAGAGAAAGCCCTGTTGTCCGATGGTGTACAACAAACATCAAACGACACATCCGAGCATGTGCAATCATGGATGTAGCCAACGGACGGTAAAGATCACACTTTGGTGCAATCCGCCGGCGCGAAGGAGAACATCTCGCCGTCGAGATCGTAGAGCACGTGCATATCCATCTGCATCATGTTGCCTATGATGGAGATCGACAGGTCCTCACTGGCCGGGAGCACCAGCAGGCACTCCACCGCCACGCGGCCCCGCGAGTCTACCGCCACCGCGCCGAAGTAGCTCTCCCGTGGCACGGCGTACTCAGCTCCCCCGGCGAACCGCAGCACAAGCCTCGGCACGGCCGGCACCTCGCCGCCGCTGGTCCTGAAGCACAGGTCCAAGTCGAAGCGCGCGCCGTTCACCCTCGTCAGGTTAGCCATCTGCGACAGGAAGGCCCGCTTCACCATCGCGTAGCCCTCTTTGATGAGATAGGTGAGTGTTGTGCCGGAGTCCACGATTGTGCCGCCGCCGATGCCGGTCCGCGTGAAGGCGAACGTGCTGCTCGTGACCGGGAGGTCGGTCGAGCCGACGGTGATGCCGGTGAGGTTCACGTAGTAGTGCGAGGAGCGTCGCAGCGAAGGGTTTTTGAGGAGCGGCGTGGACTGGACCTCTGCGTCCGTCAGTTTGGCCATGGAGCCGAACAGTATCGGGCTGGCGCCGGCCGCCATGGAGGAGCGGAGGCAGTACGAGAACCGGCCGACGCCGAGTTGCGACACGAGGGACAGCGGACCGCGGCCAAGCCCCACGATGCCCGACGAGTTGTCCACGCCGTTCTCCGTGCTGCACCCAAACGCGACTTTGGAGAAAGTGTCGTCCCCCACCGTAAGCGTCTCGGTGGCGAGGTAGCCGGCGGTGTAGCCGAGGCCGTAGCGGTAGTCGTAGACGCAGCCGGTGGCGTTGCACGCGCGGGCGGAGGTCGGCAGGGACTGACAAAAGGCGCTGTTGCATGGGAGCTTGGAGAAGGTGGACGAGCTCGCTGGCTGCAAAACCGGCGCCGGCGAGGGCTCGGGGAAGCAATTGGTGCACGGGGCGCACTGCGTCCAGATAAGGTCGCTACCGGTGTCGACGATGAGCGGGAAGCTGAGCGGCGGCGTGCCGACGGAAAGGTTCATGTTGTACGCTCCCGCGCCGTTCTCAAGCTGTGCCTGGACGCTGACCGACGAGTTGGTGGTGGCCTTGCCGACTGCGGTGGCGGCGTAGGAGAGGAAAGCGTGGCGGTGGCTGTCGCGGCGGACCGCTGCGGAGTGTTTGCCGGGGGAGAGCTGGTGGATGGGAGTGAGAGTGGCGCGGAAGCCATGAAGGTCGCCGGCGAGAGTTATCGGCGAGAGGAGGAGGATGGTGAGGGCTAGAATAGCAGCAGTGGACGCCATGTTTCCTATGTGTTTCTTCTCTTTTTCGTCTTTTCGTGGTGTTGGTTTGATGAAGTTTAGTTGATCTTATAAACACCGTTCTGCTATTAAGAATCATTTTAATGTTATTACGTTAAAAAATATCGCTATCATGTATAGTGTTTCTTTTCTTTGTTACGGAGTACCTTCTTCCCTTTTGACTGGGTTAAAAAATATCAACCCACTTCGCTCCGTTTAAATAGCTAATAGTATTCAGTACAATTTCAAGTGTTTAGTGGGATGGACGAAGAGGAATCGATAAGGAGCCAAGCCCGGCTCCAAGTCGTCGTCACTGTTCTGGTTCTCTTGTTCCTTGCCTCCTGGAAGTGCATGCAGTATCTTTTGCTTTTGTAGTCCTCTCCTTTGGCATGCTTGGGTTTTGACTTGGTGAGTGTTTGAATCAGCCCATATGCTTAACTAGGTAGGCCCATGTCAGGATCCTTACATTGAAGGGCGTGGACCCCAAGTAACATCATGAAAAGACTATATAACTGGATGTACACGAGGTAGACCGAGTCATGGAATTGAAAATAGAGTGCAATTAGCTTATGTAAAGATGTACCTTACTTGGTGCGGTATAGAGTCCTATATAGATACTCCTGTGTAAATTAACATATAGTAGATAGGAAACCAAGTCATACTTAGACCGGTTACCTAATATATAACCTTGCCCCCGTGGTACGTAAGGGGAGCAGGATTCCGATCAAGAGATGAAACCACAAGCAGCAATAAGCATATACACCCAAAATGACACAGCCAACAGAGTAATACAATCTGGCGGTTCCAGTTCGCTAAACAGAAATAGGATATTACCTCTTGCCGAGTATTTGAACCTATCTAAATCTCATTGTCCTGTGTCACTATTAAACTCTAGATCTAATGCATAGTCCTAGTTTTATTATTACCGATCATAAACATCAATACTTATACCTCTATTAGGTCGTATTTCTTGACTTTTATTTCCGTCGCTTTTTACATATATAGGTACATACTTGGAAGTTTCAACATAACCAGTTTAATGTACTGTTTCCACATAGCTATCTTTAGCTATATTCATTAGAATGACAGCGTCTTTTAGTAAATTTATTTATCAATTAGAAAAGGAAATGTGACTATTATTTGGTTTTTGATTCGATCATGTGGACTATTGGACCTTAAGACTTGTACCGTATTTTGCAACTCGCCATGTCAACGCTAACTATTGGGGTGGTGGGGTCTCGAATAAAACCAAATAAATATTGAAACCATCACACCTTAAAAGCAGACTTGACATCACGAATGACAAATACGACACAAACCCAAAGTATTGAACTCGGAATAAATGAGATACTCAACAAAATAGTCTTACTAGTTCCCCCGAGGTATGTCCGTCAACCACTCGATGGTGATGACCAAGCGACTACATACCACAAAGGACTTGAACCCAAGCGGCTATTAAACAAATATCTTAATTGGCCCAAGCTCATACTCGTACTCAGCTAGCCCCCAAGAAATGTGACTAGCCTCGTACATTCGTCAAAGCATTGACATCCAAATAAAAGGTAGTACAAGTACAGATAGATAAACATAGAGTACGACTAACTATTACATAGGCCGACTGGCCAAATTATTTAAGTTCAGCGGAATGCATGTCTATCCGTCCCACATAGGCAAACCGACTAGGGGTAGTCCCCTAGTTAGAATCATCCTGAAAATCGGCGTCACCCGCAGAGCACTCAACATTATCGTACATCTCATCTGCATCAAAGTCTACACAAGACATAGACAAAACAAAGCAAGACTCAGTACTGGCAATGTCAAACCTACCATACATGCAAGCTATATTCAAAGGAAGGCTAATTGTAGGCTTATTTTGGCGTAAAACAAATTTTAGTTCGCAAGATTTTGCAATAGCAGTTATTGAAGCATTTAAATCATGTACATAAGTAGATCATTGTGGTCAACATAGTAATAACATAATACCATGCTTGCTGCCCTCCATGGCAACAAGCTAATAATCTCATCATCATATATCCATAAATAAAATAAATCATCCATCCATGTCCCATTTTCATAAATAAGTTCATAAATCATAAAACTATACTCAATAGGCACAACTATGTCGCTCTTGACCGTGAGCACGGCTAATTGATTAGTTTTAACTTTGCAGACTGCGTACACTTTACCCACACGACGTGAAATAGTAATCATGCAAAGCATGGCACATAACACCAATGGTACCCGATTTACTACTCATAACATAGCCTTTCCATTGCTCAAAACTTAGCCTTACATCAGCGACGGTAAGTAAGAATCCACCCTAGGCATGACCTAGAGTTGCTAGGTAGCAGGCCCTCGCTTTAAACCTAACACCGTGGTGGCAAACCATGTTGTTTTCCCACAAGTCACTACACCGTTGTATTGGACAAACTTAGACGCCTACACCATTATAGGTCACATAGATAGCTCCTCTGGATTAATACAACAATATAACCCATACTACTCCGGTCTACCAAAATGCAAGGCTAAATAATGAGCAACTTAGTGAGCTAAGGCCATCCCATACTAGCACATGTGATCGTACTATAAACATAAGAATATGACATTGAGTTCGGTCCTTAATCAACTCAGGCGAACACTCCCCCTATCGGTATACAACTAGCACCATATGTACACCACTTGCTGCCCAAGTCTTAAGACAGTTTTTCATCATTTTAATCCACAATTATTCAGAGGATGCACCTTTGTCCAGAAGTATAAAAATGCCCATTTTAAAGAGTATAAAGTGACCATAATATTATTTAGCAATTCTAGAAGCATGTCTAAGCATATAGGAGCATATTAATTATTTTGATATCCTTTTGAGCACTTGGACAGTACTCTAATTCCTTCTAGGGTTACAAACAGTAAGATAACAAGCATCAAAGGTGGAGCATGCAACAATTAGGTCATACCTACCATTTAACCACATTTCAAGTATTATACATTATAAATACACATGCATATTTGCAATTAAAACATTTATCCCCAAAACATAGGATCAATGTCACACCCCGCCCTGACACTACCTACAGTGACACTAGAGAGGATACGCCGCAAGAAATGGGCGTGAACCGACTACCACGAAACCGCAATATCGGTACCAGTCCAAGGAAACCTTGCTGGTACCCGTGATCAACGAAGATGTACCATAGCCGCTAACTAAGTATAATATACCTTTATAAGTTGCAACTTCGGGCAAGCCCTGAGCAGCAGTCTTCAAACAGAACAACAGCAGCGAAATGACAACGTAGCGAGAACTCAATCCACAAGCAACAACTTGGGATTAGGAAAGAAACCCTAAGTCTTTAGCTTCAACTTCACTTTTCCTGAAGGAGGAAAAAAGATAATGGATTGAGTACATACGTACTCAGCAAGTCACGGGAAAAGTGAATTATGCAGGCTACCAAGAAAGGCTGGGGTTTATTTTGCAAATATTTTATTTGAAAACATTTTCAAAACTCTAAGTGGCTAGAAAGAGGCTCTCGCCTCGATCATGTCCGCGAATTGCTTTGCAACAACTCAAGCGGATGAAACAAATTTTAGTTGATTAAGATTTCTAGTCAAAGCTATTCCTATACTGCCTGCCGGATTGCGACAGCGGTTCAGTGGGTCTGTCCTTAGGCAGCTTTCTACCCATTTTTCATCTATTAGTTTATTTTCACTTTCGTCCTCTTTAGGACAAAACCTTATCTTATTTTTTCTCTATTATTTTTCTTTCACTTTCGTCCATTTTTCAGGACATCATCCATCTTATCATCTCAACTTCGGCTCCCAGAGCCATCATATCTCCAGCGCATTGCTTCCACTCGAAAAGCCTAATCTATGATACCATCTGACATCCCAGTCCACACAGGATTGTTTCAGACTACGTAATGGTCATCCATCAGCCAACCTAGCCGATTCTGGTAACGGTTCCCAACCACAAACATACTTCGCAAACATTTTATAAAAACAAAGCTACGCTAGAGGAATCACTTCACATCGCCCATAACCGTGGGCACGGCTGTTCGAACAGTTCAAATCTCTGTAGAGGTGTATGCTTTCCCCACACGACTCGAGGGAAAAAGCCAAGGCGGGCGGAGAACAGCAGTGATGACCGATGGAGATGCGGTAGCGACCATCGGTCGGGACAACGGCGTGACGGTGAGCCGAGGACGGCGAAACCTGGGCAGCGGCCGTTGGATTGGGGAAAATAGAGCCACCGGCGATGAGGTGTAGGCAACGGCGGCGACGAGCAGGAGAGGGAGATAGGGGCGCCGGCGAGCGCACCAGCGGTGGCGGAGGACGGCGACGGCAGCTCCGAGAAGCAGAGCAGCGGCGGCGGCTTGGTTCGAGGCGACTAGGGCGACGACTGGCGACGGGGTGGCGCTAGACGGCAGTAGCGGTGGCTAGGCTTCCAAGGGGAGAGGAGGCGGCGGGGTGAGATATATATATAGGGAGGGAGGCGCTAGGGCGCAGCGGTTTGAGGTGGCGGCGCGACGGATTCGGCGGCGGTGGTTGCGCAGTGCGGGCGGCGGTGGCGCGGAGCGGCGGCAGTGGGGCAGGGCCAAGGCGTCGGCAGGCCGGGGAGGAGGGAGGCATAGGCCAAAGACCGGGCCGAGGAGAGCTCGTGCTCGGCTAGAAGAGAGAGAAAGAACCGGAGAAAGAAGAAAGAAGGAGGAAGGAGGAAGAAGAGGGGAAAAAGAAAAACGAAGGGGAAAAATGAAAAAGGAAAAGAGAGGGGAAAAGAGAAAAACGAAAAGTCGAAAAATAAAAGGTTTTTTTTGGAAAATTTCAATTTTACAAAATTGGAATTTTGGGGATATTTAAGGAATTCGAGGAATATTTCTGAATTTTGGGATTGGATGACTCGAGAATATTTATGGAATCTAGAATTTGTGGAAACCAAAGAGATTTAATTCAAAAGAAAAAATGGACATTTAAAAGGAATTGAATATATCCGAGACTCTCAGATTTGGGACTTTGGGGGATTCTTCCGAAGTCGAACTTTTCGGGGAATTAGGGATTCGGGAACGAAAACCCGAGTCCGGGCAGAAAAGAAAGAGTTCAAAGGGATTGGGCCAAGAACGACCCGGGAAAAAGATTTTGGAATTTGTTTAAATAATTACTAAATTGATCTTTGTAGTATTAAAATTAATTCTAGAGCTTCGAAAAATCCGAGAAAATTTCAGAGAGGTTATTTAAACACCAATAATTTATTAAAAATGAATTCAACCATGATTTATTAAAGAAATTTTTATTTCCTATTTTTACTTTAATTAATTAATTTACTTTACAATTTAATATAAATTCTAGAAAATCCATTATTAATTATTTAATTCCTAAAAAATCGGGCTGTGACATTGCGCACGAAAGGAGGCGAAGCACGAGGACGACGACCGCACGTGGCGGTGTCGGGCGCTCGTCCATGACGCAGCCTGATAGGTGGGCCTGGCCTGTCGGCCTAGGTCGGTGGGGCGCGGGCGCACACGTGGCGCCTAGCGCGCGAGCGGTGAGGTGCGGGCGGCGCGTATTGGCCTTGGGTCGAGCAGCCTATGACCGCATGGGGAGAGAGGGAGAGGGATGAGCCGGTGAGCAGATGGGCCAAGAAGGAGAGAGAGAGAGGAGGAAGGCCATGTCGAGGAAGAAAAGGGCGGCCCAAATGAATAGTGTCATTTGGTAAATTTTCAGAAATTTATTTTGAGGGATATTTGGAGGATTCAAAAAGGCATTTGAGCTCAAATTTAATCTTTGTGTTCACAGGTAATTTTAGGATTCCTAGAGAGGGACTTCAACACTGGAAATATTTTTCGAATATGAGTTGGAATTTTTGAAGGGACTTTTGAGGGAGGAAGAATTCAAGGGGATTTTGAATTTTGAAAAAAAATAAGAAAGGAAAAAGAGAGGAAACTTTTAAGGGAGGTTTTGAAAAAAAAATTGGAATCTGATCTATGAATATGGACAAGGGGCCAGTTTGAGTTTTTGGAAGGATTAAACAGGGAGAGATTTTCTAGAGGGTTTTAGAGGGAAATTCGAATTGTAAAATTTGGATTCAAGATTATTTTGAATTTGGATCAGAATTTTGGTTTGGGACTTCAATTAGGGAGATTTTAGGAATTTCAAGGAGGATAAGTTGAGATCTTGGCACATAGGTCCTTAATTATACATGCAAGGATTCGAATTTTTGAAATTAGGGTTTTATCCAAAATAGATTTTTAACTGCCCGAAAAATCGGGGCGTTACAATCAAGTTGGTCAAAGGAAGTGAGAAAAAGACTTGCCATGCTCAGCTTCTTCATCCTGGTCGGCAACACAATCACTCCCGTCTACGGCAAGGAGTTCGTCCTCCAACAAATATAACGGTATACGAATAAATACCAAATAATGTAAAAATCTCAACATGTACTATCATGAGTGATTTTCATGCAGTGGGTAGGTTCTGACTTTAGATCATCACTGGTGAAAGACTTTCCATTTTATCAATTTGTATGTGTGAGATATGGATTTTACAAGTTTTATACGTAAAATACAATATTTATGTGTTATACAAATTAAAAGAGTATTTTAGGAGGTAGTTTTGTCAAATTTAGCCTTATAGAAAAATAGATCATAATTTTATGAGTTCACTGCAACTTTGTTCACCTCATTTGGAGCTAATATGAATTTTCTATAAATTTTGGAAGTTCCAACATATTTTTATACCCTAAATAATCCATTTATCCATTATACAAATTTTACAGGTCATTTATGTACTGGTTGAGCCAAATTTTAATTCACAGGATGAAGAACACATTTTTTGATTCCAACAAATTTTAGTTTGCTTCATTTGGAGTTAAAATGAATTTATTATGCATTTTACAAGTTTATTAAAATTTTCAATTCAACAGATAAAGCTATAAACATTTTTATTTATTTTTCTGGATTTTAAATCAGCTAGGCCCACATGTCAATGTAACATCTTTTGCATAGAGGCCCCTCGGGTTCCAGGGATTGGATCCCGCCGTCCTCGCCACGTGCCATGGTGACTTCGTTAAGAGTTCTTCAGTTTTAGGGTTATTACATATACGTCCTCAGGTCCACATGTAAGTGACAGACATTCTTGCTAATCAATACTTCAAGTTTTAATCATATTTTAATTGGGACCTCGTGCGCTAATCTGTGGGTCCTGCATGTCAGTGATATGGCGACGGCGCGCGGCTGGCGAAGCAAAGCGACGGCGGCCAGACGACATTCTCGCCGACGCCGGCGGCGTTCTACGGGATTTCACGCGATGTGGCCAAAACAAGAAATGTAGTCCGGTCCATGGCGAAGCTATGGGTGGTGGTCTCATGAGCTACGGTGATCGGAATTGTCGCCGGTGGTGGTGCAAGTGGCGGAGCGTTTCGGGACGTAGAGGCATCTAACGATGCAACCCATTCCCGTGTACGTGCATGCATGCATAGCCTCCCAGGGACCTCCAAGAAGCTCACCAAGGGTCTTGTGAAGGCTAGAGAGGTCTGGACGGTGGCGGCGACTTGCAGATCATCCTGGCGGCAACGGAAATCATCGGTGTCACATCGGTGGCAGAATCCGGTCCACGAGTGGCTGAGCAAGGGCGTCAACCGGGTTAGTTGAAACCTAGGGAGATGACCAGAGCAAGGAAACGGACAATAGCTCACCGGAGACGAAAAATCAACGACGGCGACGCGTTCACGGGAGAGGAAGGAGACGGGCTCGATCTACCGGTACACGATGTCACGGCGGCAACTGGTTGGGGCGTCTGGCTCTTGGGGTCACAGTGATGTTAGTGGCGAGGCGGCCCGGTCTAGGATCACCGGAGTTCGTCGGAATGGCAGCAACCTAGCGGCGGCGCTCTGAAGACGGCAATGGCGGTGACGGCGAACTCAACCTGCACGGCATGGGAGGGGGATGGCCAAAATGGATCAGGCACGGTGTGGTGATCACGTTCTCGAGCTTGGTTTGTGGTGAGGCTTACCAGAGAAGTGGCGTGACAGCGAGGAACTCACCGGCGCCGAGGAAGACGTCGGCACTCCCAGCGTCCCAGTGGTGCTCAAGCCGGTTCTTTGTGAAGAACATGATGTGGAGAGGGCAGTCTCTCTGTGCGCGTGAGGGTTCCTCAAATACGCGAGGCTGGACAGAGCGAGGAAGACCACAGCCCGGTCTTCGGCGAGGTGGATCGTTCTGACGCTTGGCGCGGCTCCCGGGTGGTGGTCAGCTAGCTGGCAGGGCTGTGAGGCTGTCAAGTGGGTTCAGGGTTGGTGGGGTCCACTGGTTAGAGAGAGAGACAAGGAGATAGGGCTGGAAGCAAAGTCCCAGGTTGCTGCATTCAAGCAGTTTCTCCCTTGCCATTTGGGTAGGTTAGAAGGTGAAATTAATTCGGCCAAAAATTCTAGAGACAAAGGAGTACTTGGTTTGTCCATTGGTCAATTGGCAAAACTTGATTAGTTGTGGTTTAATTCTGGTGAAAAGGCAAAGGTGGCATCATAGAGTGATTAGATGCTATCCAACTCTGCAGGGACTACGCACCTAATATTTCATGTTCTTAATTTGTGACCTAGGCTTGGGGAAAATTGCTGGTGGCAGAGGGTACATAGGAGATAAATCTATTAGAGTTTCACTGGATGACAATCTGTGGATTTAATTTGGTGAAATTGCAAAGTTGGCTGGATTAAAGGTCTGAATTCCAGATTTCAGCAGACTTGTGGGATTTATTTGGGGCACCAATTTAAATTGTAAAATCTTGGAAAAAATTCAAGTAGACTTAGGGTGATATGTAGTAATTTTGAGAATTTTCCCAGATTTTTCCACTGAACCAATTATTTTTAGGATTTTTTCTTGTCCACTTTAGTACTTATGACTCTATTATGAAAATGCAATAAAGATCCATAGAAAATGAAAATAATAATATGGACACACAGGAGAGATGATTTATTCCTTGCATATTTTATTACATGATTTTTATATTATATTTTTTGGGGGGGTCTCTGACAGATCGTATCATTTCACAGCTTCTATAGACATGATTATTATTGTAGGAGGGAGATGGTATGGATAAAGCTGAAATGATGTCTGCAATATGCATGTCTTGGATTTAGATGTATTTCAAAGGATCGGAGGGAATGTCAACCTGTACTCCCATTTGTATTTTATATCATTGCGTATGCATAGATAGGCTCAGTAAATTTATTCTATACGGTGATGAGTATGGTAGTGAAAAAATATTAATTTTACAGCTTCAAATCTGGTTCAAAATTATAATGCACGACGCATACAACTATCCCAGTTGGTTCACAATGTTCATTATTGACTGCTGGAATAGAAAATTGTGTACTGGATAGCAGATAGCAGGGCGGAGCTAGGTCGTTTTATCAGGGTCAGCCGACCCGACAAAATTCTATAATTTCTTAATAAAATATTGTTCATCTACTTCATCGTTTAATGGAGCTAACTCCGGCATCGTTCCAGGCCTGGATAGTAGATCATAATTTTTCACCGTTCTATTGTATGTAAAGTTTTACTTACCAACAAAAATTGCAGTTTCTCTTTCGCAATCGAACACTCTCATGAATATCTGGATCTCCTGATAAGGAAGAAGTGTATGACGCGTGTGTATGGCAAAAAATTGATAGCTAGTGAATTGTGAATAAGAAACCTAGAACTTGAATACTCGTAAACACAAAAGAGGGCCCAGAAGCAAAAAGTTCGTGCAAGTCAACTTCTAGCATGCATCTGCAGATGGACTGGAAGCAATATAGGAGCAACAAACAAATCAACTACACTAATGAAATTGTAGTCAATTGGTAAAAAATTAAATTGTACTCCTGTTTTTTTAATACATGATACCGTTGACTTTTGAATATAAGTTTAATCATTCGTCTTATTTAAAAATTTAGTGTAAATATGTAAGTTTAATGTTATGAATGGGTAAATATATATCAAAAATCAACAGCGTATCTACTTAAAAAAATGAAGGGAGTACAGTCCCTGCTTCTAGTCATCTTATATCTAATTAAAATCCAATTAAAAGGTAAAAACTAACATACATGGACCTCAGCCATTATTACGACGCATGTCGAGAGGGAGGTGTAAACAATATAAGAGCAACAAACAAATCAACCTAATCAAATTAATCAAGTTATGTGAATACTTACCGTACACAAAATTATAAGACAATTAATAGATTCATATATCTCAATTACTTTCTTTAATTTCATACAATGTTTGTTTTTAGCTAAAAATATATATTTTTCTGTGTGTCCATCTAACAAACCACATAGACAACCACTAGAAATTATCCTAGAAAAAACTATCTTGAAACTGTGGTACACAAATGCTCATCAAGCAAGCAAGAGAACAATTGCACAACTGACAGAAAATTCAAGTTATATACAGGACGCAATTTGATCGTGCTAATCCTAAAGCTCGCCGCATTTAGCAGGCTCGAACGATAGGACGCCCTTGTCGAGGTCGTACAGGACGTGCATGTTCTGCTGCTGCATGCTGCCGAGCACCGACATCCCCCGCGCGCTCACCATCCCGAGGCACGCCACGCCGGCGCCCCGGTCTTCCACCACGTAGCTCTCCCGCCGCAGCTCCATGTCGGCGCCGTCGAAGTGGAACACCAGCCGCGGCACGTCCACGGCCTCCGGCGCGGCCGCGCCGAAGCAGAGGCTGAGGCCGAGGTGCGCGCCGCTCGCCAGGGGCAGCCGCACGCGTGCCGCGAGCGCGCGCGCCAGCACCACGAACGCGCGCTCCTCCAGCGCGGTGAACGTCGTGCCGGAGTCGATGATGAGCCCGCCGTCGCCCATCGGCGTCAGCTGGAACACGGCTGGGTCGATCGGGAGCAGGGTGTCGCCGACGGTGATCCCTTCCAGGGAGAGGTAGTAGTAGGAGCTCTTCCTCAACGCACCGCTCGGGTTGGGCACGAACGGCGTGGACTTGGCGGCGGACGAGAGGCTCGCCGACGAGCCCAAGAAGAGCGGGCTCGCCGCGGTGGCGTTGAAGGGCGTGAAGCAGTAGGAGAACCTGGTGATGCCGAGTTGAGACACCAGCGACAGTGGTCCTCTCCCCATGCCGACCAGGCCGGAGGAATTGTCCGTGCCGCCGAGGTTCTCCGTCCCGCACCCGAAGGCGACGCCGCGCACGATGGTGTCCGAGCCGAGCGTGAACGTCTCGGTGGCGAGGACGCCGTCGGTGGAGGTGCCGTCGCCGTAGGAGAAGTAGTACGGACAGCCCGGGTCCGGCGCCGAGCAGCGGGACCACGGGCTCTGGAGCGCCTGGCACATCGGCGTACGGCACGATACGTTCGCGTAAGTAGCGGACCCGGCCGGCGCGTAGAGCGGCGACGGCTGCGGGAAGCACCTCCTGCAGGGCGCGTCGCACTGCGTCCAGATGAGGTCGCTGCCCGTGTCGAGCACCGCGGTGAGCGGGAGCGGCGGCGTGCCGATGGCGATGTGGACGAGGTAGGTCGCTGTGCTGGCGTGCACGGCCGCCATGGCGGCCGCACCAGCACCTGCACCGTCGATACGTAGCCTGGCCGTTGACGATGGCTTTCCAACCGCGCCGAGGAGGCCGTTCACGCGGCGGTGGGTCCGGTCGGCGGCACGGCGGACGCGCTCAGCCCCCGCATAGCCACCGCGGTCGTCAGCGTGCGTGAGCTCAAGACGGACGCCACGGTTCGGCGTGGACGAAATGGCTACACACGGCAACAAGAGAAGCAAGCAGAGGAGAATCGATACCTCGAACGGCGCCATTGGAGACAGAGCACGAAGAAGAAATGGCAGTGTGATTTCTTAGGATTTTTTTTGTCCACATTGCGTCTGATCGATCATATAGTTTGTATCATCGCAGTGAGGCTTTGAATACTAGATCAATAATCCGGAGTGGAACGTTGATGGAGTGCAAACCGGTGGGTAATCTATCAGTCGAAATGGTAGTAGTCGCGCCGGAGTGCGCCGCACGTCGACGTAGATAGAATTTTTTTTATTTTTATATTTTTTTAATAAAATATTTATAAAATTATATTTTTATTTAAAAAATTTACAGAAATATACTCCTAACGCCCTTTGGGAGGATGTTTTTTAAGAAATCACCCTCCCAAATGGCGATTTAATGACGTTAGCTGGGAGGATGTTTTTTAAGAAATCGCCCTCCCAAAGGGCGATTTAATGACATGGCTAACGGCCGTTGGACGGGCGGCCGGCGGCCGTCAGTACTTTTACAGGCGGCCCTCTAACCGCCAAAAACCCGCCCTCCCAGAGGGCGGCAAGAGGCCGCTCAAAAACCGCCCTCTAGGAGGGTGGCAAGGGGGTCACCTACAAAATGGCAGGCAGCCGTTTTGTAGGTGGCCCCCTTGCCGTCCTCCTAGAGGGCAGTTTTTTGATGCCGCCTGCAAATTGGGCCATTTATCAAAAAAAAATCGTCCTATCAGAGAGCGATTTTTTACTAGCTCACTATAAAAGCCCCTCCGAGCCTCTAAAAAATTCATAAAATTCATAAAAATAACAAAAAAAAGAAGAAAGAGTTGAGAGTGACGGCGAACGAAAGCGGCGAAGCCTAGCCAGTTTACGGATTCATCTACAGGTAATATTTTATAACTTTTTGTAATTTTTATTTCTATTCATCAAATGATGTAGTATGTGTAGTATTTTACTACTTATTTCACAGGTAAGTAAATGTTAGGTTTGGTCCACAAGGTGTAGATCTATTGAAATTGAGCATAACGGCTAAGGACATTGATAGAGCGTATGAGAGAAGTTAGGTTTTTTTTTCCTAGATGAGTAGCACTAGTTGGAGAAACGGTAGGGAGATGGAAATAAGGACGATGATATTTAATTTTTTGTAGTCATGTGTAGTATACTGTAGGTATGTAGTTGTATAATGTATTTTTGGCATAGCGAGTTATAACTTGCGTTTATTTGGTTATAATGTAGGTTGGTATGGATGCATCTGGTATGTCCAGTCGTCTACAACCTCTGATTGACGTGCCTCCACCGATGTGTTGGTGTGGAGATAATTGCAAAGTCGCAATAAGTGAGAAGGATTACATATACCGACAAAGGTATTGGATGTGTGCTAATTATGCATACTCTCCGGAGAAGCCGAAGCCACAAGGGAAGAAAGGAAAGGCGAAGAAGCCAGTGGAGGTAATACGAATTATCTAGTAGTACAAAATATTTGAACCTTTGAGCTAACAAATTTATATATGTCAAGGCACCAAAGCCTCCTCTGCCTCTGTGTGATTTTGTGCAGTGGATAGATACGGAGATCCATCCACAGGACGCAAAATTTCTTCGCAGTTTAAAAGATTGGAACAGGGAGCGGTGCGAACGTCTTTGGGCGGCGCAAGAAGAATGGGAGGCTGAGCAGAAGAGGAAGGATGAGAAGGAGCGGCAGGAAAAGGAAGCCCGTGAGGTAGAGAGGGAGAGGAAACGGGAGAGGGCACTGCGTGCAAAGGAAGCTGGGCCGGAGGCGACGAGAAAGGGGAGGTACCCACGCTGTACACAGTAGTTGCATGTCTAGTCGGATATCCGTTTGAAATACCGTAAGGCATGTAATAATGATAACTAGAAACGTTTCATGTGCCGTTTGTACTCGTTGGATGGATAATTTCAGTATGTTCGTAAGCAATTAACGTGTGCTCGGTTGTCACCACTCGGAATCTACTTTCGCCGTGAGGTTGAAACTCAAAAATTAATGTTTTTGATCAGTTTTGTCACAAACGTAGATCGTGAGGAGTATATCGTTTAATCGACGAGCGTAAATGAAGTAAAGGGGTTAAGCATCTAGGCCCCATTATTGATTTTGGTAATTAATGATAAGCGGTAATTGTGGAATAACCATTGTGTTTCAGTATATGCAAAAAAAAGTTAGGTCCATATGCCAAAGAGGATAACCACCAATTAAATTTGATGGCGCAAAGCTATGGAGTTGTGACGCAGGTGCCGGTCGGACCGCGAATACCTGGCCGGTTGGACCGACTCGATCCAGTATCGAAAGTGAGTTGTAGTGGGGGTGGCGGTCGGACCGCCTCCCCAACCCGGACGGACTGGCCTGATCCAGTACCGACATGGAATTATAGTGGGGGGAGCGGTCGGACCACCTCCACCTCCCGGTCGGACCTGCTGGATCTAGTACCGACAGGGCGTTCTAGTTGGGGTGGCGGTCGGACCGCCTCCCCCACCCGGTCGGACCAGCCCGATCCAGTGCCGACAGGGATTTCTTGTGGGGTTGCGGTCGGACCGCCTCCCCCTCCCGGTCGGACCGGTCAGATCCAGTACCGTTAGGGAGTTTTAGTTGGGGTGGCGGTCGGACCGCCTCCCCCCATCCGGTCGGACCGGCCGCATCCAATACTGACAGCGCAAATGAGATAGGGTGCCGGTCGGACCGGCTCTTCACCTGCGGTCTGACCGGCTGGTATTTTTTTGATGTTGAATTTGGACCCGGTTGGACCGATCCTTTGCCTGCGGTCGGACCGGAAATGACCTGAGTTGGGGATTTCGACCCCAACGGTTAGTTTTTGCGCTTGTTATCAATTACCAAAATCAACAATGGGGCATATATGCTTCAACCTCCCCCTTTTTGATAATTAATAAGAAACGTCACATATAAAGCAAAATTATAAATGAAGTTCAATACACGAAGGCAAATCGTACAATAGACTCCCCCTAAACATGTGCATGACAATCACAAGAGCCACAATGGCGACGAGAAGAGTTTGCAATATGATTTGCACTCCATCAATTTAAAATAATAGAGCGTGATAAGCAACAACAGCTTGAACTCGAAAGGAGATAAATTTATGAAAGAAATAGTATAGGTCAAACGAGATAAATTTCGAGTAACAATAAACTCCAAAGGAGACAAATGAGAGTTTAACTATCCTATTACAAGAAAGCTGACAAATAACAAAAGGGTCTTCAATCTTCAGGAGGAGGGGAGGAAGGCGCATTGCGACGACGATGGTAGACAACCGGATGGGAGGTCTCTAGAATCCTTATACGTCGCTCGAAACCATCCATGCGACCTTCAACACGATCAATGGAATTTTGCACAGTGAGAACATTACTGGATAAGCCTCTCACTTGTTCAGTCATCTCCTCAAATCCGGTATTCATACGAGTAAAGCTGTCATTTAGGGCATTGAGAGCTCCCATGACCGGATTGAAATACTCCATTGGCTGCATCCCAAAATATGCATATTGAGGAGAGAAGAACTGACCAAAGTCCTGTGGAGGCGGCGGAGGAGGAGGATGATCATGACAAGAAGGCCCTTGAGGTTGAGCTGAACGAGAAGATTGACCGCTCTCAAAGGACCGCCCGGAGGGAGCATTTGGTAGAAGCTGGGGCCTATACTCCTTATGGCGAGATGTTCTATTGCCCATTCTTCCACACTTTGCAAGGATAAGCTTCATAATGAATGGAGCATAATATATACCTTGTCCAAGAGTGTTCTTCGACATGTGCATCTCTCTAAAAATAAAGTCGGCGACATCAAATCAAGTTCCACTTATGATAGCTCTGATCACATGCTATGTGATACCACGAATGGCATCCTTGTTGCCACACCTTGGGACAAAAGAAGCTCTTACAATCCGGTTGATCACACTTGGCACAATTTGTAATCCAGTGACTGTTCTAAATGTGCAATGAACACTTGTGTCATAGAATTGAGCTTGTTCTTAAACAGACATTTTAGAGTACTGTAGATCGGAGTGAAGCCGTGTACCCTCAAGACATCTTAGTTCCAACACTTCTTGCAACTCTCGCTTAGTTTCCACACACCCAAGCTCTCCACTAATCCACTTTATTTGAGTGAAATCTTCATTTATCCAAATAGTGGAGTAGAACTGATGGATAAGAGCGGGGTCATAATCCTGATGGATAGCAACAGACTTATCAATTCCCACTTGTCGAAAAAGATTGTGCAACTCTTGAAACTGCAAGATCTTGTTTATCTCTTTCCACACAATGTACTTATGATCAGCAAAGGGCTTGGAGGAAGTGTAGACCTTCTCAAATACTTCCTTCTGAAAGTTTGTGTGGAACCTTCGATCGTTGGAGTCGTTAGGTCTGTTGAATTGATCATGATCCCTAAGAAGCATGTACTCCGTAGGGTTGTTCAATCGCACTCCGAAGTTGATAGTTGGATCCACTTGAGGAGGCATTGAATAATAGACCGAAGGAGGTGGAGCGGTTGGGTCACCTCGAGGATAAATAGGCTGTTCGTCATCATCATCATCATCATCATCCTCATCCTCATCCTCATCTATTTGATGGTCTTCATCCTCTTCCTCTTCCTCTTCCATCACATAATTCTCATCCTCCATCTCTTCTTTCTCTGATGAAATGACAGGATCATGACGCTTCTTGGAGCGTCTTTCCGCCATTTTCTTGCGAGGAGGAGCCGTTGACTGAGAAAGAGACAAAGAAAACGATCAGCGAGGATTAGCGTAAAAGAAAAAGATTTGATAATTGAAACTTGCTGTTTAGTGTAGGGGCGGTCAGACCGACCCTACTTCGGCGGTCGGATCGCAGGACTCAGGCCGGTCCGACTACCACTGCCAGATCGAGCTTGCACGCTTCCATTCATCCAAAATTTTTCACATACACAAGAGATGAACTAATATGGCATAAGACTAGAGAGAATAGAAGCTGAACAAGATAGGCATTGTGCACAAATATAGGAGAGGAATAAGAAAACTAACTAACCCAAACCCTAGAAAGATTATTATCCATCATTGAGGGGCCGGCTTCTTTGAACCGATCTCTGAAGTACTTGCATGTGTCATGCAAGATAAATTCAACTATGCCAACAAGTGGGAGCCCTCGAACACCACGCATCACCCAATTATAAACCTCTGCCAAATTTATGCTCATTATGCCAAATTGAGAACCATTCTTGTCATACAACAATGCTCATTTCTCCTTTGGGTCATTCTCAATCCACTCCGAAAATTTTCTAACCGAGAATGCCGACCTTCTTCTCATACGAGGTCTGTTACTTAATAGAGGTCTAAGAGCTTGTGGAGCCTCATCCCCTACAAGGGTAGCCCTCCTGAACTGTTCATCTGTTTGTTTAGTGGTCAGCTCATTCAATCTCCTCCAAAGCTCATTGAACTTCTTCTCTTGATTCTGGGCGCACAGCCTCTTGAAAAGATCCATAAGGTGCTTATTCTTAAATTGCCTGTAGAAATTAGCACCCATATGACGCATGCACCATCTACTTTGGACATCTGACCACCTTGGTGGGTATCCTTTCTCAGCACATACATCCCTCAATTCCTCAATTGCCCGTAGCAAGCCGGCGTGACGGTCATGTATGAGGCATACGTCTGGCCTCATCCATACAACTGCAGACTTAACCCTTTCTAGGAACCAATACCAGCTATCAGTGTTCTCACTTTCAACAAAAGCAAAAGCCACCGGTAGAACTTGATTGTTCCCATCAACTCTAATTGCTGTTAATATCTGCCCTCTGTACTTTCTGGTCAGAAATGTCCCATCGATGCAGAGGATGGAACGACAATGCACAAATACCTAAATGTAAGTACCTAATGAAAAGAATACTCGTTACAACACAATTTTATTACCATGGTCAATTGATAGATAGGCTTTTAGGTCGTAGCAGGTCTCTGGATTCCTTTGAAGAATACAGGCTAACAGACGAGGCAAATTATCATAAGATGTTTCAAATGTGCCAAACCTCATCTCTACAACCTTCAGTTTTGTCCTCCAAGCCTTAGCATAGCTAATTGTGTATTTGAATTTCTCTTCAATATGTCTAACAATTGACCTTGGTTCGTACCCTAGGTTGTTTACAATGTGGGAGTACATCTCTGTTGCAATAAATGCAGATGTCATGTTTCTATAATTTTTTTAACACCGAGTAAGTAACATGAATGCTCGGTCTCGATTGAAACTTGCCAATAATCCTTCCATTTACCCTTGAATGCGTGCACCCGCCATAAACACCCATCCTTCATGCACTTCACTTCATACACTGATTTGCTTGACTTCACGACCAAGAACTCCCTCTGAAGTGACACCGCTCATTGTTTTACTGCATCCTTCAAATCCTCTACATATGCATATTTAGCCCCCTAGATGACCTCATTCTCCTTATACTCCCATGGCACATGATGCCGCTCGGAGATAACAAGGCCAGAGAAGTCCTTGTTGCTCCATTCTGCAGGCATCACGTTGTCCTCATCGGACGAATTATCATACTCTCCATGCTTGTTTTCAGCATCTTCTCTATCCATTTCTTCAACAATGGTGTCTATTCGTTCTCCCTCATCTGTCACACCTGTTGGTTGTCTATCTTCTTCGTTCCCTCCTTCAGTCCCTCCTTCATTTTCTTCCATTGTTTTGGCATCACCTCCTCCCGCCGTACTTGGACCCTCATCATCTTGCACGGCCATTGCAGCAGCGGTGTTATCCTTGTCATACACCGACACAAGTATGCACAGTGGCCAACCACGTTGGAATGCATTCTCCACGTACCATCTCCAAGTGGCAATGCAATCCACCGGCATCAGTTCCCAAAAATAAACCTTCAACTGCACGACTGACTATAACATACAAGGTTATTGCGTACATCTGGGGGTCAAATCGAAAGCCTCGCATTAGCCAGTTGTAGACTGACTCGAAACTTCTCTCAGCTGGCCTATCAATGCGCTTAGCCGTTAAACTAAACTCCGACATATCTACACCTACTGGACCATACCTAACATTCCCTTGCCTGTAAAATAACTAAAATATCACTTTATTTGACATATCTGTTGATGAAAAAATACAGTTAAACTAGGTACCAACATTCTCCTCACATCTAAAACCGTGTAATCAAGATTTTATAATAACTAGCATCTCTACACAAACTAAATCATCTGACAGATTGACTAAAAATCTACACATCTACGAGTAACAACTTATTTTCATATAGTACTATACACGTAACCAGTACAATACTACATCAATTTTTGCTTAAAAATAGAAATTGCAAAGGGACAATAGATTTTACCTGCAAACGAATCAGTAAACCGGTAGAGCTTCGCTGCTTTTGTTCAGCCTTGCTCTCAGCTCTCTCTTTTTTTTTCTGTAATTTCTGTGAATTTTTTGATATTTTTTGAGTCTGGAGGGGGTTTTATACTGGGCTGACTAAAAACCGCCCTCCCAGAGGGCGGCAAGGGGGCCGCCTGCAAAATGGCCGGTTCCGTGGCGTTTTGCAGGCGGCCCCCTTGCCGCCCGACCGGTGTTTTGCAGACGGCCCCCTTGCCGCCCTCTTAGAGGATGGCTTTTCGACAGCTAGGGGGTCGCCTGTAAAATGGCCGGCCCCGCGGCCGGCGTTTTGCGGGCAGCCCCCTTGCCGCCCTCTGGGAGGGCGGGTTTTGGGCGGCCGGGGGCCGTCTGCAAAAGTGCTGACGGCCGGCCACATCATTAAATCGCCCTTAGAAGGGCGATTTTTAAAAAATGTCCTCCCAGAGGGCGTTGGGAGTATATTTCTATAAATTTTTGTAATAAAAATATAATTTTGTAAATATTTTATTAAAAAAATATAAAAATAAAAATTCACGTAGATATGGCAGCGAACGTTCATTTTGCACAGTTGCATTGCAGGTCGATGGAAAACGACATAGGCTGGGCCGGCTGGCTAGCGCCAGATAGGCCGTTGAAGGCTGGCCCGTTAATGCATTTCTCTCTGGGCTTTCGGTTTCATCTCTTCCCCTACCATCTCAATCTCTGCCTCGTCTCCGCGTCGTTTCCAATTCCAAGCCAATATAACCCTGCACCGCCGCCCTCACAGTGAGCGCTGTGAAACTGAATCTATAGTGCATTTCTTCTGTTCCAACAATTTCAAGTTTGAAAGCCACAACTTGGCAAGCGAAAGTTTTTACCTAATCTTTACCTACAATATCACAGCATTGAATTGATCTTTCGTTGATTTTCCTCCTTGCCTTCCCCGACGCAAAATGGTTGTAAACGGACTATAAAAATGTGATCCTGATTTCCGTAGCGTCCCTTTGCAACTCTATATTCATTGCCCTAGTTCTTTCTCCTCTCTTCTTCGCCGAGCCATACAGCGCCGCATCTATAACCTAAGTGCGGCACTGGCGCACCGTGTAGCATCACTTAATATATCTTGCATCGAATCGAGACAAAAAGGTTGTGAGTGCACGCTCGGATCTTGTCACTCTCTTTTAATCTCAAAAGTGTTGTTATCTAGTATGATATTACTATCTTGTTTGATTGGTACATGTACTATATATTAAGTCCTTGTCTTTGTCAGTATATCATGCCTACACCACTCTGAAACATGAGATTTACACAGAAATTTTTCATAGACAACTTGAGATATATAGTGTGGAATTGATCATAGACGTCCTTTTAACTATGAATTACTCAATGCCTAGTACTCAATAACTAAATCTGAGTTCGTTTAGTCTGAACTATTAATACGTTGTTGGCTGCGGCTCTCACTCCTCAATGTCTGTTTGATGATTCATCATGTTCACATCTGTCAGAGATTTTTGTTTATTTATTATGACTATAGCCAACCGAATCAATTCAGAAGTAATTCGTTTGGTTTTTAACGTATGACGCTATTGACTTTTGAACATAAGTTTGATTGTTTGTCTTATTCAAAAATTTTATATAAACATATAAAATGTAAGTTATGTTTAAAGTATTTTTAATGATAAAACAAATCATAGCAAAATAAATTATAATTACATAATTTTTTTGAATAAGGTGAATGGTCAAGCATGTCTAAAAGTTAACTATAACACCCCTACCTTGGCACCACCTACAGTGACACCAGAGAGGAAGCGCCGTAGGCGATTGACGTGAATCAACTCTCACGGAATCGTGATGCCAGTGCTAGTCCTAGAAAACCTTGCTGGTACCCGCGGTCAATCGAGATATACCATAACAACTAAACAAACAAATAAACAAATATATATATATATATATATATATATATATATATATATATATATATATATATATATATATATATATATATATATATATATATATTCGGAACGACTCCGAGAATGTAACTGGCAAGCAGAGAAATAGCAGTGGAACGACAGCGCATCAAGAACACAATCCACAAGCAACGGCTTGGAATTAGAAAAGAAACCCTAATCTTCACTTCAACTTCATTCCTTCTGAAGAGGAGAACAGATAATGAATTGAGTACATACGTACTCAGCAAGTCACGGGAAAAGTGAGTTATACAGGCCATCAAGAAAAACTAGGGTTTATTTCACAATCTTTTTATTTTGAAAACTTCTCAAAACTCTAGTGTGGGTTGATCTAGATATAGCTAAAAAAAAACTCTTGCCTCGATCCTGTTCGTGAATTGCTTTGCAATAACTGAAATGGACGAAACAAGTTTTTATTGATCAAAGTTTTTCTAATCAAATCTACTTCCAGACAGACTGTCGGATCACGATAGCGGCTCAATGGGTCTACCCTTAGGCAGCTTTCCTCACCGTTCTCATCTATTAGTTTATTTCCACTTTCGTCCTTTCCAAGACATCAACTTATCTCATTTTTTTTGACTCTTTGGCTCCTCAAGCCATCCATGATCTTCATCCTCAAGCACACACTGTTTCTACTCGGGAAGCCTAATCTATTATGCCATTTGATATCCCAGTCCACACAGGTCCGTTTCAGACCACGTAATAGTCATCTATCAGCCATTCTGGCCGAATCTAGTAACTGTTTCTAATCCCACAAACCACTTTCACAAACATTTGCAAACAAATCTACGTTAGAGAAATCACTTCACATCGCCCATGACTATGGGCATGGCTGTTCAAACAGTTCAAGACTCTAAATAGGTATACGCTTTACCCATACGACACGAGCTTACTTTCCGCACTCGTCAATGGGGAAGGTTCACGACAAGGCCTTTCAGGAACCATCCCAAGCTACCTCATGCTTGATAGATGGGTCAGACCAAATCTCAATTAAGCATCATGTTTTAATCAAATACCCCAAACACCTTGATCGAGTACTTGGCAAGCTTCCTTTCCTTGCTCTACTCAGGAACCCGAGATATCCCCAAACACCTTATCTCGCCATTCCACATCTACTGGCATGCGAAGTAGCCCTGTTTCGGCTAAATACTAAGCTAGGGGCATCCCATACCACCCGTGTGGTCGCACTGTGCTATGATCAGTGCAATTCCCTAAGGAATCGATCCTTATATGTGAATACAAAGCACCCCCACCAGAGTGATCGCTTTGCATCGCGGGTTTTCGCAGATCACTTTAATTTTGCAAAACTCGTCGACACCACGTGTCAGTTTCAAAGCTTGGAAACCTGTTTTCCCAAATCGACAAGCAAGTGGTGGGGGTGGAAACATCGGAATCCATGCCAACGAGGCATGATTACCGAGGTACCATGAAGATGGAGCGACAAGGTATAAGGGTTGTCAATGTCCTACAGGAATAATGCAACTAATAGGTAAGTCCGTCGGTTCGTCGCGCGAACCGAGACCGATCGAATTAACGTGCACACTAGCAATGCAATTTTGCAAACAAATCATTTTCAATTTAGGAGCAATATGGACAAGGAGTGACTTTCCTCAATCTTTGTCTTCAAATCTTCGAGAAAATTCGACGTCCGACGACTTTCGAAACGTCTACTACGCGCAAAACGAGGAAAAACACACAAAACCCTAAAATAAAATACTATTATTAATAAATAATAGTGCCATAAGGTAGATCTCAATTTTAGAAAAATTTAGAGACTTGAACGGGGTCAATCAGAGTTACGGTTTGGAAGATATGAATTTTCAAACTTTAGAGGATTTTTCTAGAAAGAAAAGGTTTATTTAGATTTTTGGAAAAAAAAGAGTATTTTGGGAATATGTGGCTCACATTTCACTGAGATGGGAGGAGAATTAGGGGTGCGGATCATGTGCACTTAAGGTTATGGGCCCACTTGTCAGTGAGATAAGGAGGGAGTATTAGTGTGAGATTACTGTGCACTAATGGGACGGGGTCCACATGTAAGTGAGGGATTTTGGGGGCTTGGTTTTAATTAAATGACAGGCCCACCCGACAGTGACTGGCTCGAGAGAGGCTAGGGCATGGCGGCCTGGCGGAGGAGATCGACGGCCGACGGTGGCCGCAGGGGATACGGCAGACGACGGCATGTCGAAGGAAGGGAAATGTGGGAATGGAATGAGAGGGAGATGGCGAAGGAGGTGGACGGTTTGGATTGGGGAAATGGTGGCGGGCGACGGCGGCCAGAGTACGGCGGCGAGGCGACATGGTGGATGGCCGTCATCAGCGACCAAAAGAGTGGCGGAGTGGGCCGAAAGGGCTCGGGTTGGATGCGGCTCGAGGAGAGGTAGAGAATAGAGGGAGATATGGACCCCTACCTTGTGAGATAGCAAGATCCCAACGCGACGACAATGGTGGAACGGTGGCGGCCGATTTGGACGTTTCCCCTAGGGCGTCGTTTGGGCAGAATTGAAGGCACGGTTGGGTTCACGAGGTGGCAGGGAGTTTCTATGTGTGGTCGGCTCAGTTGATTGGGCGCAAGAGCGGTGGATGGGAGCAGGTCAGAGCGGCTACGGCGGTCGGCGGAGAGAGAAATTGGATGGAAAAAGATGAATTGGCTCGGTGGCTCGGAGTGCAGGCAATGGCGGGTTTTAGGACGGTATTTATAGGCAGTTGAGCGGCGCTACCTGACGGCTAACAGAGGCGGTGGAACTCCATGGCGGCAATGGTGAGGCTGCTTGATGCGACGGGGCGTTGCGGCGCTCCTGTGGCCAGCGTCACCTTGCTTCCTCATGTGGCCACGTGACAGGGAGGCAGGAGACAAAGAGGATGGCGATGAGACCAGACGGGATTTTGCGCGCGTGCGCCTGGACTTTGGAGCTCACCAGAGAGGGAAATGGCTTGGGCATTGCCGGCTTTTGACTTTGGGCGAGCGGCGGAGTACGTTTGCGCCAAGCTCGGGCCCCACAGTGTTGACGAGGAGGGCCGTGCATGCTCGGGTTAGCGGGGGCAGAGAGGTATGGGCACGGGGGTCATGCCGGGGAGGAAATGAGAGAGTTCGAGATAAGAGAGAGAGATAACAGAGAGCGGAGAAGGAGGAAGAAGACGAGGACGATGATGAAGCCTGATAGCTGGGGGCCACGGGTCGGCGAGACGGCATCCTCGCGGCACTCTGTTAGAGAGACTGACGGGTAGGCCCCATACGTTGGAGGCCGAGCGGCTGCGGCTGGTATTGGTGGGCCGACGGGAGAAGAGAGGAAATGGAAAAGGAATTGGCCCATAGGTAACAGTGTTTTGTATTTTCCCTAGGATTTCAGAGAAACGATTTCCAATGGATTTGAATGAATATTTTTGAAAATTTTGAATTCAGATTTGTTTTCAAATTTAGGATTTGAACTCCTGAGAATTTGGGGACTCTTTGGGAGGGGTTTCTGAGGTTTGGATTTGAATGGAAGTTTGAATTTGAGCTTAGGGAATTTATTTGAGAGGATATTTTGAATATTTGAAAAGGGCATTAATTCCAAATTGATATTTTGAGTTTGCAAAAAAATCTTAGAAATTCAAAATAAGGGTCTCATGGCTGGGATTTGGATAAATTTGAAATGGATTTGAATTTTGAAGGGATTTTTGAATTGGAAAAAAGAGAGGGAATCAAGGGAAGTTTTAATTCAAAAGTTTGAATTTTGAGCCAAAGATTTAAGAGGGATATTTAAGGTTTAAATTTTTTATTCTAAATTTAGGCTTTGGTCATATGGATTTTCAGGAGAGGATTCTTGATGGAATTTTGAACTTTTGGGAGGGATCCAAGATAGGGGCATTTTTAAATGGGAGGTTTCGGAAGGAACTCGAATTGCAAAATCCAAGTCCTGATATTTGGTTTGGATTAAAAATTGGAGAGGATTTGAAAATTAAATTATTCAAGGGGGTTTAGAGAGAGACAATCGAATTACAAAATTCAAGTCTCAAAATTTCGAGGGAATTTGGAATCAGGGCTTTAGGGTATCAAGGAGGGTTTTGACTAAGATCTACGGCACTTAGTCCTTAATCACACATAAAGAGCAAATTTTTTTTGAAATTAGGTTTTTATTAAAATAGTTTTTTTAATTGCTCAGAAACCGGGGCGTTACAATAGCGTCAAACATTAAAACTGGATGGAGTAACAAATAATTTGTTGATCAATAGTATAAGGAGTACAAAAATAAGCCTGGTTAATTGTTTTTGATGGGATATTTGATCAGGTTTACATAAATTATAATTCCACTATAAAATCGCTAACGCCTATATGGTTTAATTAACCATTGTTTTATACATGATTATTTGTAGACTAAAAAACTTTTTCACTGTAGGAAAACATGTTGGATTTCAAAAACGAAGACTTTGATGAGCTTGCTCTCGATGGAAGTAATTACTTGGAATGCGCTATTGAGGCTAAAATCCACTTAGGCATGAAAGGTCTCCGTACGGCAGTTAATTATAATTCAGTGTGTACCGAAACCCAAAGAGGGAGGCATGGCTTTCTTTGGCGCCATTTTAAACAAAGGCATTTCGGGTTGATTATCGTTCTGAAAGAGATCCATTGTCTGTGGCAATCCCTGAAGAATCGATTGAAGAACAGCAAAAGGGACAGAGTCCTGTCTCAAGCACAGAATGACTGGTTAAACTTGCGCTTCCATGACTACAAGCTTCTGTCTGAATATGAATCAGCTCTCCATCGCATAGTCTCTCGATTCAGACTCTGTGGTACAGAAATCACAGAGGAGGAGCTAATTGAGAAGACTTTATCTACATTTCACCCCATTAATCTTCAGTTACATCGGCAGGACAGGGCGGCAAGATACGAGGAGTATTATGACCTGCTATCAACATTAAGAGAGGCTGAAACTCACAAGTTGTTGCTCATGAAAGGTCATTATAATGCCCGATCAACTGGAGCATGAAGGTTTAAGAACTGGTTACGAGCGAGAGGTCAGGGACAAGGTGGTAGCCGGCAGAGGAGAGGTAAGAAGAGTATAATGGCAAAAAATAAATCATATTTGTGGTTGTAGCTCAACAAAGAATGATGAAAGAAGTAGACCAATGGTGGATCACATATTTTGTCTGAAATTGGTTTTTGTGATGGCTGATGACGAAGTCATGTAAATTTCTAGAAATATGCTCTGTCACTGTCACTGTCACTGTCACTGTCATCGTGCGCGTTTTGTCATAGATACTTTGTGTTTTCTTGTTAAGCTACATATATTAGTGAGTGGAATTATTTAGTTAAAATTGACTGGCTCTTCAGTTATATTTTAGGAAATTCCTTTTACCAATCAGTAATTTTATTTCTGTTTTTGCGTAGTTTATTATTACTTTCAGGTCTATAACGTTTACAAACTCACTGTTTGGATGTATTGCTCTTTGAATTACGGCTGAAACAACTATCGTTTTCGGCGTATGTCGTGTGGTTTTTGCACCCATTTAAACATTGCAATCACCATGAAATTTTCAGCATTCCCGTGTTCCATAGTTCAAACAATTAATAGGGGCTTAGACTATTAAACTGAATCTGGTCGACCTGTTCGAATGCAAATTATCAATTCCTCAGAATGATTGTCAAGATGCTTCATTGGTATCATAAGCTGAGTTTTTTTTTTCTATTTAGTTGTCTGCGACAGTTTTTTTTTCTTTCTTTTCACAAATTTCTACTGATCAAGGCCTCAAGAAATGAGGCAGAAACTATACAAAAATAAACAAAAAAAAAATAAACACGCACTAAAAAATATACACGTGTCACATCTGTACAACTCTCGTCAGAGCGTGCTGCACTTGGCCGGAGCAAACGACAGCATCTCCTTCTGAACGTCGTAGAGTATGTGCAGGTTCTGCTGCTGGTAGTTGTCGAGCGTGCTCAGCTCGCCGTCGGTCTGGTTCCGCATCGCCAGGCACCACATGCCGCCGTCAAGGATCATGTAGTTCTCCACCGGCAGCTCCATGTCCGCGCCGTCGAAGTGTAGCGTCATGGTCGGCAGCGTGGCCGGCGGCGCCGACGTCGGCGACGGCAGCGCGAAGCACAGGTCGAGCCCCGTGGCGTTCGACCCGTCCGTCACCGGCAGCTTCACCTGGGACTGCACCGCGGCACGGACTCTCTTGTAGGCCGCGTCGACCAGCGACGTGATCGTCGTGCCGGAGTCGATGATGAGCCCGCCGGTGCCGTCGGCCCGCAGGGAGAACGCGTTCGGAGGGATGGAGAGCGCCGTCGTGCCGACGGATATGCCGGTCAGGTTGAGGTAGTAGTACGTGCTCATCGGTGGCTTAGACGGTCTCGGGACGAACGGTGTCGACCAGACGCCGGTGCCGTTGAGCGCCGCCGCTGGCCCGAGGAGGAGCGTGCTCTGCTGTTGGTGTCCTGGAACGGTGTTCAGGCAGTAGGAGAACATGCCGGCGGCGAGCTGTGAGACGAGCGAAAGGCCGCCCCTGCCCAGACCGACGAGCCCGGCCGAGCCGTTCCAGTCGTCGCTGCTCGCGTTGCTGCACCCGAAGGCAATGCCGGGGACGCGCACCCGGTCGGCCGGCGACGATCCGAACGTGAACGTCTCCATGCCCTGCACGCCTGCCGTCCACCCGGTGCCGTACGTCTGGTTGTACCTGCACGCGCACCCCGGCGGCGGGGTTGCCCCGGCCAGCGCCGCCGCGCACAGGTTCAGCGAGCTGTTGCACGGGAGCACGCGGAACGTCGGCGAGCTCGACGGGTTGTACAGCGGGCTCGGCTGCTTGAAGCACTGCTTGCCGCAGGGCGCGCACTGCGTCCAGACGAGGTCGCTGCCGGTGTCGGCAATGGCCGGGTACGACAGCGGCGGCGTGCCGATGGCCAGCGTCATGATGTATTCCCCACCGTTGGGCAGGTCCTTCCGCGTCGGCGCGGACACCGTGCCCGCCGACGACGACGACGCGAGCTCCCTCCGGAACCGCGCTCGCCGGTGCATGTCGCGGCGCAGGGCGTCGCGCACGAACTGGGACGCGGTGACGCCGGGCTCGGAGTGGATGCGCGTCAGCCCGACGCGGGCGCCGCCCGCCGCAGCATCGGCGACGGCCACCGTTGCACACAGCAACACGACAATCACACGTAGCGACGCCATTCGCACACTCATCATTAACGCCTAATAGCTGACAAGATGCAAGAACCGGCATCAAATCGCATAACTTATATAGCATGTCTCGTGTTCGTGGCGTGCTGAAACGTGCAACATTTGGCGCACGATAGTTGGTCAAGCACGTCATCTTGTGTGCTATATAGAAGAGTCCTCTTGGGCAGGTTGCCTCTTGCCTAGAAAGAACATAATGTACAGTTGCACCTGTGATTATTGCCACCCTCAAGAAATTAATCAAGAGAATGATGAATACGAAAAGGGGATAAATTATTGATAGCAAGTCATTAGGTATGGAATTAGTTTGGCATGCAGGCAATAAGCGTTCAAACTCGCATTCTAAACTGGAGACCTTTTGGTCGTTGGATGATGATTATTAGGGCCTCTTTTTTTCATAGCCGTCGTGGTCCAAAAGTAGGTAAAAGAGTTCGATGAATAATCCAAGTATCCAGAAACGAAACTGAGAACATCGCCGCGTTTTTAAGCAGCTGCATTCGAAACTGTTGCTAGCTGAAGTTTTTTTTCACGCAAAATAAAAAATATTATTAGAGTATGATTAATTATATTAATTATTATAAGCTGGAAAATTTGATTTTTTTTATTTTTTTTACGAAACTTCTATATAGAAATTTTTTTAAAAAAATATACATTTTAGCAGTTCGAAAAACGTGTTTATAGGGAACTAAGACAGTAGGTCAGCCCAACCTGCATTCCAAACTGCAACCGCTGATGCGATACTAGATTATCTTTCAGTTTACCGACCAGAAATTTAATTCATTATTAGCAAAGAAGAAGTCGAGTTAAATTCGCTGACAAATTGATAATAATTGAGTCTGTCGTCACATCGATTGAACTTAGTAACTGCTTCTTCTGAAGTGCTTGTCAAATAATGAAACTTTAGTAATTAAGAAATGAGAGATACGTGCAGAAGTTATGAAGAAACGCGGGCTCGTGGCAAGTGTATGTTTAGCCACATTTGTTGATGACGACATGATGATTATGATCGACAAACAACAGCTTAAATATTGCAGCCACTTAATTCATTTTTGTTGAACTATGTATATACGGGTACTTTGTAGGTAACTTGTTGGATTGGATGTAGAAGGTGAGAACATTTATCTCTCGCTCAATAAAAAGTAAAAAAAATGTGATGGATATATAGTCTTTGGGAAATTAAATATGCACTTGTTGAAAATATAAGTAATTTTTTGTAAAATTTAATCTAGAAATAAACAATGTAAACCATGAAAAACTTAGCAATAGAGATAAACCAACTAGACATGTAGCATTAAAAAAAAAGCATGTCTATCTTATTTGTGTAAAGAAGCAAAATCATCAAAACTTTAAATAAAAAATGAAGAAAACCACATCAGAAGTGGAACCATAACCACCATTGTTCGTTAGCATTCCTGCCTCTAGAGCCAAGGCCTCCTCCAGAGCCACTGCCATTCCCGTTGTCAACGTCAATCTATTAATCAGTCCTTGAATTAATTTTCAAAAAATAGTTCACCTCCCTCGGTACTTATTACCTATGAAGAATTAAATACCGTAACTCCTAGCATTCCAAGAGCCTTGGGGTTTATTTGATTTAATTATTTTAAATGGGCTAAAACCTCATTAAATCTAACCATACCCATCCTTTTATACTCCCTCCCTCCATCTTAGTTCTCCCAACGTCACATATTACTTACTAGAGGGAGTCATAGTCAACACTTAGGCCCCTTTTGATTTGAAGGAGAAACATATGAATTTTGTAGGATTTATTTTCTAGGTAACCCTTTGAAACAAAGGATTGGACACACTATTAAATCCTATGAAATTCCTATAGAATGTCTCATTCCATGTAAGTTTTGGAGGAATTTTAACATAAGCTCTAACCTCATGAAAAGTTTCCTTTGAGCTTCTTTGAGTCTCTATCCCTCCTTAAATTCCTGTATTTTTTTTGTGTTCTAACCAAACGATTATTCATATATTTTTTCTGTGTTTTTGTAATCCTTTGATTTACACTTACATTCCTGTAAAAATTCCATGTTTTTTCTATTCCCACGTTTCCTCAATCCTGCAATTCTTAGAACAGTAATCATGTTTTTTACCCCAAATTTGGATGTAAAAGTATGAATCTTACCCATAGGCACATCTCTAACATATAAAAACTAATAGAACACTCCGGACCTTTTAGTCTCACAGTAATAGATTGAAACATCCTTTTACCTCCTTGTCATACATATTTGACGTTTAGGACAAGATTCGGTCAAACTTTTAAAATTCTGGCTGTTTAGTGAAAACAAAGTGACGAACATACGAAAATAGGAAAACCCTGTATTTTAGTAATCATAGATGAATGTTTACAAATACATGGGGGCTTCCACAGGAGTTTATCTTTTGCCTTCTGCGAATATGCTTAATAGAAAGGTATTCTGACTGGATATTGCATCCAGTCCGTTGATTCTCGGCGCCTAGCGATGAGGCTGCCAGTTAATTACATCCATAGGAGCAAGCCTGCAGAATACCTCCGATTAAGCCGCGCTTGTGGTCGTCATCTTTAAAATAATATTACTCACCGAAGGTGTGGAGGTTTGTGCAGATTTAATAGAGAATTTTATGAATATGATACGAGTGGCTTTGCTTCGCCGAAACCTAGTCACAATATACTATCACCACGTCGATGTGTGGGAAGGGGATGACTTTCGCTTTGTCGGTGCCTAGTCATATACGCCAGCCTTTCATCGGATATGGATTTTGCGGTTGCCTTCGTCTCGTCGGTGCCCGGCAATGGTGTATCCATCCCTGTTCGATTAGACGTGTCAACAGTATAGCGACCTGACCTCGTCGGTACTTAGCCATAGTTTCGTTTAGCCTCGTCAGTCGTAGATGGACAAAGTTTGTAAATGTAATATATTGTCCGGCCTCATCAGTCGTGGACATACCATAGATGATGTTTGATTTGCCGTTTTATGATGTCAACACCCGGCCAAAGTGTCGATGATTTCAAATCTGCACGCCAACCTCACAGTTGGTGTTGTTTTGTTTAATAAATGATATTTGTTCCTGCAGATTAATAATTGCTCCCGTACACTTGTGTGGGGCAAAATATATTTTAGTCATTGGGCAGTCCAATCACCCATGAGGATCAGACATGTCCCGGTATATTTTGATCAAGGATTGAGAGGTAAATAGACAGTCTGGTTGCTAATGTGTACCAGATCTATCAAGATCTAACCAATTTTCATAGATTAAGAAGAAAGGATAGGCAGTCTGATGGCCAATGAGGGTTAGACGTATCTAATTTAAATCATAGATTGATTGAAGAGATAGATAGGCAGTTTGATCGCTGATGAGGGCCGGGCATACCTAGTACAATTTTGTCAAGAGAGTATCGCTCCCGCGCATGACACGCGTGAGATGAAGTAACATGTTTTGCACCGGCCATAATACTGGGTAAGATCTCATCGTTATAATAATAAGAATAGTTTTATATGGCATAGATGGTCCATAGACCCCACCATGGCACATGTTTTGATCTTAATCGTCTCTCTATTGTTTCCACGGACGGTGTCGGCTTTTTTATGATTTTCATGGATGGCGCATCAGCTTTTCATGGTTTTCACAAACGGCATTGGCTTTTTATTTCACGGACGGTACATCAGTTTTTGACCATGATTTTCACAGATGGCATCGCTTTTTCATGATTTCCACGGACGGCATCAGCTCGACGAAGAATGGCTATAATTTGCTTGGAGGAAAATGGCCGATGAAGACGTCGCATTGCTGCCGGCGGAACGGAGACTTGGTTTTCATCAATCATAAAGGCTTTGGGTTTTATCAATACATGTATATATGTGGGTGTGCCATATGTCCACCGCCGTGCAGGGCTGTGTCGTGTATGTGTGCGCGCGTATGTCCCTCCGGCTTAATCAGGCTTGAGTTTCTAGTCTATAGGGGATCAGAGTGATGGAGTGAATATGATGATTGGATGCCTCCTGTAGCGCTTCAAACGTTGGCTGAAAAAGCCTTCGACCCAGGAGGTCGTCGCCATTTATAGGCAGCCGAGATGGTAACAACCTCACCGAATCCTTCTGAGCTTTCAGCAGTTCACGCGTTAATCTTTTCCACCACCCTGCTACAGATAAAGTTGTGGGGGACACCTAGTTCGCGAGCGTTCGCGCGTGTACGCGACACGCGACGGGAGTTTTGATCTGCCTCGCTAGCAGTAGCACATAATTTTGTCGTTTACCGTCCAAACAACCACCTCACACGATTATCCCTCCGTAACTAGCACGCTAAAAACTGCAGGATTGATGACCATAATTATGCCCCGTGATTATCATTCGAAGAAAGAATAATGACCATGTTTTGGATAGTCTTCCCGAGCTTTCTATGCATAAATTCTATACAGGAATAAATTTTCTACATTATACATAATAGTAATTTTTTACGCACAAACATAAATAGTAACCTATACATGAATAGTAACTTTCTAAGCATAAACTTGTATATAAATAGTAACTTTCTACGCATAAAGTTTATGTATAAAATAGTAAATTTTCTATACATAAACTTTTCATTTAGCAAATTTCTATATAAATATAGAAAAAACTTGTATGCAAATCTATCTGTCTATTATAAGCTCTACATTTGATCTAAAGGTCTAGAATTAACCGTGTTAATCAGAATTTTGTCTTCGGGAAGGAAGACAAAATAGTTTAAATAATAGTTTACCTAATAATTTTCTATGTAATAAACCACTTTCTACTATAGAAGTCTAAATTGTATAACTTTATGCTAATAAATTTTGATTAGCAATGAAAACTTTATACTCGAAAACTTTGTATGGGACTAAAATGATAATCAAATATTAAAAAGATATTAAAACAACTCCAAAATCAAATTGATAAAAACAATAGCAGATGTATTTTTGTCTTAAGACGATCTAAACTTGTAGTTAAGCCAACAATTAGCCAGCAATAAACTACAGCATGTGGCTATTTTTAATGAGGTCGAAGTCAACCCAACAAGAAGCTGAGGTATCTAGCTGTGCAGTCCTTTCGCGTTCGACTCCTTTATGCGAAAATGGAAAAAGGGAAAAAAATGGAAACTGAGGTTGGACCAAAGATGGAAGGATTGGTGCGTTCGCACGCCGATGGTCCGTACGGGTGTTCGCCCATTAGGAATTTTGAAAGTTGTGTGAGCTGCCGATTAAATAATCCTGCGATTAATGGTGCTAATGACGGTGGGCCACATGCATCTGACGCATTTGCTGAGACTTATCTCCATGCTAGGTATAATCACCGTATGCAGTGAATCACATTGGCAGCAAACCAACGTGGCAGTGCTCTAGCACTAGTTAATTTATTTTTCTTTAACAGCCTGAACCCTTTGAATTATGTATCAAATTTGAAATCCTTTCAAACTGTCTTTCTCCATTTGATATGTACATCAAAACAAGTCTAATATTGAATATATTTGGACATCTCCTGTTATTTGAAATTTTGGGTCCGCGCGCCATAGAGGCATGCTTCATAGTATCTAAATATTGTTTGCACGCAAAATTAATGTCTTTTATATATTTGACATATCAATACGATGAATTTTGGCACAAAAATTCATCAAACATTGGCCAACAATTTTATATTTGAATAAGTTTGTAATAAGTACTTTTCGAGGCAAAATATACATGACATTTCTTTTGTTTTTAAACTAATCATTTTTATGATTGAAATTTTAAAATTAACTAAACTTTACCTTAAACGTCAAATACTTATAACTAGAGTACCTTTGAACATAATTGGGATGAAAGCAGTAGGACCAGACCTCCTCACCTCTCTCTCAATAGGTTCCCTCCATTGACTCTCCAATTCAAACTTTGATCAATAATAATTTCTATATTATACTCTAGTTTTTAATGTTTGACTTCGTTGACTTTTGAACAAAAGTTTAACCATTCATCTTATTCAAAAATTTTATGCAAATATGTAAAGGTATAAATCATGCTTAAAGTATCTTTAATGATAAAACAAACCATAACAAATAAATAATAATTAAATATTTTTAATAGGACGAATGATCAAATGTATGTCTAATAGTCAACGACGTCAAACATTAAAAACCGGATGGAGTGTAGGGCATAAATTCAAAAAAACCAAATGATCAAAACTACATTTACATTTTTAAAAACTACATTGTGATATTTATTTCAAACTATACTTTTACAAGTAGTGTAGGGCATAAATTCAAAAAAACTCAATAAAGAAACAATGATCAAAATGTGCATCAGTTAATCATCGCCATCAATTATTAAAAAAACATTGGAAGGTAGTAGTAACAAATAGCCGGAAAACAAAAGATTTTGAATAAGCCCAAACCAAATGAGGTCTGCTAGCCAACGTCCTACCGTTAAAACGACGGGATAGATTAGGATCGCACGATGTCAACTGTCAAAACTAGCCCTGGGACCGGTTAACCGAAAAACCGATAACCGAACCGAACCGAACCGAATTAACCGAATAAGTCGGTTAATTCGGTTTTTGGTGTTCGGTTCGGTTCTTGTTTTTTGTTTGTTCGGTAGTCGGTTTTCGGTTCGGTTTTTAAGTTCTATTAACCGATCTACCGAAAAACCGAATAACGTCTCGTGCCCGCCGCTCGTGCTCCGCGCCCCGCAGCGCCCGTGCCCGCGCCTCGCAGTGCCCCGTCGCCCCGCGCCCCGCGTCCCGCGCCCGCGCGGCCCGTGCCCGCGCCCCGCAGCGGCCCGTGCCCGCGCCCCGCAGCGCCCGTGCCCCGCCCCGCGTCCCGCAGCCGCCCGTGCCCGCGCCCCGCAGCGCCCGTGCCTCGCGCCCCGCGTCCCGCGCCCCGCAGCGCCCGGTCGCTCGGTTATTTCGGATTAACCGATTAACCGAACCGAATTAACCATAACCAAACTGGTCGGTTATTGGTTTTTTCCCTAGAATTTCGGTTGCCATTTTCCAATAACCGAATTAACCGAACCGTTTAAACCGAATTAACCGAAATCCCAGGCCTAGTCAAAACGACGGGATAAATTATGATCGCATGGCCGCTAACTGCTCTGTGACGTGCGAGCCTCCCTCACCTCGCCCGACACGCGTGAGGTGCGCTCCTGTGTCCTCTTGCTCTTAGCACAAGGTCTCAGACAGGACCGATGCAGCTCCACCAGATTTGGGCCTCGTTGGGCTAGTTGAGGTGGAGTTGGCTTGGCCTTTTTTCTCTATTTTCTTCCACCGAAAAGTAGAAAATTTTTTATTTTTATATTTATTTAATAAAGTATTTACAAAATTATATTTTCATTTGAAAAATTTACAAAACTATACGCCCAACGCTCTCTGGGAGGACGTTTTTTTTATGAAATCACCCTTTCAGAGGGCAATTTGATGACGTGGCTGACGGTCGTTGGCCAGGCGGCCCCCCGGTCATCCAAAAACCGCCCTCTTAGAGGGCGGCATTTGGACGCCCGAGGGGCCGCCTATAAATGGCCGCCGGCTTTTACAGACAGCCCCCTTGTCGCCCTCTGGAAGGGCGGTTTTTAGCTCCCCAAGTATAAAACCCCCTCCTAGACTCAAAAAATGTCATAAAATTCACTCAAATCACAAAAAAAGAAGAGAGAGCTGAGAGTGAAGGCGAACGAAAGCGTCGAAGCCCTACCGGTTTACGGATTCGTCTGTAGGTAATATTTAATGTCTCTTTGCAATTTCTATTTCTATTCATCAAATGATGTAGTATGTGTAGTCTTATACTAGTTTTTTCATAGATAAATAAATGTTAGGTTTGGTTTACAGGGTGTAGATCTATTGTAGTTAAGTATAACGGCTAAGGACATTGATAGAGCGCATAAGAGAAGTTAGGTTTTTTTACTAGATGAGTAGCACTAGTTCGAGAAATGCTAGGGAGATGGAAATGTGAACAATGACATTTTATTTTTTATAGTCATGTGTAGTATACCCTAGGTATGTAGTTGTATAAGATATTTTTGTCCCAGTGAGTAATAACTTTCGTTTATTTGGTTATAATGTAGCTTGCTATGGATGCATCCGGTATGTCCAGTCATCTACGACCTTCGATTGACGAGCCTCCGCCGATGTGTTGGTGTGGAGATAATTGCAAAGTTGCAATAAGTGAGGTGGATTACATATACCGGCAGAGGTATTGGATGTGTGCTAATTACGCCTACTCCCCGGAGAAGCCGAAACCACAAGGGAAGAAGGGGAAGGTGAAGAAGCCAGCGAAGGTAATACGAATTATTTTGTAGTACGAAATATTTGAATCTTTGAGCTAACAAATTTGTATATGTCAAGGCATCGAAGCCTCCTCCGCCTCTGTGCGATTTTGTGCAGTGGATAGATACGGAGGTCCGTCCACAGGACGCCAAGTTTCTTCTCAGTTTAAAAGATTGGAACTGGGAGCGCACCCAACGTCGTTGGACGGCGCAAGAAGAGTGGGAGGCTGAGCAGAAGAGGAAGGAGGAGAAGGAGCGGCAGGAGAAGGAAGCCTATGAGGCAGAGAGGGAGAGAAAGCGGGAGAGGGTACTGCGTGCAAAGGAAGCTGGGCCGGAGGCGGCGAGGAAGGGGAAGTACCCACGCTGCACACAGTAGTTGTATCTCTAGTTGGATATCTGTTTAAAATTCCCTAAGGCATGTAATAACGATAACTAGAAACATTTGATGTGCCGTTTGTACTCTTTGGATGGATAATTTCATTAGGTTTGTATGGTAATTAACGTGTGTTCGGTTATCAATGCTCAGAATGTACTTTCGCCGTGAAATTGAAACTCGAAAATTCATGTTTTGATCAGGTTCGTCATAAACGTAGATCGTGAGGAGTACATCGTTTGATCAATGAGCATAAACGAACTAAAGGGGTTTCTTCAGTAAACGTAGAATTAATAAAACATGATATACAACAGGCAAACTATTATAGATACAACGTACTACGGGCCCTGACCGTAACCTCTAGCTCTCTTCGTCTTCCTACCCTGCGCTCGCACCTGGCCCTGGGAGTACGTCAGCCGGTCTGGTGGTACGGCATGGCCAGCGCAGGTCGTCTGCACAGGTGTGGCAACCGGTGGGTCCTGTGTCTGTGGTGGCGAAGCTCCTTCGAGCTGTGAGGCAGCTAGTATCTCCTAGATCGCCTCGCCCTCATCCTCCAAGTTGTCCCCTCGAAAGGATTCGGTGCCCAACCGCTACCACGTGCGCCCTGCGTGGAGGAGCCAGCGCCAACAAACATCACTGGCGCAGTAAAGTGGAACCATGTACACCAAATTATTGATTATTGCAAATTGAAATTTTACAAGACAAAAGTAAACTTTGATATAACCTGAAGGATCTCCTGTGGTGGCACCCGGGGCACTTGTCATGCCCAGCTACGCGTGTGGTCGTGTGTGGTATACTCCATGCGTCGACGTGCTAGCTCCAGAAGGATGTAGGTACGGTGTAGCGAAAAGTTCAGGGAGGCATATTGATGTACAACGGTGCATGTCGTACAAGGAAACATGTTATGAACCGATGGTTAGTAGAATTTACCTCTGGAGGGGCCAGATGGTTGACTGGAACCCTGCGGGCGCACTCCTGCTCCTGCTCCTGTTCCTACTGGCCGTGGCTGTTGTTGCTGTACAACTACGGGAGGTACCGCATCGGCCGTACAACAAGTGAGCGCACGCACCACTGTGTGCATCGCTTGACGAATCCTCCCGAAGGTCGTCCTCTGCTCGTCCGCAGTTAGCACGATCCCACTGTCCAACCGTCCGAACGTCGCGTTCACATCAGCCTGAACTTGTCGCGCTGCATCGGCCTATTTCAAATGTGAATTGAATATGTGTTAGATCCGTGGACACCAACAAAGGGAATGGCAAAGTGCAAAGATAATGTGACTTACCGCGCGAAAATAGTCCTGGTCACGGTGTCTAGGATACATGTCCGTTGTAGCGGCGACATGTGGCTATGGATCACCTGGGGTGAACGTTACGCGTGTGCGGGTACGGGGCTGGTACTAGCTGAGGTATGCTAGGTATGTCTCCTCAATGTGTGCACGTATATCAACGATGACCTCCTCCGTCGCCAACAACCAGCCCTCCACGTACTTCTACAGTCAGGAATACCACTGAGAGCTAGCTGCCTGTCCTCTACGATTATATCTATTTACAGAGAGTGTATTAGACTACATTAAAGAGTGATAGTACTAAAAAAGATCACAGTTGTACTAACCGGTGCACATTGCACGGCACAACGATCTCCATGGGCACAGGAAAGTGCTGACGTAGGCCGAACTGTCGCATCATGCGCTGCGGACAGTAGGGCTCGACGAAGATGTCGAACACCAACGGCAATGTCGTCATCCAGTACGCCTGGTCGCGCGTGCAAAGAGTAGAGAGTCCGAGCGGTGCACCGGCCGCGATGGCCTGTGGACTATACGGCTCCCAGACGACGTCGCTGGGCAGTAGGCGGCCGAACTCCATAACGAATTCGGAGTAGGCCCTCCTAACCTGGTTGTGGGCGTAACGACGTTGTAAAATAGGAAAAGATTACACGTCAGTATTTGCACATAAGTAGTAAACATAGAATTTCACATTACGTACCTCACGGCGACACTATACCGTCCCCATAGTCGGACGGTCCTCGGACCACTGCCCGTACAAGCCTCTAGGGCCGCCCTTGTAGGAAGAGAGCTGAATCAATGGACGGCCTATCGCGAACCGCTCGGCCGCCCATAGCTGCAAAAGGAGAGGGCAACCGGCGATAATCGCACCTGGATCGGTCTTTGTGCACGCGTCACAAAGAGCACGGTACGTCGCTGCTAGCACAGTAGATCCCCAGCTCCACTGCGGTACGCAGCCGTCCTCGCTGTCGGCGATCGCACGAGCGTAGTGGATCAGTCCCTTGTCCACCGCGTGCCCCGTCGTGCTGGTGAATATCACCCACCCGAACAGCCACAACATGTACGCCTCCATGCTCCGCCGCATCGAGTATTCGTCGGCGTCATCATCTAGCTTATCAGGCTGTAAAGGAAGATTATAGTCAGCAGCGCTATTGCTTTATAGGACGGATGATTGGAAAGCAAAGGAATTCGTGACTTACGGTGAACTGTAGCAGCCACGCCTGCGAGGGGCCACTCGTGGTGTAAGGCGGTAGCAAACCCGGCATAGCAAGTCCAGGTCGACGGTGCACAGCCTCGAACCGAGCAGTGATGTCCTGTGCCCAACCGTGCGCCCCGTCTACCGGACCGACTGCGTCCCCTGCGAGGGGAAGTCCCAGCAGGTACGACACGTCCTGGAGTGTGGGAGTCATCTCGCCGCACGGTAGGTGGAACGTGTGGGTCTCCGGTCTCTAGCGATCCAACAGCGCTGCCAGAAGTGACCGGTCAGGGTCCCATCGCTTGGCGGGGTCTCTCTCATCTGGTGCGGGCTCAACTAACCTGCACAGCGAAAGAAGTCCTGCCTCACACGACCTGTAAAATATAGCACTGTATTCAATATCGGGGAAAACATAGATATGCACAAACGATGTGAATGAATATTTGTACAGCTCTTACCTCTCACGGAACCGGGGGTCTATCCACAGGAGGTGACGTGAAGGCCGTGGACGGAAAGTGGCCAGCAGGGCACCCTCGACAGCTAACAGGTAAGATCGGTGGGACTGGTCGAGACCCCGGTCGAGCAGCTCCGGTGTAGAGTATGCCATACCTGCATGCAAATAGAGAGTTAGCATAAATTATTGTTAAGGTTTATAGCATTGTTACATGACAATAAAAAAACAATAGTACGGTACATATCCTTCTATAATAAAGAACAAGTATAGACTTACACTACACCGCAGCACTACCAAATGCTCGAGAACGCCTTGGACGGGGTCGTCTTGAAGTTGTACCTTCACCCGTAGGACGACCGCCATCAGCGCCTGAACCCGACGGTCCAGCTTCCACCGCACTTGGACCGGTTACATCCTTTGGACATTTCTTATATGTATGACCTGTTTGGTCATACTTTGAACAACGTTTATGCCTTCCACCGGCTTCTGACTCATCCATCTCATTACGGATACGTCTTGTCTTGTGGCGACCTGCTTTATCTCTCAATTTTATTGGGTCAGGAATGTAGATAGCTTGAGGATGCTCCGTAGTAAATGTCCCCGCAATACCGAAACCGTATATCACTCCACTCCAGATATTATAGATTGCTTCTTTTCTGAAATAAGGTGAGATAAAATAACGTGCTTCTATCTCACACTCACCGCTCGCGGCAATCATATGAGAACATGGCTTGTGGAGCAGAGTAGGTTTTCGGCACGAGCACTTGCAGGTCCGCCGATCTTCCTTCAGCAACACACTCTGTACAACTCTTCTGCGGTAGATTCCGCGCATTTTATCATAGCCCTTGTTCGACACACAAATATTTCAAATCTGTATTCTTGTGTGCCTTAAGGTAGAGCACGATGTCTTCGGGCCTTTTTACTTTTATCTTACAGGTAATTAGTCAGTAGTGTACCAAAGAAAAGATTATTATCCGTCATTGAGGGGCCGGCTGCTCTGAACCGATCTCTGAAGTACTTGCATATGCCATGCAAGATAAATTCAACTATTCCAACAAGTGGGAGCCCTCGAACACACACGCGACCTCACCCAGTTATAGACCTCTGCCAAATTTATGGTCATTATGCCAAATCGAGAACCATCTTTATCATACAACAATGCCCATTTCTCCTTTGGCTCATTCTCAATCAACTCTGAAAATTTTCTAACGGAGGATGCAGACCTTCTTCTTATATGAGATCCATCACTTGGTAGAGGTCCAAGAACTTCTGGAGCCTCATTCCCTCCAATGGTAGCCCTCCTGAACTGCTCATCTATTTGTTTAGAGGTCAGCTCATCCAACCTCCTGCAAAGCTTATTGAATTTCTTCTCTTTGATTCTGGACGCAAAGCCTCTTGAAAAGATCCATAAGGTGCTTATTCTTAAACTGTCTGTAGAAATTAGCACCCATACGACGCATGCACCATGTGCTTTGGACATTAGACCACTTTGGTGGGTATCCCTTCTCAACACATCCATATCTCAATTCCTCAATTGCACATAGCAAGCCGGCGTGACGGTCATGTATGAGGCATACGTCTGGTCTCATCCGTACAACTGCAGACTTAACCCTTTCTAGGAATCAATACTAGCTATCAGTGTTCTCACTCTCAACAAAAACAAAAGTCACCGGTAGAACTTGGTTGTTCCCATCAACTCCAATTGTTGTTAATATCTGCCCTCTCTACTTTCCAGTCAGAAATGTCCCATCGATGCAGAGAATAGGACGACAATGGACAAATGCCTGAATGCAAGCACCTAATGCAAAGAATACTCGTTGCAACACACTTTTATTACCATGGTCAATTGATGGAAAGGCTTTCAGGTCGTAATACATCTCCGGATTTCTCTGAAGAATACAACCTAACAGACGAGGCAAATTATCATAAGATGCTTCAAATGTGCCAAACCTCATCTCTACAACTTTCTGTTTTGCCCTCCAAGCCTCCGCATAGCTAATTGTATATTTGAATTTCTCTTCAATATGTCCAACAATTGACCTTGGTTCGTACCCCAGATTGTTGACAATGTGGGAGTACATCTCTGTTGCAACAAATGCAGATGTCATGTTTCTATGATATTTTTCAACACCTGGTAAGTAACATGAATGCTCGGTCACGATTGAAACTTGCCAATAATCTTTTCATTTACCCTTGAATACGTGCACCCGCCATGGACACCCATCCTTCATGCACTTCACTTCATACACTGATTTACTTGACTTCACGACTGAGAACTCCCTCTGAAGTGACACCACCCATTGTTTTTCTGCCTCCTTTAAATCCTCTACATATGCATACTTAGCCCCCTGAATCACCTCATTCTCCTTATACTCCCATGGCACATGATGCCGCTCGGAGATAGCAAGACCAGAGAAGTCCTCGTTGCTCCATTCTGCAGGCATCACGTTGTCCTCATCAGACGAATCATCATGCTCTGCATGCTCATTTTCAGAATCTTCCCTACCATTTCTTGGACGATGGTGTCGATTAGTTCTCCCTCATCTGCCACACCTGTTGGCTGTCTATCTTCTTTATTCTATCCTTCATTTTCTTCCATTGTTTCGCTATCACCTCCTGCCATACTTGGACCCTCATCATTTTGCATAGGCATTGCACCAGCGGTGTTATCTTTCTCATGCACGGACACAAGTATGCACAGTGACCAACTACATTGGAAGGCATTCTCCACATACCATCTCCAAGTGACAGTGCAATCAAACGGCATCAGTTCCAAAAAAACCTTTAACTGCACGACTGACTACTACATACAAGATTATTGCGCTGAGCTAGGGGTCCAGTCGAAACCCTCGCATCAGCTAGTTGTACACTGACCAAAAACTTCTCTCAGCTGGCATATCAATGCCCTTAGTCGTTGAACTAAACTCCGACAGATCTACACCGTCTGGACCATATCTAACATTCCATTGCCCATGAAATAACTGAAATATCACCTTATTTGACATACCTGTTGATGAAAAAATACAGTTAAATTAGGTACCAACATTCTCCTCACATCTAAAACCGTATATTCCAGATTTTATAACTACCATTTCTACAAAAATGAAGTCATCTAACAGATTAACTAAAAACATACAAATCTAGGAGTAATAAGTTATTTTTATATAGTATTATACACGTAACTAGTACAATACTATATCAATTCTTGCATACAAATAGAAATTGCAAAAGCACAATGGATTTTTACCTGCAGATGAATCAATAAATTGGCAGAGCTTCGCTGCTTTCGTTCAGCCTCGCTCTCAGCTCTCTCTCTTTTTTTCTGTGATTTGAGTGAATTTTATGACATTTTTTGAGTCTAGAAGGGGTTTTATACTGGGGTAACTAAAAACCGCCCTCCCAGAGGGCGGTTTTTGGGTGGCCGAGGGGCCGTCTGCAAAATGGCTAATGACCATCAGTCGCCCAGTCAACGACCATCAGCCACGTCATCAAATCGCCCTCTGGAAAGACGATTTCATAAAAAACGCCCTCCTAGAGGGTGTTGGGCGTATAGTTTTGTAAATTTTTCAAATGAAAATATAGTTTTGTAAATATTTTATTAAATAAATATAAAAATAAAAAATTTTCCTAAAAAGTATCATGATTTATGCTAGTGTAACATGATACTATAATCATATCACCTAGGTATCATGAAGATAACAATAAAGTTTCAGGAAATATTATGGGCATCATTGGTGTATTATGAGTATCATCGGTGTTCATGATGAAAGCAACTAGGGAATGTCATACCGTCCAATTGATAGTATAGTTTATGATTGTCCCCCCAATATTGCTTCCTCCTAGTGATGCGGGCACAGTCTCGTCCCACGCATGCCGCGACACACGTCGTGCCATTTTTCTCCGTGTGCGTGACGCGTGCTCTATACCCCGTGTCCGTGCCATTTTTTCCCGCGTGCGTGACACGTGCTCTGTACCCCATGTCTGGATCTCACACCCTAAGCGTCGAGGTGTACCAGTGATGATACTGATACATTCAGGTACCTATATATCTGACATGGTGCTAATTGGTATCGGACGTGGTTTCTATGACATGGTACCCACATATATCAAATCTGATATCTAGATATCGGATATGATACTTATGGAGTATTAGATCTAGGTATCGGACATAGCGCCCATTGGTATCAGGCCTAATATGCATAAGAGACATCAGACCTGATACATAGGTATCCAACATGATATTCATGGGTATCAGACTTGACACCTAGATATCAGACATGGTACCCACGAGTATCATACCTAGTACCAAATATGATACTCATAGGTATTAGACCGAATATGATACTTATAGGTGTCAAACCTTATACCTAGTACATAGATATCAATTGGATGAACATCCTAGGTATCAAAAGATGAACATAACAAAAGGTTTCATATTAAAAAGAAAACAAAACTAAAAATCAGAAAAAAAAATCAAGAAAGGAAAAAAGAAAAGGAAACAACTTCGCTTATTCCAAGCATCATCACACGACAGGGAGTACTTGTGATTTCATGTGGTTAAAAAATAGATTGGGATAAAAAAAATTAGAAATGCAGTAAAATGAGAGCCAATTCTTAAAAGCAAATTGGTAGAGAAAAGTAGATTTTTTTGTATTTTTATATTTATTTAATAAAATATTTGCAAAACTACATTTTCATTTCAAAAATTTGCAAAAATATACTCCCACCGCCCTTTGAGAGGGCGATTTTTCTGAAATCGCCCTTCCAGAGGGCAATTTGATGACATGGCTGCCGGCCGTCGGCCGCCCGGCAAACGGACGTCAACCATTTTACAGGCGGCCCCCGGCCACCCAAAAAACCGCCCTCTGACAGGGCGGCAAGGGGCCGCCTGTAAAAATCCGGCCGGGGGGGCGGGGCGCGCGGGAGGGAGGCCGGCCACGCCCCTGGCCCGCGCCTTGCCTGCGCCCCTGGCCCGCGCCTTGCCTGCGCCCCTGGCCCGCGCCTTGCCTGCGCCCCTCGCCCGCGCCCCTGCCCCACGCCGCGCCCTCGCCCGCGCCTTGCCTGCGCCCCTCGCCCACGCCCCTGGCCCGTGCCCTCGGCCGCGCCCCTGGCCCATGCCCGCGCCCGCGCCATTTTCCAGGCGCCCCCTTGCCGTCCTCTGAGAGGGCGGTTTTTGAGTGGCCGGGGGCCGCTTGCAAAATGGCTGACGGCCGTGGGCCGCCCGGCCAACAGCCGTCAGCCACGTCATTAAATCGCCCTCTGGAAGGGCGGGCGGCGAGAGTATATTTTTGTAAATTTTTGAAATGAAAATGTAGTTTTGCAAATATTTTATTAAATAAATATAAAAATGCAAAAAATTCGAGAAAAGTATAACATCGAAACTCCGAACAAATGGGCCGAAACATGTAGAATGGCAGGCCCAGCTCTCTATGTGGCAAGTATGGCCGTGCGGGAGGAGCGGTGGTCGGGCACACACCACACACGTGCTCTACGTGGAAGGGACGCATCGTCTCAGAAAGAAATCGTGCGGGCCCTCAGGTAGAGTCCAACATCATAATCTATATCAGTAGAGGATGGTATCCCGCACTCTAGGGGTGTGTTTGGTTCCAGGGATTGTGTGGGTTGGGTTGGGTTCATCCCATTTTTGTGGGTGTTTGGTTTGTGGATTGGGAGGGATGGGTTGGACCTGGTGGGGAATATTCCCCTTATATTCGGGTTGCAACGATCCGGCCAAACGGCCGGACCGATCCAACCCACCTCGGCGCGTCGAAGCGGCAACGGCGCAGGCCAGGGAGCGAGGCGGCGACGGCGTAGGCCCCGGGGACGGCGACGGCGCAGGGAGCAGGGCGGCGACGGCGACGGCGCAGGGAGCGGGGCGGCGACGGCGACGGCGACGGCTCCCCCGGCCTCGGCCTCCACCGCCAGCGCCGACGCCTCGTCCGCCTCCCCCGCCAGCCAGCGCCGACGCCGACGCCTCCCCCGGCCTCGGCCTCCACCACCTCCGCCGCCCTCGGCCTCGTCCGCCCCCGCCAGCGCCGACGACGCCTCCCCCGGCCTCGGGCTCCACCACCGCCGCGGCCCTCGGCCTCCCCCGCCAGCGCCGACGCCTCGTCCTTCGGGTCCGGACCGTCCGGACATTGTGAGGATGGTCCGGACCCTCGGCCTCGTCCGCCCCAGCCCACTCTAATCCCTTCTACCAAACAAAAAACTAGAACCACCCCATTTCTCAAACCAAACAAACAACTAGAGCCATCCCATCCCAAAAAAAAGGGATGGGTCTAACCCATCCTACCTCATTCCTAAACCAAACACATCCTAGGTTTTCTGCAACGAAATTCATATATGGGAGGCTAGAATAGCCACGTCATCGTTTTTTTGACCGTTGGATCTACCGTTGGTGGTTTAGATGACACGTGAAACTCTAATCCCCAATCCCAGCCTCGTCTTCTTCCTGGCCCGCTTTCGCCACTCTTCCATTCCCGCCGGCTAGCCGCCGCCGCCTACTCTTCCCAGCCGCTTCGCCACGCCGCCGCAACCCCTTATCCTCTTCAGTCTGCCACCACGCTTCCTTCTCCACTTCCTCCAGTTGCAGCCCTCCTCATCATCTGCGTCAGCCTATCCCGTCGCCACTCCGCAGCCCGCACTGCCGCCTCTCCGCCGAATATGGTTGTCCTCCCGTGCCACGTCTTTCCACTAATATCTTCCGGAACAGCCGCGTTTGCGTTTTCGCCATTATCTGCTCGTCCAAGACCAAGAATCCCCTCTTCCCTCGGCAGCTGCTGCTCCGCTTGTCGGACTCCGCCACCCGCCGCGGCCAGCAGGGATGCTGCTTATTGGGCCGATGACCTCGGTAGAGCCGTACCATGGAAGGCCGTGGTCTCCAGCGCTCTTGCCCTCACCTTATCCTTCACTTGCTGTAAGTTTCTTGGCCTTCATCTTCTTCCATAGGAACTGAAGGTGACTGCATCTCAAAAAGTAAAATAAAAATAAAAACCTGTACGTTTGTTCGAAAATAAAAGAAGGAATACTCCACCATTTTATAAAGAAAGGATTGGGATGTGGATAATCGAGATATAATTGTTGCTCAAACGAACAAATGTCATGACTTTTATTTATTAGAAGTCTGACTGGTGGCTTTCCAGTTGCAATGTGATATTCTAGAGTGGAGTGATTACTTTGTAATACAAATTAATGGATGAAGATAAGAAACTGAATCTACCACTAACAGAATACTGTAGCACAACTGCACAAGAAGTGGAACTCAAGGTGCATTTTTACTATGAAAAAAGTGCAACTGTATGTGGTGTTTTTATTTGTTTTGCTACTACATAGTCCATGGTAGTAAAATATGCAACTGTATACTGAAGGCGCCGGAGACGGAGGAGGGCGTGGTGGGGGCACCTTGGCGAGAGCGTGAACGCGTGGTCGGGGGAGCAGGGAGGTGGCGGCGTCCAATGCGATGGAGATGGGGATCGGGGAGGGGGAAGGTGTATAGGAATTGGGGGTAAGATCTGGGCCGTTGGATTGTGATCGTACCCTAGTTTTCTGTCAAATTACATATAGTACTCCCTTGTATATATGCTATTTCAAAGGCATCCAAAATTCCCTCCGTTCAGCACCACTGCTTTGTTTCAAAAAACCGATACCTCGTGTAACTTTTATTACTAAGAGCAACTCCAACCGAACCCCTAAACGCCCTCATCTCAAATTGAGAAGTTTATAGGCTAAAAATCGTCTTCAACCAAAATCCTAACCGGACTCTCATCTAGAGGGGGCCCTTATCCGAGGGAGGCAAAGATGTAGGAGGCCCTCGTCCTCCAACCACAACAGCATAGCGAACCATACGGGAGCAGTCGGCGACGGAGCGGATCAGTGGGAGCAGTCGGCGACGGAGCACTTCTCACCGAGCTGGCGGAGCACGCGGTGGAGCTCCCGCGCCGAGATCTTCCCGTTGCTGTCGGCGTCATACATCCGGAACGCCTCCCGCAGCTCCGCCTCCTAGTCCTTGTCCCCGTCGGTGCCGTGCGGCGGCGGGCCGTAGTGGAAGGCAGCGAACTCAGAGAGGTCCACGAAGCCGTCGCGGTCGGAGTCCATCTCGTCCATCATGCGCCGCACCGCCCTGGCCCCAGCGGCGCCCCCAGCGCCCGCAGCATGGACGCCAGCTCCTCCACCGAGATCTTCCCATCGCCGTTCGCGTCATACCACCGGAACACCTGCTCCAACTCCGCCATCGGCATCCCCGGCCCCCCTCCGCCGCTGCCGTCCTGCACCTTTGGCAACGCCATCCCACCGCCTCCTCCCCTTCCTCCTCCTAGCCGTTGGAAATATGAGGGGTCGGTTGGAGTGCGCAGTGAAATAGGAGGTTGAATATGGATGAGAGAGCCCCTATTCTAGGCAATAGGGGGTTAAATTTGAGAGCTCCATTGGAGTTGCTCTAATGCATGTGCAGGTGGGTTTGCACATTGTTGAGTCTTATAAAAAAAGCTACTTCATGAGGGATAAATGCTGCCAAAATGATTGATTTGTAAAATGACACTTCAAAGATTTGGTTTGATCATGTGGATAAATGGCGTTCCAAAGATTTGGCCAATTAGTGCCACTCGAAAGATATTTCTTTAGAAAAATTATATTCTGAGATTTCTATTGACTATTTCTCCCCCTATTGTTTCTTCCGGTCTGGATATTCTGCTACATCTTCCACATTTAGTGGATAAATGAGTTACATAATAGAGTCTAGACTATAGGCCTACATGGAGTCTGAGTAAACCATGGAACAGCTAATGCAAAGGGAGCTCTTGCCAAATGTATCCAGGATTAATTTATGTACTGCAGTGATTCGGTCACTAGCCACAGCAGCATGCAGTCAAGCTGCTGTGTTGTACCTTCATGCTGGGGATGTGTTGGCTGCTTGCAACAGCTAGGCAGTACATTCTGTGTGTTTCTTAATCACACACCCAGTTCAGATAGCAACATGATGGCAAGGCAGTGGGAGGAGGCTTACCAAATATTAGCAGGAGAAGAGGGCGTGTGGGAGGAGGCCCTGCTCTTTGCTGTTTGAGGTTTAGGTAGTCTGGTGGTCACTTTGATTTTTTTGGTATTAAAGTGGCATTTTGATTATTACATGTATTCGCAATGGCATATATAGAGTTGTCTGAAATATATAGCTTTTGTATTTTTTAAGTAAAAAACTGTCAATGGAAAAATCTCATGCAGAATCTTGCACATGCAGTTGTTGGTATAGTTAATGCAAAGGCTGGGGTCAACAAACCAGAATTGCTTCCCAAGGAATTCACCACCGTCATTGATGTTGCTGGTTTTCTCTCCCCAGGTCAGGTAATTCAAACTACATATTCTATGAGATGTTGTAGTTTTTCAGAACCAGTTACAAAATTTAATGCCCATTAGAAACAATTTGGTGCAAATCAGGAAATTTAATGTTCATTATGAATACTTGTATATTGCCCGTGCGCTGCAACTGGATTTTAAATAAAGAAAATTATAATTAAACCGTTATTACCTTAACTTTGTGCATATATCTGTTACTGACATATGAGCCCTCTAGCTTCATACTGCCCTTTTTTCTTCTCATAAAAAGTAGGAAGTTGGTGATGGAGTGGTTGACATGTAGATCTTCTGACCCTACCATGTCATTTCCTTTCCACAAAAAGTAGGGAGTTGGTGGTGGCGGTGGTGGTAGATTCACCACTCACCACCACCACTAGCCTCTTTTAAAGTAGTATAGATGTTTCTCATCTGGACAGATCCAGTGCTGCTTAAACTCTGAGAAGATAAAGCAGAAAGACCATACCTAGTCACATCTATTTAACCATAATTTCAGCGTAGCTCAGCAGTATAAAGTGCTTTAGTGTCAATAGGAACAACAAGAGTTCTGCCCCCCATGACTTGGAATTAAGCTTGCTGATTCTCACATAACAAATCATGAGTTCATGACTAGGATAATTTTCTGCAGGAACTTGGTTAGGGAAATTCTGCTGTCAATGATTTACATCCGCTCAATGCAGAAACACAATAGTTGCATTCAAAAGAAACACATTTGACCCTAATTTCAGAGCCTTTTGTGGAAAAAAGTGTTGCCTTCTTGTAGAACTCTGGTGTCTCATAAATGTGGAAGATAGGTGTATATATGGACACCTAAAATTGTTCTCTTTTAGTATAAGCACTTGGATTTTGATTCAAATGCCATATTTTCGATTGCCATGCATGCTTTATCAGCATTCTGTATTGACTTCCATAGGGGTAGAAGGAGAAATAATTGTCTTTTGAATGACTAGAGCACATTGAGTTGTCTGCAACCATGTTCAATAAACTGTGAATGCTAATTCATAGACTATGCTGGTTTCTATCTTTCAAAGTGCAAGTTTTGTCTTTCTACTCTTTGTTTTTGTGGTTATAATCAGATTATAATAGCTAGGAGCTACGTACTGAACCTGAATTTATTCTTAGGAAAACCGTCTGCGTCAAGAGATAGAAGATCTTGAGAAAGATACAGGGTACAAGTTGAGAGTTCTTGCACAAAATTATCCTGATACGCCAGGTGCCTTTTGCTTCTGTTTTATTACATGTAGTACGACTCTATCCTTTGTTTTGTGTTATTTAATTACACAATATGTTTACAGATACATGGCAAAATGGTGTGGCAACAGTCGAACTTTGCCTAAATTGTGTATCTAGAGTATCTCAAATCTCAACCAGCCACATGGAATTGATACTATAATTTTTTTTTCTAATTTATCATAAGTTCATTACAAAATCAATATCCAACCTTATTTTTAAATGATGATTCCAAGCCAAAAATGGAATCTATTTTTGGACACCTGAGTCTGGAGTGCATTTCAATCATTTCTATACTACAATGTGCGCTTTTGGTACCGTTGCAACAGCTAAGCTCATTGGAATGGAGTGTATCTATAGGCGAAGGCTCGGCTTCTGTCTATTTAGTTCTGCTTTATGAGTGTAGCTTGGTAATTAACTCCTGGCAAAAGAAAAAAGGCCTGGCAATTAACTCACTGGATCAAGGATCGGTACTGTGCTATGATCTGAACTCATTTTTAACAATCTTCTATCCTTTTAGAAGTCTCGTGTATACTGTGATAATTACTTTTAACCATTATTTCTTTCTCTTACCGAAGGATGTACAGATACAACTAGATTATGAATTAACTTCCAACTTAACTGGGATAATCTGTTGGCACATAGCCTTGTAATCCTTTCCGCTATTTATAGCAGGATGCGCTGGTTCATATTGTCATGTTGATATTTGTATAAAGTTGATTTAGTTGCTTTGTGGGCAATCTTTTTCCAGGATTGGCTATCAAAGATTTTTGGCAAGTTGATGATCAGACCATCGTGTTTGTCGCCGATCCCACCTTCGGTGAGATACTTTTGTTTGAAACTCAGTTCTCTATTTTTCTTTTTTTGCATCACATGCTTGATCAGTTGATCAATGTTTTGGCTAAGGGTGGAAGTTTTAAGACTAGGGAAATTAGGAAAGATCGAGCCATGTTGGGATGAAGCATGCTGTAAATAATTTCGGTGATGGCTGATGATCAATGAGCTTGCTAGTCCATGCAGATGCAGTTGATGTCCTTTATCATTTCTTGCCTGGCTCTTCTTATTATGTGAACAACTAATACTGTTTAATCTAGATGGTACCCAAGTTTACATGCTACGTAGTGCATGATACCTATCATGTGACTCGGATCCCTAAGACAGACTGAGTCGTTCTTGCTGGTCTTATGATATCCCAAGTATTCATTCCCTAAAAGAATGATCCGGAGTTTTACCAAACTCTGCATTTCATGGATGTTAAGGTCTCATGACTGAGCAGCAAAACTTTGCACATTTCAAACTTCAAAATACCACTGTTTTTTAGATGAAAGGCCGTTGAACAAAGTACTACTGTTTCTATTACAGAACTTCTGAAATTTGATTACTGCCATGCACTCATGCTTATTAGCAGAACAATGATGTCTTTGTTTTGGCAGGAAACATTATAAATTTCAATGTTGGTGCATTAGTTGATTTAGACATTCCTCGGAGCTTTTGGAGTCGTGTTTCAGGGAAATACGGAAACATGTTTTACTGGAAAGAAAAGGTAACATTCTGTTGTTCAATCTAGCAGTTAACAAAAAAAAAAGTTACATGTCCATAATGATGATTTTTTATCATTCTTTTTAGATAATGGAATAAAACGGCCTCTACACCCAAGATCGGGTGTACACAGCCATTTCTTTTATCCTTCTGATTCTACAATTAAAAGAACAATTAAATATGATCAGTAGCAGTGGAAACAGTACAAACTTTTAAAACCATCCAATAGAAACTGTCTGCAGTTACCTTGAGAATAACAAAATTTCTCCTACCAATCAGGCTCTCCTTTTTGTGCTTCAAATTTTTCTTTGTTGTATAAGCTGGTTGTAATGTCTGAATATTTTAAACAACCATGTAAATTTTATGTTTTCATCAGAAAAAATAGTAAGCTCAAGTTTTTTGTTTGAGGAAATAATAGTAATCTCAAGGCTGCAAATTTTATTACTAAAAAGACGAGAGAGTGCAACCAAGTAAAAGAAAATGTAAAACTTATACTAGCTTAATTCAATTAGTTGACTGGTGAATTTGGGGGAAGAATTTCTGTTTTGCCCTCTGAAATTGTGGATAACCATGTCAAGTCCCTGCTTGGAAACTCTCTTCCAGTAGTTTTTATATACTGTGGGAACCTTTTAGTATATGCTTTCCTCACTATCACCTTGTTCTTGGAACATGGAACAGGGAGAGGATGCATCAATTGAAGCTGCTGTGATGGCAGTATCACGCTGTCTTAGAGAGCCCACGGGGGCAAATAACTGCTCTGAGGTTCTGTAGATGTGAAGCTCATAGCAAGGCGGTAAGACATGCAAGTGCAACAAATGTACAGAAAAGTCCAAGAGCTATACTAAATACGAGGCCAAAGGACCATTCAGTTTTCTCTTTTCAGTTGTACACACAAATCCCATCATTTTGTGTAAATCTGAAATTTTTGCAAGGATGAAGTCTCTCTTAAATGCCAACTAGTTTGAGATTTAAGACCAAATAGAAATGGAACGCATCAAGCACGAGGATTAAATGGTAATCACGCTGTCTGAGAGAGCCTGGAACGAATTGGCCCATAACAAAATTCGGGCCCCGCCGGCCCACAGCCAAGAAAAGATGGTCCAACTCCGAACTTTTACGAATTCGGCCCGCCTCCTACACTTCAATGAATTCAGCCCACGATTGGCCTTGACCGATTTGGCCCACTTGCACAATTCAGCTCATAACATAAAATGGGCTGACAGAAAAAGGGCCGCCGAGAAACGGCGGCCCACGAAAGAAAGAGGACAGATTGGGCCAACCTGGAGGCCCATGGTAAAATAGTCCACATACAAATTCGGCCGACATCTCTGCCGTCTACTAATTCAGACCGTCCATCGCTTTAGAACGATTTGCGCCCCATTCTGGTCTGTGGACAGATTGAACCGCCTATTTGCGGCCCAAAAGAACTTCTGATTACGGCCTGAATTTCCACGCACCGAGGGCGGAAATTACTCACACTTATGGGCCGAAATAATTCGAATTCGTCAGGCCAAATTGATGTACACTGACTCGCACTTATGGGCCGAAATAAATCGAATTCGAAATTACTTCAGTAACAGGCCGAGCGAACGCACATTTAGGGCCGGATTTATGGACATGTATGGGCTTAAATCACTCGCTCTCACGGGCTGAATTTTGGCTCATATAGTTACGAATCCTTATCTCTTTAGGAGATAAAATTTTTTCTTCTAAACCAATCCGAATTAGTTAGACATAAATTTATGGTTTTTATCTTTAGCCTCCTCTACCTATAAATAGAGGGGCAGGAATACCTTCATTGCACACATTGATCATTGATTAATAAAGAGAGAGCAACATCCATATATCTATCTCCTGTGTTTATTGTCTTCTTCTGTGGTGTGATTATATAGCAAGAGATACGGTCTTCTACATCTTCTCGATGCCTCATCTGCTGTGGGAGGGAAGACAACGGATCTGGACGATCCGTCGACGTAGCCATTCTACAACACGTTATCAGCAGCTCTACCGGCTAGGCTAACATCGAATCCTCTCGTGCCAATCAATCTACGGTAACAAAATTGGTTGTTTATCAATTTGTAGATTAATTTTAGACTGGTAGATGCTTGTTCTTTGGTTTTTTTATATGCATGTTTTGTAGTAGATCTGTTATTAGTAGTAGATTTATTTCCTGCTTTTACTCTACAATTGCATCTATTGATAACCAGAGAAAACTGGAGTAAAACCGTGTGTAATAAATTATAATTGATCTGTTTTTCCCTGTTCTCGAAGCGAACCCGGTTCGGCTGGGCCGAACAGGTCGTCTTCCTCGCGTTGCCCCACATCTCTCTATTCTCTCTCTCTCCAATGGATGCCACGCCGAGAGCCGCTGCCGCCATCGTGGAATCGCCCGCGCTGCTAGGTTGATCTACGTGCATGGCTGCCACTACCGTCGCTGCTGGAAGCGGCACCGGTGACACATTGCTGGAAGCACCACTGGCCCTTGCCGCCGGTGCCACTGTGGGAGACCGCCATCATCAGAGGAAGCCCCAAACCCACGTTGTCGCCGCCGCTGGTTTTTCGATATCGAGGCAGGGCAGCCGCCGCCGTTGAACTCTCACCGACTCCGCCGTTGAGCCGTGGTGGGAGGACGATGGAACGACCGGCCGCTGCCAGAGGATCGAGACTCCTGCCGGAACGCCGTGGCCGGAATACCTCCATGACGCCGCCGCCGCAGGACCTGATACCAAGGACGGGCAACCGTCACCGTCAATTTCTCACCGACACGCTTTGGAGCCGTGGTGGGAAGTCGATGGGACGAACGGCCGCCGACCTTGGATTGGGATCCACCGGGACGTCGTGGTTGGATACGAATCGGTCGCCGTCGCTGAAACTTAGGTTGTCGACGTTGAGCTCTACCTCGCCGCCGTCTTGAGGATGTGTGGATCGTGGCGGAGCTCCGCCGCACAACGCCGAGCCACCGTCGCACTGATTTCCACATAGGAGCGAAGTCGCTACCGCCGTCTTGCCACCGAGCAGTCGATGGGTCTCCAGCCGGCCTCCTCTTCGTACGCCACCTCTATCTCCACTGCCACCGACAGTCGGCATCCTCCATCGCCGCCGCCGTGCCAGTCCAGCCGGCGCGCTAGGCGATGGACGCCGCCGCGGGTGCTGGTAGGGATAGGGGGAACCCTATTTCCCCCTTTCCCCTCTCTCGGTCATTTAGGCGGGCCGGTTGGGCCGGCCTGCCACCGCCCGACCGCTTTTGGCCCAACAGCACCGACCGGCCCACACACAAATTAATGAAAATCTAAAACCATAGATGGGCCTTGAATTCGGAATATGACCCATTTGGCATTTGGACCACATTCTGTGTGCGCGACCCAATAAGATTGCGGCTCGACGGTGTTTTCGCCCAGATTAAATTCCGTTTTATTGACAATTTGTGTTTAAGTCCCTGGAAAGATTGATTTTTACACTGACAGTTCACTGTTCAAGTAATATTTACAGTTTGAACCCTTAATTTACCAGAAATTACATTAATTTATGTTTAGTAGCAGTAAACTTGCTGTGTAGACCTTTCTTTAGTTGGTTTCTTGCATGTGAGTCCCAAGACTCGTTAATAACCATGTGATGGTGTTTTTAAGAATTTATTTGTTTTTAAATTTGATGCAACTCCAACTATATAGTCTAGATATGATTCTAGTTTAATATGCTTCCATAAAAATGTGTAATCACCTAGTCTAGTGACCCCTCCCTTGGAAGCATTATTTGGGTTTATTTTTTTCTTGCATGTGTGATATTTTTCTGTGGGCATAAAATTATTAATTTAATCCTATAAGGCTAATAAAAATCACAGAAAATCGGTAAATGCAAGATAAATTCCGTCAAAATATCAGTAATTACATATGACTATGTTACATTGTTATGTAGCCTTGTTTTCATGCAAGTTAACCCGGCGTTGGTTTTTTGCATGACAACAGGCCATGTATGATATAGACTTCAACAAGAGAGAGTTCCCTGTCCTCCCTGTTAATGGGGCAAACTACCAAACCTGGACCACGGACTGTGAAATCCATCTTTCCGTGATGGAGCAATCTAAGGCCATCCGTCGGCAAGGGGCTGGTGTAGCTCAGCTTCCGGTAGCGAAGCGGGCAAGGGCACTTGCGTTCATCAGGAAGCACATTCATGAGGATCTCAAGGCTGAATACCTTGAGCTACGTGAACCTCTCACGTTGTGGGAGACCCTGAGGGACCGCTACACCGCCGAGAAAACTGCTAATCTCTCGAAGGCTAGAGTAGACTAGGCTTAACTTCGGTTCTGTGATTTCAAGACCGTAGAGAGCTACAACAGCGCCTTGCACCGCATCGTCAGTCATCTTCGCTTCTGTAACCAGGTGGTGACAGACACGGATATGATTGAGAAGACTCTTGACACTTTTCACCCCCAAAACTCGATGATGCAAGAGCAATACCACGAGACTAAGTACGTCAAGTACTCAAAGCTTATCTAGTCGTTGTTGAACGCTGAAGTCCACAACAAACTTTTGATGGCCAACTACAACGCTCGTCCTGTTGGTTTGCAACCTATTCTAGAGGCTCACGTTGTCCATCAAAAGGGTCAGAGTTCTGGACAGGTTCTTCCAAGGGGAAGGGACCTAGGAATCGCACACTGCCAAATGGGGCGAGGTTCAAGAAGACCGCCAACCAGGGCAAGAAACCCTGTAGCCGCAAGGGGCGCAAGGCTAATGCTGGTGCTGCTGGAGGATCTCAGCAGGGTGGTGAGGGTTGTTTCAAATGCGGCTCAACGAAGCATTGGGCGCGTAACTACACTACAGAACCTCATCTCGTTGAGATGTACCAGGACTGGAAGAAGAGGCAGGGCCCAGAATCTCACTTTGTCCGGTGCCAATGACCGGTGAGAAGTCTACTCCTAAGGAGTCTACTACTAAGCCTGCAATTACTGGCATGTACGGGTTGGATTTCCACAGATCAAGTTATCCGCCCATATATGGGCCAAAATTATGCGCACCTCTCGGCCTAAAAAACGTGCACTGGGCTGAAATTGTTTGCGTTTATGGGCCGACATTTTGCACACTCACAGACTAAATTTTGGAACTCTCATGGGATGCGCGCGTAAATTACATGCACGTACAGGCCAAATTTATGAGCACTCATGGGCCAGATTTACACGCACACATAGGTGGGCTGAATTTTAGTACATTAACAGGTAAAATTTACACGCACTTACAGGCCAGGCCCAAATTTGTGCATTCTCATGGTTGCACTTTCATTTAGCCTTGCATGTTTTTTTTGTTATAGAACGATTACATCGACGGATCGCCCAGATCCGCTCCCTTCCCTCCCGCAGCATATGAGGCGTCGAGAAGATGTAGAAAACTGTATCTCTTCCCGCACAATCTACTGAATGGGAGTGTGATGCAGGCGGCTCCGTATTCAGCTCTTGCAGACATCTCCGCTTAGCCTGAGTTGGACCATTTGGGTTTCTCCCCCTCTTCCTAGGCTTAGGGGCTAGAATAGAGTCTTCCTACATAGGTATCTCCACTCTCTCTGGTGCATTTGCCGCAGGGATATGCAACTTCGACACTCCTCTTAAATCAGTGAAAGCGTCTGGTAGATCATTAGCTAAGTTTTGAAGGTATATGACACGTTGAACTTCCTGTTCAATGTCTGGCGAATGCGGGTCAAGCGTATGGATACTGCTTGAGTTCCATTCTATTTCACGGCATTCCTTAGAGTCGAGGTACTTTCCTCCCCCTAATGCCAGAAAATGCTCTTCATCGAAGATGCGATCAGCATATCGAGCTGTAAACAGATCCCCAGTTTTAGGTTCCAAGTAGTAAATTATGGACGGAGACTCATAACCCACATAGACCCCCCATCTTACGGTGCGGTCCTATAGTCGTACGTTGGGGTGGTGAGATCAGCACATGCACAGCACAACCAAACTTACGCAAATGGGAAACCATCGGTTCTTGACCACGCGCCAGTTGATGGGGTGAAGCAGAGTGATATGCAGATGGTCTATACTGGATTAGCTTTGCAACGTGCAATACTGCATGGCCCCAACATGTAGTGGGAAAATTGCTACCCTGTAGCAATGGTCTGGCAATTAACTTGATCATTTTTATCAACGACTCAGCAAGGCCGTTTTGAGTGTGAACATGAGAAACAGAATGCTCTACATTAATGCCTAAGGCCATACAATAGCCATTTAATGCCTTTGATGTGAATTCATCCGCATTATCCATCCGAATCGTTTTGATGCGGTTCTCAGGGAATTTCGCACGCAAACGGATGATCTGGGCGATAAATCTGACAAAACCGTGGTTCCTCGTAGACAGCAAGCATACGTGGCTCCACCTTGTAGAGGCGTCAATCAACACCATGAAATATCTGAATAGTCCAGATCAAGGGTATATGGGTCCACAGATATCCCCTTGGATTCTCTCCAAGAACCGTAGGGGTTCGGCCCTCAACTTCTCAAAGGATGGTCAAATGATCAGTTTTCCCGTTGCACAAGAGGGACACATAAACTCCTTGGGGAAGTTTTTAATGCTTATGCCATGACCTAACGAGCTAGTGATTATTTTCTGCATCATAGTCAATCCAGGATGACCTAATCTCTTATGTCAGATCTTAAAAGACTCTGAGTTCCTATAGATTGTCTGCATCGCAACATATTCGTTTGGGGATTTTATTTTAGTATAGTACAGTCCATCGGAGCTCCCTGACATCTTCTCAACCACTGTGGTCTCATCATCCTTAGACAATGTCATGAAGAGAAATTCATCTACTCATTCACATGTTGTGGTGAGGTGGTAGCCGCAACGTCGAATATCCTTAAAAGTAAGGAGCGTGCGTTCAGTACTTGGGTATAGGAACACTTCTTCGATGAAGGTCCTTGTACCCCTAGGGAGGACGACAATGGCTTGCCCTGAGCCAACTATGCAACCATTACTCCCTGCAATGGTGAAGATGCTCTCATCTCGCTTACGCAATGTTGTGAAGTACTTAGTCTCCTGTAGTATCGAGTGTGTTGCCGCGCTGTCAACCAAGCATGTCTCGGGCTCCATTGAATTATACTACGCTTGTTCTATATGAGAGATTATATTGATTCAGTTCATTATCAATGAAGTGAAAAACAAGAACATAGAACAAGACAATGCCAATATAACTCAACAGAAAAATTTTCTTAATGTAAAGGACCATCTTAAACCTACTGACCAGGATGCATAGCATCTTTATTACATAAATGACTCATTGTTCTGCTAAAAAGAAAAGATTATATTGACGAAAAAGATAACCTAGACTTAAGACTCATGACTGATAACTTGGGAACTACTGCATGTCCCCATGTACGTCCTCCTGGTCATCACCCAAGAGGTCGTCGCCCTCCATGTCGAAGTCCCCGAGGTCTCCATAGTCATCTCCAAAGCCGGCATCAGCATCTACAGTAGCCTTGGGATCAACATCCATGGCAACACCATCAGCAGCAGCAGTAGTAGTAGACTCCTTAGGAACTGCAGTAGGTTCCTTAGGAGTAGGCTTCTCATCGGTCATTGGCACCTAGACAAAGTGAGATTCTACGCCCTGTCTCTTCTTCTAGTCCAGGTACATCTCAACGAGATGAGGTTCTGTAGTGCAATTGCGCGCACAATGCTTCGTTGAGCCGCATTTGAAACAATCCTCACCACCCTGCTGAGATTCTCCAGCAGCACCAGCATTGGCCTTGCGCCCTTTGCGGCTACGGGGTTTCTTGCCCCGGTTGGCGGTCTTCTTGAACCTCGTCCCATTTAGCAGTGTGCGATTCCCCGATCCCTTCCCCTTGGAAGAACCCTGTCCAGAACTCTGACCCTTCTGATGGACAACGTGAGCCTCTGGAATAGGCTGCGAACCAACAGGACGAGCGTTGCAGTTGGCTATCAGAAGTTTGTTGTGGACTTCAGCGTTCAACAACGACTGGATAAGTTTTGAGTAATTGACGTACTTAGCCTCACGGTACTACTTTTGCATCATCGAGTTTTTGGGGTGGAAAGTATCAAGAGTCTTCTCAATCATATCCGTGTCTGTCACCACCTGGTTACAGAAGTCAAGACGACTGACGATGCGGTGCACGGCACTGTTGTAGCTCTCCACGGTCTTGAAATCACAGAACCGAAGTTGAGCCCAGTCTGCTCTAGCCTTCAGGAGAATGGCAGTTTTCTCGGCGGTGTAGCGGTCCCTCAGGGCCTCCCACAACGTGAGAGGTTCACGTAGCTCAAGGTATTCAGCCTTGAGATCCTCATGAATGTGCTTCCTGATGAACGCAAGTGCCCTTGCCCGCTTCGCTATCGGAAGCTGAGCTACACCATCCCCTTGCCGACGGATGGCCTCAGATAGCTCTATCGAGAAAAGGTGGATTTCACAGTCTGTGGTCCAGGTCTAGTAGTTCGCCCCATTAACGGGGAGAACGGGGAACTATCATTGAAGTCTGCGTCAGACATGGCCTGTTGTTACGCAAAAAACCAACGCCGGGTTAACTTGCATGAAAATGAAGTCACAGAATAATGTAACGCAGTGGTATGTAATTACTGGTATTTTTTCGGAATTTATCTTGCATTTACCGATTTTTTGTGATTTTTATTGGCCTTATGGCATTAAATTAATAATTTTATGCCCATAGAAAAATATCACACATGCAAGAAAAATAAACCCAAATAATGCTTCCAAGGGAGGGGTCACTAGACTAGGTGATTACACATTTTTATGGAAGCATATTAACCTAGAATCATATGTAGACTATATAGTTGGAGTTGCATCAAATTTAAAAGCAAATAAATTCTTAAAAACACCATCACATGGTTATTAACGAGTCTTGGGACTCACATGCAAGAAACCAACTAAAGAAAAGTCTACACAGCAAGTTTACAGCCAATAACACAAATTGATGTAATTTCTAGTAAATTTAGGGTTCAAACTGTAAATATTATATGAATAGTGAACTATCGGCATAAAAATCAACCTTTCCAGGGACTTAAATGCAAATTGTCAATAAAACCGAATTTAATCGGGCCGAAAACATCGTTGGGTCGCGATCTTATTGGGCCACGCGCACAGAACGTGGTACAAATGCCAAATGAGCCGAATTCCGAATTCAAGGTCCATCTATGGTTTCGGATTTTTATTAATTTGTGTGTGGGCTGGTTGGTGCTGTTGGGCCAAAAGCGGTCGGGCGGTGGCAAGCCAGCCCAGCCGACACGCCTAAATGACCGAGAGAGGGAAAATGGGGAAATAGGGTTTTCCTTATCCCCACTGGCACCCGCGGTGGCGCCCTTCTCCCAGCACGCCGGCCGGACGGGCACGGTGACGGCGATAGAAGACGCCAACTATCGGTGGCTGTGGAGATAGAGGCGGCGCACGGAGTGGATGCCTGCTGGCGACCCATCGACTGCCCGGTGGCAAGACAGTGGCAGTGGCTTCTCTCCTATGCGGCAATTGGTGCAGCGGTGGCTCGGCGTTGTGCGGTGGAGCTCTGCCACGACCCACACATCCTCAAAACGGCGGCGAGGCAGAGCTCAATGTCGACAACCGAATCTCCAACGACGGCGACCGATTCGCATCCAACCACGGTGTCCCAGCGGATCCCAATCCAAGATCGGCGGCCGTTCGTCCCATCGATCTCCCGCCATGGCTCCAAGGCGCGTCGGTGAGAAATTGACGACGGCGCCTGCCCGTCCTTGGTATCAGGTCCTGCGGTGGCGGCGTCATGGAGGTATTCTGGCCATGGCGTCCCAGCGGACTCTCGATCCTCTGGTGGCGGCCGGTCGTCCCATCGTCCTCTCACCATGGCTTAACGGTGGCGTCAGTGAGAGTTCAACGGCTGCGGCTGCCCTGCCTCGGCATCAAAAAACCAGCGGCGGCGACAACGTGTGTTTGGGGCTTCCTTCGATGATGGCGGTCTCCCACAGTGGCACTGGCGGCAGGGGCCGATGGCGCTTCCAGCAACGACAGCGAGCAGTAGCCACGCACTTAGATCAACTCAGCAGCGTGGGCGATTCAATGGTGGCAGCGGCGGCTCTCAGCGTGGCATTCATCGGTGAGAGAAAGAACAGAGAGATGCGGAGGGGACGCGAGGAAGACGACCAGTTCGGTCCAGCCGAACTGGGTTCGCTTCGAGATCAGGGAAAAACCAATCAATTACAATTTATTGCACACGGTTTTTCTCCAATTTTCTCCGGTTATCAACAGATGCAATTGTAGAGTAAAAATAGGAAATAAATCTACTTGTAATAACAGATCTACTACAAAACATGCATCTAAAAAAACAAAGAACAAGCATCCACCAGTCTAAAATCAATCTACAAATTGATAAACAACCAATTTTGTTACGGTAGATTGATTGGCACGAGAGGATTCGACGTCAGCCCAGCCGGTAGAGCTGCTAATAACGTGTTGTAGAATAGCTACATCGACAGATCACTCAGATCCGCTCCCTTCCCTCCCACAGCATATGAGGCGTCGAGAAGATGTAGAAGACCGTATCCTTTTCTGCACAATCACACCATAGAAGAAGACAATGAACACAGGAGACACAGATATAGGAGTGTTACTCTTTCTTTATTAATCAATGATCAATATGTACGATGAAAACACCACTGACCCTCTATTTATAGTTAAAGGAGGCTAGATATAAGAACCATAAATTTATCTCTAACTAATTCAGATTGGTCCACAAGAAAAAATTTTATCTTCTAAGAAGATAAGGATTCGTAACAATTTTCTCAAAAATGGAATGAAATAATGGTACGTTTTCCAAGCATATAAATAGTACGATTTTTTTAAAAAAAGTCTACACATGATTTTTTTTATAATACTATTTTAAACCTATTTTTCAACTTTATACCACCCCCGTCCTATATTAAGTGTATTTCTAGAATTGTCATGAGAAATTAGTATAGAAGAAGAATGACCTAAATGTTGCTTATTAAATGAGAGGGATTAAGAATGAGAGAGTAGTTGGAGGTAAGTTTGGGAGAATTTTGAATGTGAAGTAGTTGGAGGACAAAACAGTACTCCTAGAATATACTTATTATGAGACGAAATTCAAATCCTAGAATACCGCTTATTATGAGATGAAGGTAGTAATAGTTAATTAATTTATTTATACTCTCGAATAATTATCACAAATCATTTATCTATTCTTTCTTTTCATTCCATTTCAGCGTTAAGAACACTAGTTGGTAGTATGAGCATAAAACTCCCAACAATTTTCCAATAGAACAGCCAGCACACGGCAAGTTGAAAACTAATCCAGTGCATCCGTGTCCCGGGCTCCCGGCCGCACGATGCTTGCAGCTCTCCTAATTCTTCTCCTCTCCTCGCCGCCGTCACCGGCGACCGGCGACCGGTGGTTCTGCAGCGATGGCAACGCCACGTACACGCCGAATAGCACCTACATGTCGAGCCTGGATTCCCTTGCCGGATCACTCATCGCCGGAGCCACGAAGCTTCACTCGGCTACCGGCACCGCCGGCACGGGCGCCGACAGGGTCTACGGCGCCGTGCTCTGCCGAGGTGACACGAGCGGCGCCGACTGCGGCAGGCGTCTCCGGGAGGCCTTCGACGGCATCGTCAACGTCAACGGCGCCGGCGCCGCCGTGTGCGCCCTCCACAGGGACGTGGCGCTCTACGACGAGCTGTACCACCTTCGCTTCTCCGACCAGGACTTCCTCTCCAACTTCAGCAACTCGCCGGAGTGGATCGATGTCACCAACCTGAACCTCGTGCCGGCCGCCGACGCCGAGCGGTTCGAGGAGGTCGTCGGCGAGCTTCTGGGAGCGCTCGCCGACGCCGCGGCGAGGCAGCCGGAGAGGTACGCGGCGGACGAGGCGCTGTGGCCGTCCCGGGAGAGGGACAGGAAGGTGTACGGGCTGGTGCAGTGCACGCGGGACATGCCTCCGGAGCGCTGCCGGGCTTGTCTCGACGGCGTCATCGCGGAGAGGCGGGAGAAGATCGGCGGTGGCGAGATGGGCGGCGCGATCCATGGCGTGAGGTGCTCGCTGCGGTACGAGACGGACACCCAGTTCTTTGCCACCACAGGCAAGTTCATTAGTAATACTCCATCCGTTCTAAAATATTTTTAGAGTTTGATTTTATCCTAATATAGCTACTCCACATTACTCTAACACCTACAGTCCACCCACCGTAATGAAGACATTTTTAAACTTACACCATAATTCTTAATCTATTCAAAAAACTCCTAAATAGCTATATTTTAGTATGGAGGAAGTACTACTTAAGATCTCGTGTTCAAATCCTTCACCTTATCTTAAAATTACCGTCCGTTACCTCATCTTAAAATTAATGAAGACAAAGTGAGTTCATGATCCCATTGTGTTATTCTAAGAAAATAATTCCATTTGCCATAAACCTAGAATTCTATTATTGTTTTGACGGTAGGACCATGGAAGACTGCTAGATAAACCCAAAAAACATGTAGTTTTGCTTTCAGGTATCTGAAGACATATAGTATAGATGGAGTATAAAAGAGAAGACTGCATGCTATTCTACTTGTCTTATAGTATGTATGTTTTACACGTATACTGACTGAAGGTTTAAGATGAATCCTTTCAGTGTGGTACAAAGATTCAGTTTAGCTGATCATTTTGGCCAAAAAGAAAAGGATCCACATGAATCTAACTCTGAGGCACACCCCATCTAAAGAAAATTCAGGAGCTCAATGTTGAGACTGTAGAATTGATTCGTTCACTACATGCAAATCATTCTCTGTTGGCTGTTGCAATGTTCAGGGCAAAAGAAGGGACATGCAATCTTGATCATTGGGACAGTTTACTCTCTTTCCATCGTCTGTACACGCCTGTTTTTCTGTCTCCTAAGCATCAGAAGAAAGCAGAAAAGAGGTAAGCAAATGAATAACAGTACATGCTTTACTGACGATACTGGCAGCTAGAATGCAAGATAACTGCTACTTGGAAGAACTAATGGAAGGATGTGCATCTAGCAAAAATAAACTCAATGGAGCAGACCACAAACATGGATGAAGTAATGAGGCTTTGGAAGATAGAAGATTCTGGTTCAGAGTTCTCCTTGTATGATTTTTCTCAGATTGCTGATGCTACAAACAGCTTCTCAGCCAACAACACATTAGGCGAGGGTGGCTTTGGCCCTGTTTACAAGGTATTTTCTTGTATATTATCATGTACTTATGATGGCACCATCTGCTGGATGATTGATGATTTTTACAGGGAGTGTTTCCTGATGGACAAGAGTTAGCAATAAAAAAACTCGCTGCACGGTCAAGACAAGGTCTAGTGGAGTTCAAAAATGAGATCCAGCTTGTAGCAAAACTGCAGCACAAAAACCTTGTTAGGCTGCTCGGCTGTTGCGTTCATGAGGAACAGAAGATACTGATCTACGAATATCTGCCCAACAAAAGCTTGGATCACTTCATTTTTGGCACGTTTTCCTCCCTAGCTTATTGATAATCAAATTGCATTTATTCTCGTCTGTAGTACAAGTATTAACCCTTGAGCCTGCATTATCTTGCTTGTAGATCCTATCAAACGGGCATCACTAAACTGGAAAACACGAAGAAAAATAGTTGAAGGAATAGTTCAGGGGCTTCTATACCTTCACAAGCATTCACGAGTAAGAATCATTCATAGGGACTTGAAAGCAAGCAACATTCTGTTGGACTCTGAGTTAAACCCTAAAATTTCTGATTTTGGGATGGCAAGGATATTTCCATTGGATGCCTTTCAGGCAAAAGCAAGCAGACTTGTGGGAACATTGTAAGAGCAAAAAACTAGTTACGTTAGTTACTAAAGTTTCTACCTATTGCATTTGCTTTCTGACTCTACTGCATGCCATCTTCCTAGTGGTTACATGGCACCTGAATATGCATCTGAGGGCCTTCTCTCAATCAAATCAGATGTTTTCAGTTTCGGTGTCCTGCTTCTTGAAATTATGTGTGGAAGGAGAAGCGCAGGTTTTCAGCACTTTGGAGAATTTCAGAATCTTCTTGAATATGTAAGCAACAGATAATCTATAGAATTGGCAGAACAAACTTTTTCTTCCTAAAGAAAATTGAACAGATCCTCAAATATTTATTATTATTAAGGACTGGTTGTAGGTCATTCTCCAGTTTTTTTTCCACAGATAAATATAGGGATGTATTCCCTCCTTGTCCTGTTTTATTGGATTTGAGTTTGTAATCAGATCTAATAACTGCAGAAAGAATCTTCTAGCTTCCTATACATGAACCTTGTAAGTTTTTTTTAAAAAAAATGAATATACACTGTAGGGGCCTCCCCTACTGTTTACCCTAAAAAAGGAATAATTGCAGAAAGATATGGATATCCGTAACATCATACCTGGTAATTCTTTTTTTCAGGCATGGGGAATGTGGAAAGACGGAAGATGGTATGAGTTCATTGATCAATCATTTGGTGATGGATATGAACCTGGAGAGATGATGAGATGTCTCGTGGTGGCACTAATGTGTGTTCAAGAGAAAGCAGTGGAGCGCCCCACTATGTCCGATGTTGTTGCAATGCTTAGCAGCGATGACATCACCTTACCAGAACCAAGGCAACCAGCTTACTCGCATGTCAGAGTAGATGTGTCAGTAGATGTCAATGCATCATGTAGCAGAAATGACATAACCATAACCGCTATTGATGGTAGATAATACAATATGGATGTATATTAGCGAAGTGTGGGCTATTGGTATTGGTTTTCTCGAGTTAATTAATTAGATAGGAAATTGTTAATATTCTATTGTTCCTCAATCCTCACCACTTCTTGCAGTTCCATATGCAACATTTCCAATGCCATCCTATTTATGAAGTTCAAAAATTACGAGTAGAAAATTAGATATTCATCCTTTTTTTTCGTTTCCAAAACGTGACGTACTAGATAAACCTGCTAGTGTGAACCAGACAATTCTACATTACCAGAACAGACAGAACTATTCGTAGGGTAGAGAAGAGATAATGATAGATGGGACATAGATTACTCTTTGCTTAATCTGAAATAAAGACTGCAGCATGCCCATCTTACAGGATGAGCAAGCCCTAACAGGAAAATCTAGCCAACCAATAACTAATAAATCTCTAATCTAATCTTTACCCTAACAGATTGAAATACTATTAAACCAATGTACCTGTAATGACAGCTACTGCACCGTATCCGGCACGATTGTAATGCCAGCATCTTGTTCCAATTGAGCCAGCTGTCATGCCTCCTGGAAATATATGGCACCATTACCATCAGCTAAATCCTGTTCAAGGAAAAGTCTAACCTGCAAGTCCTTTTCACTCTAGCATTCAGTCATTTTCTTTGAAGAATATGGATGGAGTCAAAGTTTAAGCCTTATATTCCATGTCCTCTCGGTAGACAAACAGAAGATGGTGTTTGCCACTTATCCATGACAATTCAAAAATAATGCTCTAGCATTGCACTCTAGTTACTTTGCGGTATGCTGCTGTTGTCTCTCCTAGTTCTCTTCATCTCCTGCTCAGCACCGTCGGTTGGTCAGGAACTCTGCAGTGATTACAATGGTGCCATGTACATGCCAAATAACACCTACAGATCCAACGTTATCTCCCTCGCTGCAACACTGATTGCTAATGCCACAGAGCTGCACTCAGCTACTGGCATGGCTGGCACAGGTCCTGACAAAATCTATGGTGCAGTGTTTTGCCGAGGCGATTCTGATGGTTTCTACTGTCGCAAGCACCTAACTGAGGCCCTTGATGCAGCCATCAACAGCAGAAACGGCGACTCTTACTCTCCCCAGAACAAGAAGGTGGCCTACTACTACAACCAAGACCAGGCACAGATACACTTCTCCAACCAGGATTTCATCTCCAGCTTCAGAAATGTGCCGGAGTGCACTGTGAATACTAACCTGAATGCTGTGACAGCTTCTTTGGCTAAGCAATATGTGTTTGAGGATCTTGTTACCAAGGTGCTTCGTGCACTTACTGATGCCGCAGTAAGTCGAGCAGAGAGGTACGCAGTAGGCAGACAAAAGTTTGAGACAGGACAGACAGTGTATGGGCTGGTGCAGTGCATGCGGGGCATGCCATCGAAGCAATGCATGGACTGCCTGGATGGTATCATCTCAGACAGGCAGAGTAAGATTAGAACCGCCCAGATGGGAGCGGCCATTCTTGGGGTGTGGTGCACACTGCGGTATGAAACGGATACACAGTTCTTCACGGACACCAAGATGCTGCTGCTAGATGTGCTCAAAAGTATGTTACCCTGCATAGTTCCGTTAATTGCATTAGAACTTTGCATTCTCTTGACCATTCAAGTATTCAGCCTATGAGGGTTACAATGTCAATAAGAAAAAAAATACTTTTTCATTAAATAATCGAAATCACTAGCCTGATTTTATCCAAAAGAGACTTGGATTTCAAACAAGAGGGTGCTTGCATTAGGTAAATTTCATGGGACATTCCAGAAAGTTTCGATAGAAAATTGCCCCTTATCCAAACATATCCTAAAGTAAATGGCTACAAACTAAATCCTAATTCACTGTACTTTTTAAGGATGAACCGGTACCTTGCTCCACCGTCCAGGTTTCCCTAGCCATGATGCTGGAGACAAACCTGACAATAAGAATAATTTGTTAATTGGTTTCCTTGTAATTCATGTTAAGTGAAGAGGGAATTTTCTGTAGTTGGAATTGTTCCATCAATATGGTTGTCTTGCCTAAAACGTGGCTTTTGGCACTACCGAACTATAACTCAATGGTTTTATAGGTGAACATACAGGCAGGAAAGCATTTTTTCGACGGGAGAACACAGCCTTGGTCAGTATTGGAGGGTTCATACTTGTAGTATCCATTTGTTGTTTGCTTTTTCATATATGGATCAAAATACAACAGCAGAGAGGTATGTATTAGCAATTTTGTATAGCTGCAATTTTCCCCTGCATAATACCAGTGTTTATTTTCTCACAAATGTATCAAGATTCAAAAACATAACATGTCATTATTGTTTTTCAGAACAAGCATTATCCAAATTACGACAGCTATCCTTAGCGATAAAAACTGTAATATATCAATGGAGGACAGAAGGAGCCAGCTCGGATTTTTTCCTATATGATTTCTCCCAGATAAAAAAAGCTACAAACAATTTCTCAATTGATAACAAACTGGGAGAAGGTGGCTTCGGTCCTGTATATAAGGTGGTTATGCACTTGCATTCAAACATATTCTTACTCCATATACCATTAATGAAATAAGTAAATATTCAGCTATTGATAGTTTGTTCTAATTGTAGAAATTAGTTCTCAATTTCATTTCTTGTGGTTACCAGCAAAAGCTATACAGATTTTGCACTTAGATAATTTGTTTCGTTTTCCTCTTGTTGAAAATATGCCTAGACCAGCACACTTTATAACCTTGCAGTAAAACTAGTTGCAGAGTGCTTGGGGAAAAAAAAACTTACCCGCTTTTTTTTTTCTCTTTTAACAATCTTAGGGCCAATTGAGTAGCGGACTTAACATAGCAGTCAAGAGACTAGAAGCATGTTCTTTACAAGGTTTATTAGAGTTCCAAAATGAAACTCGACTTATCGCAAAGCTTCAACACAAAAATCTCGTTAAGCTGCTGGGATGCTGCACTCAAGGAGAACGAGAAAAGATTCTTGTATATGAATACATGGAAAACAAAAGCCTAGACTACTTCATCTTTAGTGAGCCCTCTCATTTCTATGTGCTCAAATATGATGCTGTCTACAATTTATAAATATTAACTAATAATTGTACATGTTCTGCAGATAATGTAAAAGGAGCAGAACTAAACTGGTCAAAACGTCTGCACATAATTGACGGGATCGGATACGGGCTTCTTTACCTTCACAACTTTTCACGATTATGTGTTGTTCATAGGGATTTGAAAGCAAGTAACATTCTCTTGGATAGTACAATGAATCCAAAAATATCTGATTTTGGGATGGCCAGAATATTCTGCACAAATATGGCAGTGTCAAATACCACCAGAATAGTGGGCACGCAGTAAGAACATACAAACACGTCCATTTTAGTATATATCATATTCAGAAATGCTACTTTTGGGAGCTCTGTGTGTGTGCGTGTGTGTTAATTCATAGAAGAATCCAATCAGCTTAATCTCTAAATTCTAGCATCAGTGACCCATATCGATTTTGCTATTAGGTCTTAGGATTACTCTAATCTTTAGCCTACACATAATCACCTTAAAATTTTTGCGGAATTAGGTGAATTTACGGACCGGTTGAAGTGGAGGAGGAGATCGATCTTCGGTCTCCTTCCAGCGCGCTTAGGATCAGTTAGGGTTTTTGGGGTTAGCTTAACGTGCATAGATCATCACCTATTCGCATGCCGTAGCTCCCTTTTATCTTTAGCGCTAGAGGAGATCGGGGGTGATTCCGTTAGGAAGAAAAAACGGACGCTTCTGGTCATTGCGCATACGTGAAAATTGATCCACGTCGTTATCGGCGCATGGGACTTAGCCCATGCGCCTCTTCCTGACTCATGGGTCAATAGATCAACTAACATTTGCTTCCATCACGCAGTGGCTACATACCTCCGGAGTATGCTTTTGAGGGGGTTTGCTCGATCAAGTCAGATGTGTTTAGCTTTGGTGTGCTGATTTTGGAAATAGTAAGTGGAAAGAAGACAGCACACTTCTATCAGCACAACGGAAAATTATACAATCTCATTTCATTTGTGAGTACTTATCCCAAATACCAATTTACAATTCTATGCATACCAGTTGTTTCTATAGACTATAATGTGGTGTGCATAGTACTTATTTGACCAAAGCACACTACTTTGGTAATAGGCTTGGCAACTTTGGAGAGATGAAAAATGGGGTGATCTGATTTATTGTCCTCCAGGGAACAAACATCAAGAGATAGAAAGGTGCATTCATGTTGCACTTCTGTGTGTTCAAGAAAGTGCAGAACATCGACCTGATATGGAGCGGGTTGTCACAATGCTAAACACCAAGAATATGAGCTTACCCATGCCTATGCAACCAGCTTACTTTAATGTAAATCCTAGCGAGGAAGAAGTTTCATCATGCAACATTACTGTAAGCATCACACTAGAAAGGTAGCACTTACGTAGTCATCAATGCTTTTCACTAAAAGGAAGTTGTCAATGCTGAGAAAGACAGGAGTTATATTAGCTCAATTTATCTGCATCCAGAAGAAAATATTTACATTTAATATGGTGATTTGAGATTATTTAATGTTTCTGAGCGTCTCTTTTTAATCCAAAACAAGTTTTACATTTTTTGCATCAGCACGCAAATGATTGTTGGGCTGAATTTCTTTGGATTGAATTTATTGCCCCCACAAGACAATGAGCGTTCTTGAGCCTAACGCACGCATTTTGAAAACTTAACACCAGTTGCGACCTGCGAGTTGTCCATTCCTGTAATATACTGCATAAGAGGAGTACAGAGGAAGCAAGGTAGCATAAGTCAGTAGCTGCTACCAGCGTGTGGTTGTAGTTACAACTGATAGCAAAAAGGAATTGGTAATCAACCGGAGAGTGAGTAGTCGCATTTCCTGGCTACTCACTCGAGAGAGTTGCCACGAAAATGGGCTCCAATGGCAGAAAATCGTTAAGACCATTTCCCAGCTATCCAAGCTACAGTTTTTTTTTTTTTTTTTCTGACGCGCCATCTCGCTCTCACCAGCATAAAAGCTAACATCATTCGCTATCCTCGCCGAGCTAATCCCAAAGGGAAATCGCGACGTCAATGTTTGATTCTAAAGCAGAACAACAACAATAATGCAGTTATAGAGAGGAACCTGCGCTGCGGACTGCAATCCCCCCTTTCCTCCAGCTAGGCGACGTTTTGGCCGCCGTCACGGTGGGGGTGCTCCGCCGGTGGAGCTCGCCGCCTCGCCGTCGCCGCTATACTTGCTGCTCTCAACCCTTGCGCCGCCGTCCAGGCCATCTGACGAATTTTTTTTATTTTAATATTTATTTATTAAAAGATTTGCAAAAGTAGATTTTTTTTGAAAAAATTGTAAAAATAGACTCCCACCACCGCCCTCTAGGAGGGCGGTTTTAAAAAACCGCCCTTCCAGAGGACGATTTGATGACGTGACTGATGGCCCACGGCCGACGGCCATCAGCCCGTCAGCTATTTTGCGGGCGGCTCCCCGGCTTCCCAAAAACCGCCCTCTGAGGGCGGCAAGGTGCCCGCCTGCAAAATGCACGGGCGTGGGCACGGGCGAGGGGCGCGGCAGAGGGCGCGGGAGCGGGCGTGGGCGAGGGCACGGGCACGGGCATGGGCGAGGGGCGCTGACGCGGGCGCGGGCGAGGGCACGGGCGCGGGCGAGGGGCGTTGACGCGGGCGCGGGCACGAGAGAGGGGAACCGGCCTGCGGGCGCGCGGGGAGGGAGGCCGGCCCCCAGGGGCAAGGGGCCGCCTGCAAAATGCGCCCCGGGGGCCACCCGCGCGCCCTCGCCCGTGCCCTCGCCCGCGCCCACGCCCCTCGCTTGTGCCCGTGTCCGCGCCATTTTCTAGGCGGCCCCCTTGCCGTCCTCTGAGAGGACGGTTTTTGGGAGGCCGGGGCCGCAGGCTGACGGCCGTTGGCCGGGGGGCCGACGACCGTGGCCCCGGCCGACGGCCGTCAGCCACGTCATCAAATCGCTCTCTGGAAGGGCGATTTTAAAAATCGCCCTCCCAGAGGGCGGTGGAAGTCTATTTTTGCAATTTTTTCAAACAAAAATCTACTTTTGCAAATCTTTTAATAAATAAATATAAAAATCAAAAAAATTCGACATCTGACATCCTGGGCCCAAAAGTGCTCCTCTCTATAAATTGCATTATTCGGCCTGAAACATTAGTCGGGCTGATGGACGTGACCTAAGCGACGACGGACCATTTCGGCCCCTCGTTTATCTTCTCTCCGAGTTACACGATAGTCCAGACCGGATCATTTTGCACTGGCCAAAGGCCCAAATGCATGATCTTGCCCAGGAACTAAACGTATGTATGGTGATTTCTCATTGTAGCCTCCTCGGCGTACGGCGTGAAGCCTAGGCAGCCGTCCACCCTGCCCGGAAGGTGGATCCGCCACTGGTACTAAGGGATGGCAAATCCTCACATTTTTCGTTTTACAGGAAATATTGTTATTGATATTATAAACATTACAACTTTAATTATATATAAGATTTTAGTCACCTAAAATCCTCAAAAACAAATTCCGTCGAATTTGCTCACCGTATGATCCACGGCAAGATTCGTGCTCTGACGACGATGCAGTGGTGGTAACAATGATGACACTAGGTTAGCGGTTAGGATTTTAGGATGATGTTGTAGGTAGGGTGGGGGGTGCGGGATGGAGAAGAGGAGGGGTTTCCCTAGGCTTAGGGGTAGGGATGAAAACGGTTCGGATAGTTTTCGCTATCCAGATAATTTTTTGAAAACGGATGGTGTCGGTCGGATAATTTTTGGATAGTTTCGAAAATAGAAACGGATTTGGATTTTTTTTGTTCGGAAACGAAAACGAATACGGTAAGACTGGTATCCAGCGGAAATGGAAAACGGTCGGAAACTATCCGGATAATTTTCAGATAGTTATCCGGATAGTTTTAGGAAACAAAAGCCTAGCCCATATATCTCTAACTTTAGCCCATGTATTTAGTCCAACTTATTTGTCAAATATTTTTATTTTAGAAACACGATATGTAGTTGTTATATTTACTAGTTCCAAACCATACACTATATTCGGTACTATTATTAATATTCAAAATATTAAAAATTTAGTAATATATTAAATAAATTGGTTTTTCTCAATGTAATAGCTTATTCTTTAAAAAAAAGGAAAGCTCATGTCAATTACATTTGTTAATTATTAATTTTAGGATTAAATAAATAAAATTCTAAATTAAGATTCTACTACAGATACAACTTCATATTTATAACTCTATGTTTTTTAAAACTTTAAAAACTAAAGAGTCTAATTTACAATGACATATTACATTTAACACAAACTTAGTATATTCTTTTGGATAAAAAAACTAGTTATATGTCTAAGTCGATTTTTGAAGCACGGTATGAGGGGTTTTCATATACCGATAAATATTTGTGACCGTATTCATTTCGTATCTATATTCGATAATATCCGATTTTATTTCCGTATCCAGGGTTTCCGTTTCCGATTCCGATTCCAAAAAAAATATGAAAACAAATATGGCAGAGTTACTTTCTATCCGTTTTCGAGCCGTTTTCATCCCTACTCAGGGGTATGGCCACTAGGCAGCGGACACAGGCGGGCGGCGATGACATGGGTAGGGGAGGACAAGGGGAAGAAGATAAGGTTCATGTGCTACACAAATCATGGCGTGATCTAAGCCGTTTAAAAATGACCGAAATTAGTGGGTATTTTCAGGTAGCTAGACCATCTTTTTTTATATTATAACGGGTTAAAATTAAAGTAATAGTACACGACATTTGCAACTTACTAATTATAAATTACAAATTTTAAAATTAAATTAATAAGATGATAAATTAAAAGGCTAAGATCTTTCTAATCAATCTATTTCATGGCTAGATCTTTATGCACAGTGTGGAAATGTTGTTAGAGTGAATTCTGTCGAATCAGTATAGTTGTAGATAGATAAATGGTTGCATAAGGATGCGTTCTTTTCTACAGACCGGCTGAGCTACTTACTCGGTTTCTGTTACCACTCTTTTTAAACTACTAAATGTTATATTTCGTACGAAAACTTTCTATATAGAAGTTGTTTTAAAAAATCAAATAAATTTATTTTTCAAATTTGTAATAATTAAAACTTAATTAATCATACATTAATAACTTATCTCGTTTTACGTGCGCTAAAAATCTCAACCTACCCTACAGGAAGCCTAAGATGCTATATCTGTACAAGTCTAAGATCTTTCTAGATCCTTGTAGTTACTATGGGAATTTTCTTAAAGTGAATTTGGTCAAATTAGTATAGTTATGGATAGGCAGTTTGATAAGATGCTATATCCATACAACAGCTAATACGACTCTCAACACATGTTCTTTCTACCAGCTTTTGCAGGTCAATTCGCAAAATAGAGTTACCTTTATTTTTTGAACGACCCAAAACAACGTGATTCACACACTGTTCTCTGCAGTCTGGGTATCAATAGTGGAAGGAGGAGAGCAACGGATTTGGACACATGCAACCCGACACAATGACCGGTAACCAACAGTGACATCTGATGATATATATATCCCCTAGCAGGCTAGCAAGGACTTCATTCAGTCACCGTTGCTAGCAAGAGGGTAAATATCTACGGACGCAGCTACGCACGTTCTGGCACAGTCCGACATGTTAAAACAATAATTAAAAAAATAATAATATTAAAAAAAATAAAATATTAAGAAAATCGAGTAAACTTTATATTAATAATTTAAAACTTTCATTTCTAATTTTAAAACTTTCAATTCAATTTTTGAAACCTTTGACTCAAATTTAAAAACTATCAACTAAGAATTTAAAAAATCTACTCAAAATTTGAAATTCTCAACCCAAAATTTGAAACTTTTAATTAGATTTTTTGAAATTTTCAACTGAAATCTAAAATTTTAACTCAGCTTATTTATGTATTATTTTTATAATTAAAAATCATTAAGCACTAATGATGGTGGTCAGTGCTAATAGGGTACGACTTCCGTCCCGCGCGCGATTTAACAAAGCAACGCATGTGCGAGCTAGTCATGCCCAATATCTACATAACGCCAATCAAAGGCTTCCGAGGTACTTTCTTAGTATATTTTGTAAAAATATTTTTAACCACTTACTATATTCTAGCTCTTGTCGAGAGATGAAAGATTTACATAAACTTCTAAAAAACTTCGTATATAGTCAAGTCCCTACCTGAGCCTAAAAAATTCTTGCATTCCAATGGTAAGGTTTTCGGCCTCCATCGAGAGGTGAAAACTTCACATAAGCTTCCAAAAAAAGTCATATAAATTAGTCTTTTTTTTACTGGAGTTTGAAAAATTCCTGCATTCCAATGGTAGGGCTTCCGGCCTTCGCCCAGAGGTGAAAATTTCACAAACTTTCAAAATTACTATATTTATTCTAAAATATAAGGACTTCTGGCTACGAATATGGATATACACTGTCTAGATTCGTAGCCAAAAGTACTCTATATTCATAATTAGAAGTCTTTATATTTTATATTTTAGAACGGAGATAACAGTTCATATAAACTAGCTTCCTTTTTACTGGTGTATAAAAATTTCCTGCATTCCAATGGTAGGGTTCAGTAAGTCTTTTGGTCCATCTCCATCCGTGGAGAGAGAGAAGCGAGAGGAATCATCGATCAGACCAACACACCACTTGATTTCTGCGTTAGCGACCTGCATTTGACAGATTAACGCGTGGTGAAGTCGTCGGTTCTGAAAAAACCGATGCCCGTAGCCCGGCAGTTTTACAACCATAAGATTTTCAGTTCCGTCAGAAGGTGACATCACTGTTAGGCTCAACGTCAGTCTCATCTGAATATTCAGGTCTGTGGGCTGCATGTAGCATGTGCCTGAGTGCCCTTTTGTCATATGGAAGCCCTAGTGGAGCATTGTACATTAGTACCTATGAGGAACGTTGATTAAAAGCACAAGTTGGCAAAATTCTCTCTGAAAGCGATCGAGCAGGCCGTGCGAAATCGTCTAACGATTTCATAAAACTTGGGGGAAACAGAAAATTCTGAGGAACTGGAAATGCGCGAGGCTGCAGATTTTTAAACGGATGGAATTTCAGTCAACAGAAAACTCAAATAAAAGAAAGGTAGCCAGTAGAAGTAGTGTGAACAGTCAAGAATTTCTGTCCCACTGCAGAATTAGTGTAAAAAAAATGAGAGAGAGATGTTAGCATCAAGTAATTAGTAGATAACAACGAAATCGAAGAGCATAATACAACAAAATCAAGGCCTCAAGGGCAGAGATGAATTCGAATAGAACCAACCAAAAGAGGAAATCCAGAGTGTTCTTTGAAGCTTATTGGATGGCTTAAATAAATTGTACGTAAAACGAAAAATATCATTAACGCATGATTAATTAAGTATTTACTATTAAAAAGTTGAAAAATGGATCTATTTGCTTTTTTAAGCTACTTTTATATAGAAAATTTTTAAAAAAACGCACCGTTTGTCGTTTTGGAAAGCGTGCGCGTGGAAAACGAGAAAAAGAAGCAGGTGGAATAAGCAGTCCCGAACAGGCTGTTAGTATTCTTTGAAATTTCACCACACCTTCCTATCTCGTTTAATCTGGACTGGTCCACTTAAATTACTCAAAGTCTAAGCTAGAGCTGAAGTCACTTTCGTTCTACTGAAACTAAAACTTTGTCCTAACGAACGAACGAGTACCTACCAAAATTAATTTGGATGGGAGTACTTAAGAATGCACCCATCCAAGCCATGTTCCATGCATCACAATTCACAAGCTCCCTGCAGAGAAAGAGAAAAAAATCACAACAATACTACCCAAGTATACGCCATGCCGATGCTGCTTGTTGTCCTCTTCCTCCTCCTCCTTTCTTCCCCAAAGCTGTTGGCCGATGAACAGCAGCCCTTCTGCAGCAATGTTAACACCATGTACATGCCACAAGACGCCTACAGGTCCAACCTGATCTCCCTGGCCAACGCACTGATCGCCAATATCACAGAGCAGAAATCTCACTCGGCTGTCAGCACAGCCGGGATGGGTCCTGACAAGGCCTACGGCGCCGCGCTCTGCCGAGGGGATTCCACCGGCAAGCACTGTGCCGAGCGCCTCCAACAAGCACTTGGTAAAGCCATCCACAACACTGCAGCTAGTGGCAACAACCATTCCCAGAAGATGGTAACCTTGTACGACGACGATTACCAAGCTCAGCTAAGCTTCTCCGACCAGGACTTCCTCTCCAGCTTCACCAACGCTCCGGAATGTACACTGCGAGCTTACCTGAACCCTCCTCCAAACATCGTTGATCCTGACCTGTTCACCAAGCTTGCCATCGAGCTCATGCAGAAGCTCGCCGCTGATGCCGTGGCGCAATCGGCGAGGTACTCGACGGGCCAGGGGTGGTTCGACCCCAAGGGCCAGACAGTATATGGGCTGGTGCAGTGCACGGAGGACATGCCGACGGAGCCTTGTCGGGAATGCCTGGCGGCCATCATCGAGGAAGGGAAGAAGATGAGTGGCCTGACGGGAGGCGCGATACTCGGGGTGCGCTGCAGCCTGTGGTACCAGACAGACATCAAGTTCTTTGCTGGCAAACCAATGGAGTCGCTACATATGCCTACACGTACGTTCATCTTTAATATGGAGTACTACTGTATTCCGTTGATTTGGTTCAAACGGCCTTTAATCAAAAATATCTTACTCTTCATACTCAACACAGACATTCTTTCATCTTGACTTGTTCATTCAAGCAAATCTAAACTATCTATGTGAACACAAATCAACAGATGAGACTAATTCATTCAAGCAAGATTCATTGCCCAATCAACAGAAAATTTGCATGTTTTGGGAAGGGCTTAAGCTGGGGTGCATAGTTATTGTCATGTAAAAATCAACCAAAAACAATTCAAAACCCAATAAGTGGTCCACCTTCCCCTATCTAATTTTTACCTTGTAAGTACCATATGGCCCTCTTATAGTTTCCACTGATCATAATTCATATCAATGGATGTGCAGCAAGCAGATTTTGGATCTGGGTCACAATTGGATCGTTCTCCCTCAGCGTGACTACCGCGTGGTTGCTTGTTCATATTTGGATCAAACGAGAGAGAAAAAGAGGTAAATAATTAAATACTAGACTCACAACTTTTCTTCTTTGTGTAAGGATATATGCATCTCATTTTATTGTATAGCTAGCAGCTATGAGCCTATATGACTGACAAGAATAGACTGTTTTACTGTTTTCTGTTTCAGAACAAGCAAGATTTGAACTACGACTGCTGTCAATGGCAGTACAGAATGTAATAAATCTTTGGAGGATTGAAGAAGGGAACTCAGGGTTTTCATTGTATGATTTCTCTCAGATAAAAGAAGCTACACAAAACTTCTCAAGGGAAAACAAACTTGGGCAAGGTGGTTTTGGAGCTGTTTATAAGGTAATTCTGTATACTTGTGTTGATATTCAACTTTTGTATTTATATTTTATATTTTTACATGATCTTTAGTTTTTTTTAATCCAACTATTTCTGCTGTAATTCCTTTTTCTTTTTTAAAAAGTATTTGTGTACACAAGATCCATACTTGCCCAGTGCCACATTAGCATGTGGCACTCAACATAGTAATAGTACCAATGTCAGTTTTTCAAAATTAAAAAAACAGAAGCAATATCCTCCACTGAATATATGATTCCAGTAGCAGTTCTAATGTTCTTATTTTCAGGCCTATTGCCTGGTGGTCTTGAAGTGGCTGTCAAAAAACTTTCAGCATGTTCTGTACAAGGTTTACTAGAGTTCAAAAATGAAATTCAGCTGATAGCAAAGCTTCAACACAAAAATCTTGTTAAGTTGCTCGGTTGTTGTATCGAGGGAGAACATGAAAAGATACTCGTCTATGAATACTTGCGAAACAGAAGCCTGGACGTCTTCATATTTGGCATGCCTCCAATAAGACTCCGTATTTCTACATACTAAAATTTGAAGTTACTATTATTTTCACAAATTTTCAATAACCTCATTTCATATTTTGCAGATTTTGTGAAAGGAGCACAATTGAATTGGTCAAAACGTCTACGTATAATTGATGGGATAGCTCAAGGGATTCTATATCTTCACAATCATTCACGATTATGTGTTGTTCATAGGGATTTAAAAGCAAGTAACATTCTCTTGGACAGTGACATGACTCCAAAAATTTCTGATTTTGGGATGGCCAGAATATTCTGTTCAAATATGATTGAATTAAATACCACCAGAATAGTAGGCACACAGTAAGTACAAATGCATCTGGAATTGTCAGTATAAATTAATATGCATAGTTATATATGTTCTTCTATAAGAAAAATGCATAGAGCAGTTCATTTTGTATAGCTACAACTGAACAGTGGCTTGTTATTAGTTACTACAATTCCTCATATTAAAAAAATAGAAAATTTTTCCTGGAAAATCATAGTTAATTACAAAATTTGTATACAATTTTTTTTATACTTCATGTGCCTTGGTAATATACTAATATCTAACAATTCTATTTCTGCAATTCAGTGGCTACATATCTCCCGAGTATGCTTTTGATGGGGTTTGCTCGATCAAGTCGGATGTCTTCAGTTTTGGCGTCTTGGTCTTAGAAATCATAAGTGGAAAGAGGACTACTGGTTTCTATCCTTATGATGGCAAACTATACAATCTCATTTCCTACGTGAGTAAAATGCGCTCTAGATTATCTTTGTGAATGAACAGTATGACCCGGTTGGTCCAAATACCTATATTATTCTAAAAGAAGACAATGGTGGTGGTAGTCAATCTGCCACCCACCAACTCTACTATATATTATTTTACTAACTACTTCTTTATGTACCTTAATATTACAAAATAGTCCTTCTACATATTGATTCTATCTTATTTCATCTCTAAAATATAGTTGTTCTAAATAATATTAGCATACGTATAATTCATATTTACCTATAGCAAAGTACGGGTATTTAGCTAGTACTATATATATTGCAAACCATTTTCTTGCATAATGCTCTTAGCATTTTTTTTTTTTGTTGACAGAAATACATTGTCTTCTAATAGGCTTGGCAACTTTGGAGATCTGGACAGGGGCATGAGCTGGTTTGTTGCCGTATGGGGAACAACCATCAAGTGATACAAAGGTGCATTCAGGTGGCACTTTTATGTGTTCAGGAGAGGGCAGATGATAGGCCTTCTATCGATCAGGTGGTCACTATGCTAAACAGCGAAGAAATGACATTGCCCAAACCAAAGCAACCAGCTTACTTCTATGTCCGCTCTAGTGGCTCAGATGTTTCATCATGCAACAGCAGTATAAGTATCACATTGGCAAGGTAGATCAGCAGATTGCCATCGTTGCCATTCGATAGAATGATCCAAAACTATGGATCGATAATGCCATTGTGGGTGCAAGCAACGGTCCAATGCAGTTACTTGTACTCTGTACATCTGATCTGTTTATCTTTGTTTAGGCGGTTAACCAAACTGTGTTCAGATCTTTTGTTCTGTTTCATAATGTAGATTAGTGTGACAAAACACTGTGCTCTTATATAGGATGTTCTCTTTTGTGATTGTCTGTAGGCCTGTAGCCATACGGTAAGAAAGAGGACAGTAAACAGCATATACATGGACTGTAGAGCATGAGGCACATCTGCACTTCTTCAGCATTTAAACAAAAAGATCTTTAGCCCTCAAATCAGGTTTCAAAGCTTTCTGATCGAGAAAATATCTTTAAACGTTCAACTAAAAATAGAGGGTGTGTGTGTTTGGGGGGGGGGGGGGGGGGGGGGTATGATTGGACTTAAAATGCTGGGAAACCCAAAACTCGAATCCCTAAACTTTCACCTGGAAAATAGACAAGCTTTCCAATAATCTCACCTCAGATCCGAAGACATTTCAACTCCCCGCTGACCGCTGTACCCTCGTACAGTCCGTACTCGAGAGCGGCGACCGGCCTCGTTGACGACGGCGTTAGACGACGGGTGGCGGGGCGCCTACGATTCGCCACGCCGGGGAGCAGAGAAGATTCGCGCCGATGCACCCCGCGTCCCCGCGAATTTTTACTGTTAATAATTTAATTTATTTTTTAATTTATAAAACTAAATTTTAATTTTTTTAAGTACCCTTTTGCCGCTGTGGATCATGGTGGTATTTAAAAACCACCGTGGATCAGGACGGTAAATGGCCGGGGCCCACGGCGGCGTCACCAGGCCGTGACGGCGGCCCATGGCGTCAACGGGCCGGGGGCCACGTGGCATTGCCGCCCTGGGCCACGGCGGTGAATGGCTCCAGGGGGCCGAACGTAAAAATGCATTGCAAATGCATTTTTGTGTTCGCCCCTCTGCAGCCATTTGCAAATTACCAAATTTGAAAATTTTCTTGCTAATTTTCCTGTCTTATTTTCTTGCTAATTTTTAACCTCAAAAATTTTAAAAATTTATTTCTCAAAATTAGATTCTTAAATTTTATTTATTGTGCTATTGCATTTATTGGGTCGATGTTAAAAAAAATCAAATATCATAGATTGTTCACGTCGTGAAGAAAACTTGTCAAACTGAGGGTATTTCCGGATCGCCACTCGCATTCCACTCCTCGTATGTCCAGATCGGCACTCGCAATCCACTTCTCCCTATTTTTCGCCTACACGTTTCACAAAATTTAGTTTTTATCGTGGTTTAGGGTATGTTTTTTGAAGTTTTTTTTATAATTCGACGATGGTGGGCGTTAGTTTGTAAAATCGTACTAATTATTTTTTCAAGTTTATTTTCGGTAATACTTAATTAATGACATGGTAATATGCCGGTCCGTTTTACGTGAGGGGCTTAGGACCCCTAGGCGAACAGAATGTTAGGACCTATGAATTTTTTCCCAAATTTTTGTGCAATGTACGTACTGAATGATTTTTAATTCGACATTGGGAGACGATATATTGTATTATTCGTGATCCACTCGGTCGATACTTAACACAGTGCACGTATAATAGCATAGTGCTATTAGCTAGATGCGAGCCGTTCGCATTGCGGCATGATGAATACGACACCCATAGTACGAAATACAACAACGGATATAACTTGTGAGCAGTACAATGTATCCGCTCATTCTAGTCACCTGTTCCTAGAAAAGCGGGCGATTCGTTCATGGTACGATCTAGACAGGCTGTAGTCGGCTGGTGATTCTGGTTGCATGTTCCAGTGCCATGATAGATCTGATGGCGTGAAATTGTCAATCCATTGTCTGAATTGACACCTCCTTGGAGGATCCTGTGGGACGAGTTTGATTAGTAAATTCGTCACGTTTGGTGAAGGTAAACTATCTGCAGGAAGTAAGGTGTGGCTTGAACTTACATCAATATCGTCGTCAAGAATGTTCGGACAAACAAAGCTTCTGCTTCGCAGAGTTCCTGGCCTTCTCGACCTGACGACCTGGCAACGATCACCACAAGCGCACATTGGACGGTCCTCCCATCGCGGTAGTCCGAGAGGTCGATTTCTCCAGTCTGCCTCTTCTAGCTCTAGACGTTGTTCGTGCTCCGCCCTCCTGGCCATGTATTGCGCCATGCTTTTGTCTAACGGGAGGTAGTCATATTCTGGGTTGTCATTGTCAATCCACTCGATGAAGCCGCAATTTCTTCCCTCGGTCTGTTAAGGTAAATATCCTGGTGTAAGAGTCATGGGCGTAAAAATGAATATGACAAAGACTTGACTGAAACACGTACCTGGGGACTCCGTTGCACACACTCGAAGTATCTCCAGCCGTAAGCCTCCTCCTGATGAGATACGCGTAGCCAGCAACGGTCACCACAAAGGCATATCGAGCGTTCAGCCCAATGTGGCAGTACCAAAGCGAAACCTAAATATCGCCAGTTGCAATCCTCCACGAAAAGAGGTGTAGGAGGCATTGTTCGATGCTGCTACAAGAAGAAAAGAAAATTAGTGAGGCAGGTAGTGGCCGTAGTTCATAAACGGTGCGAAGTTTGCCTGAGGGTGAAGTGTGGCGCATCCACCAAGGCGGAAGCACACCATGTGCAAACAGTACCCGATCCCTGGATCAGTAGTCGGATACATACATAGTCATCGGTGATACAAACTCAAAGTACACTAAACATTAGGTACATAATAGAGTACATATAATACATACAAAGGTTTCCATCCAGGACAGGCCCCAGATGGACAACAACAAGAACAGGGCAAACTAGCGAGATACAACACAGACAGGGCGGAAGCAGGGACAAACTACTCGGCAAAAGAACACATCTACACCACAGGCTCGGTTGGGAACTAGGCTCAAAACCTCAGAAGTCTTCGTAGTCGGCTTGGTCCTGGAAGAACTCGGCAGCAGTCGGGTCTTCGTCTTCTTCTTCCAAACCTAATATATATATATAGGGACAAGGGTGAGTACTTTCGTACTCAGCAAGCCGGGAAAAAGTGCCATGTCGGTCAGACAAAAGGGGGCTATAAGTCTTATTTGCGAAAACAGCCTTTAGAAACACTTTTACTTGTCAAATGCTAGTATGTCAAATTTTTAGTTGTCGGAAAGAAGCTTATGCTTCGATCCATTCCGCAAGTTGCTTTTCAACAACTCACCACATATAGTTACCGAATCATGTATTTCCATTTTCATCTTCCGGTGATTATCCGAGTGACAACACAACTCGGCGGTCACCCGAGTGGCTTCAACCACTCCTTAGGTCTGCTGTTTGTCCGAGTGGCTCCGACCACCCGTTGACCCTGAGACTTGGCTACAACCAAATCTCAGCTATCTCTTTTAGCATTTTCCGGCTACAACCGGTTATATACGCTACACTGGCTACAACCAGTTAGCTCAAACTTTGCTGCCTTGGCTATAACCCGAGAGCCTGCTCTTTATCGTCTTCTGGCTACAACCCGAAGACTTACTCCTGTTAACTTTTCACACACTTGTTTATGGTGCTTCAACCCCCGGGTCACACAGACCCGTTTCTGGCCACACAGGCCTTCCGTCTGCCACTCGGCAAACTCTGGTCACGATTCCCTTCCCAACAATCCATTTCACAAATCACTGGCAATTAAATCTACGCTATGGGAATCACCTTACATTGCCCTTAACCGTGGGCATGGCTGTTCGAACAGTTCAGCTAAACTCTACAGAGGTTGCACGCTTTACCCAAACGACACAAAACTGACACCGAGTACTGGCCTATACCGGAAGTTTGTGACAAGGCCATTTCCAAAGCCAGTCTAGGGTTATCTAATGCCAGCCGAAGTGATCCACATAGGATCAATGCTTCAGGTCGGCTCCAACCACCATCAGCACCAGGGCTCACGAGCCACAACTCAGATGAGTCCACTCCAGTCGGCACCAGACTTCCCTAAACCTACAATTTACTCGGCCAGGGGCAGCCCACACTACCCGTTTGGTCGCACTGTAAAATGCTCGGATGCAATTCCCAAAGGAAACGTCCCTTATCGATAATACATAGCCAGGCCACACAGGCAGTTGTCTCTGTTACACCAAGGTTTTCACAAACTTTCATCTTCTTTCTCAAACACACCGATACACAGAGTACCGGGTTTTCAAACAGTTGAGTAAAACCACTGTTTCCCAAACGACAATACAATCGCTGCAGGGCTAAGCTCTTCTACTCGGCAATCATACCCAAAGGATATAATGCCAACGTGCCATTTGTGGGGCTATCAAAGAAGAAACACATCAATATCCTACCAAAAGAAGTGCGACTACTAGGAGGGTCCGTCGGTTGCGCTTGCAAAGACGGCCGGATCAATTTAAAGTGAAGTAAACTAAGCATGCATATTATTTGACAAAGACAACATATTTTTGCATATATAGGAGACAATATGATCAAAAAGAGGCTTGCCTTGCTCCAGCGAAAGATCTCCCTCAGCCGAAAGACGGCTTTTGGTCGTCCCCACCAGTTCAGGATCTTAAACAAGCAGAAAGATAATACTGGACAAGCTGAAAAAGAGGTGGAAGTCTCTCTCT